>CM035098.1:13030069-13359878 GCA_020205505.1 Panax japonicus
TAACAATAGCTCTAATACAACTTTTTTTGGGGAAAAATGCCTCCCAAAGGAGCCATTTTTATAAATTAAATAGAAAAATATATGCAAGTAGATAAAATATGCAGTCACACCAAAATAATAACAACCGCATGAAATAATAGTATGAAATAACCAAGCACAAGACACCAAAATTTTTGCGTGCAAAACCTTCTCAAATCAAGAGGTAAAAACCACGAGACGATCTCCGAAATTATCCACTATAATCATAAACTGAAAGAATACAAAGATAACTTAATTTCAATGACCACTCAAATTACCTCGGCACAATAATACTGTGATGAAACTCAAACAACACACTAGGCTGCTTGATCTTTTTCTCTCCATCTTTTTCTTGCTTTTGTCGAAGCTCTCACAATTTTCTCTCTTGGCTTTTGGTTGGTTGAATCTCTCTCACACTTGGTTGTCTTAGTAGTTATTGTGAAATAGCCAAAACAAAGGCCTTTTATTGCCTTCCCTTCCTGCCAACCGATTACCATATATATATATATATATATATGTATGGCCTATGCATGTTGTCTGCCAAAGTGAATGACTTATTTTACCACCAGAGGCCCCCACACTGTAAAGACTTAATTCTCACTTAATTGATTGCATGGAATAGCCCATGCTTCCTGCCACCTTGCATAAACTTCTTTACTTTGTGCCCAAATTTAATTGGGATATGATCTCATGTGGTGAGACACATGGAAACACAGATGGACCTCTTTTCATAAGAAATAATCCTATGTGGGTGAGAACCATTAGACCAACAGCAAGTACAAAAGGTTTTGTCCCAATCGATGTCTTAAGTAAATAAGTCAAATATCTGTGCTATAAATTCTAGTTTACCTTCAGTAGTTTCAATAGTGTACACAAGGGGGGCTGTGAGGATACTAGTTTAATAATTGAAAAGATTCATTAGTGTACTTGCATAATGCCACTATAGGTAAAATTGGAACTTAGTTTGTACTCTCTCCTCTATGTTATTTTTCTTAATTTATGTGAAAAGTGTTCTCAGGACATCATTTGAGGGATGGAGGTTGTATATGTATTTATGGCCGTTAGGCAGTCATCCCAAGATTGTTTTAAAAGTGAGATTACAGTTTTTCTTATTTTCCGGCTTGACCAACATCTTTTATTTGAGTTGCAGAAGTCCTTTTGTGTGCAATTTAGAGATCTATCTTTAGACAATGACTGGGCATACATAATTAATGTATTGTTGTCTTCAAAACTTAGGTTTCACCTTAGGCTAACTTTTCAGTTTGATGCTCATGTATAGCTCTGAACGTTTGTGATGATTCCTCTAAGGTTGGGCAGATAAGATGCTTTTGTGGGTGTCCTTGCAGTATTCTGGTTAATTTTGTATGAAACAAGCAATTACTGTCAATTTCTTGGCATTTTGATCTTTCGTTACAAAGTCAAGATAACATTTGTCTTATAAATTCTGGTTGTATGTTAATTTTTCTCAATGCTTTTTATGACCTGGAAGTTTGGAAAATATGTAGAGAGCAAGGCAATAATGGACAGGCTATGTACTACCTTTCTATAGCAATAACATCAGATCCTGAAGATATTAGCCTTAGGTTTCATCGTGCTTCACTCTATGTTGAGCTTGAAGAGTATCAGAAAGCTGCTGAATCATATGAGCAAATTTCGCGACTCCGTCCTGAAAATGCTGAAGCACTTAAGACAGCCACAAAGGTCAACTTTATCTCTTTCTTACCTACAGTATTTGATTAAACCGATTATATGTGCCATGAATTTTTAGTTACATGAGTATTTCTATTGTAATTCTATGCGTGTTACTTTCATGTATTTTTGGTATACAACAATTTACTGATTAGTTGATTTATACTCCTATTTTCTTCTTGTTTTATGTCTATATAAATTTTTTTTTGCACCCGAGTCCTTTTATTTTTACAACTAAGGTGCAAATCTATTCAAGTGAAACTTAATTTTGAACTATCTTTTTGAGTCATCTAGAATTTTCTGCAAAGTTAATTTTTGTTCCCATTTTCAAAGATATGAAGTTTGCACCTAGCAAGGATGCCCCAACAGCTTTGCAGGTGTATTACATAACTATGGGGTTTAACTGCATGGAATAATTTAGTTCATTATAAGATGTGATCACCTGGATCAACTCATGCATATGATCCACATCTAATTTGGTTATTCACTTTCATTTTCCTAAGATCTGATTTTCTTAGGAAAAATCTCCTTACTAAAGCAAATCAATAGAAAAAAGTGCCAGTAGGAATTTAGATCCTCTCTCTCTCTTTCTTTCCCCCTCTCTGTTGTCCCCTCTCTCTTGTTACATGCAACTGACCATTACCAGGCTGTATAGTGTATAGTTTATATAACGGACTGTTTGAGTGTTGATGAACATAGTCCATCTGGAACAGCAATGGGAGTTTGGTGGACAATTATTGTTTGCAGTAACCAAGATATCCTTCTGTGTTCTTTGCACTTATTGGGTTCCTGCTCTCCACCATGTCTAATTGTGTTCCCTTTCTTACCTCCTTTCCACGCCCCTCTTTGTTCTGTTCTGTGGTTACTCTCTATCTTTCTCCATCGCACTAATTGCTGTTTATGGAATATTCACCATCCGGGAATCTATAAACATTCGTAACTTTAAAATGAGTCTTATTTTTTGACATGTAAATAGGAAATTATCATAATGATTAAAGCACCCTTCTCGCTGCTCGTTGTCTACTAAATGAGCCTTCACTGCCCACCCCTTTAATCTCAAGTAAAGTGAAGTCAAATCAATGAAGTGAACTGCCCAACCTCTTTGTTTGAAGGTTTGGCAGGAAGCTTCTATTTGTTGAAGCTTTGCCCGGGGTCGGGCTACATATTATTTGTTGGCAGTCTGGCGCTCCCCTACTATACAATGCCGCTCTTCAACTCAGTTAAATGATGGTGCTTAATGACGAAGGAAAATTTTCTTAATCTAGAGAGTTTCTTTTCGTTAAGCGCATTGAGACACCATCTATATTATCTATTCTGCTTCCTCCAAAAATGCAGAAAGAGTTGAAAAATTACCTGTTGGGTTGGTCCGACTTTGAGTGTGTTGTTTGGTTGAATGAGTGCAGAATTTAGTGGCCTTGTTATGGTGATTTTTTTTTTGGGGTGGGGTGTTGTTAGTTTGGGAGCTTAGTATGTCAATATTTTTCTGGGTGCTTCTATGGTCTGTTTTTTCCCGCCTAGTTTTTAGTGGTTGAGTTGGTTTTGTGCATGCAAGGTTTTTTGTTTCTCTTTATCCTTTTGTATACACCCTTGGTACACGGGTGTCGCCCCTTTTTGGCACTTTTGCTCCACTTCTTGAACTCAAATTTACCACAATATTGTGCTTCTTTCTTGAACTCACCCAACAGGTCTTATGGTAAACATGGAGTAGTAGTTATAAAAAAATTAAAAAAAATCCTGATTCAACATAAGGATTAGATGTGTAGGATTCTAGTTGAGTTAGGGTTTGGTTTAACTTTCGTAGCCATAGGTAGTAATGTTACTCCTATAGGAGGTCCTATAGGATGGATTTGGTGGTAGTAGTGCTCCTGGTTTCCTTTTTGATGTTACTCCTATAGGATGGATAATATATTTTGCTGTAATTGTAAAGCAATAATGGTTATAATTCTGCACAGATGGTGTTATGCTTTCTTTCAGAACCTTAATTTGATTAAATGTCCTTGCTGACTCGTTAGTTTTTATAGTTTGAGCATCTATATAAAGTTGTATTATGTATATTTTACTTCATGGTTTTAAAATCTTGCTATCCAGCTTAGTTCATACTTCATCCTTCATCTAGTGAGCTAATAATGTGCTTATATAACTTGTAGATTATAAAATTTTGTCAGTGGAAGTCTTTGAACCCCAAGGGAATAAATGTATGTGGGACTCCCTGGACTTTAACCTGGTAATCCTCTGAGATGTGTAGGAAAGGGGGGGGGGGGGGGGCTTGAACAGGATGTGTTTGGTTTCTCTTGTAGACCCAACAAGCTCCTTAGCATGTTAGGGGGATGGGAGTTTGGATTATGCTCATTAGCTACATAATGTTCACATTTTTAATTTGCTAATCTTGGATGATTGCTTGTTGTCGCAATATGCTTAATTTTTCCTTTAACGTCTTTGTTTCAATTTTGTGTTACTGATTTGATTCATATTGGTTTCTAAAGGGATTGCTTAGGGGTTAACAGATTTGTAGATATTTGACATCACATTTGCTGGAAATTAACATCCTCCTTTCTTTTCCAGCTGTACCAAAAATGCGGCCAGCATGAGCGTGCCGTCAGTATTTTAGAGGACTATCTTAAAAGTAATCCAAACGAAGCTGATCTGGGTGTTGTTCATCTTTTAGTATCAATTCACATGGAAGGCAGTGCATATGTGAAGGCTCTTAATAATATTGAGCATGCACAACAAGTTTATTGTGCTGGGAAAGAATTGCCGTTATATCTAACTATCAATGCAGGAGTATGTCATGTTTATCTTGGAAATGTGGAAAAAGCAGAGGTTTGTCGAATCTGCTATCTATTTATCTAGTTGCTTACTGTGATTTTAAACATACAAAATTACCTAATGTCTGAAGTGTATGCTTATGATTTCATCCTGCTTACTGTTTTTTCTTCTTGAAATTGAGAGTTACTTTTTTGAATCTTCAGTTTTACATGGGTAGTATGTGCATCATAATTGCATCTTCTTGTATGTCTATGTCGTAGTTGTGTACATGAAAATTCTTAGTAAATCATCAATGAAGAACCATAATGTTCCTTGCAGTTTTTTGTTCAACTGTAGACACCTGGTGTATGTTTTGTTGACCTTAAACCAAATGTACTTGTGCAGTCGACAGTAGTTGAAACATTTGATAGACATAAATAAGGAACACAGATGATTTGGTACAATTGGCTAAAGTTTGTGTATATGAAATAGTTTCAACCCCATATCGTGTTTCATTAATGTAACTTGTCATGAATCGTATCGTACGATACGAAAACGAAAAAAAAATGGTAATATATGTTTAAACATATAAATACATAATTTATTGGACAATCAATCATATTAGGCTATTAGCTTGGCTATATATAAAAGTAGTAAGTAAATATTATTATAACCTAAAATGAACTTAAAGTTAAATAGTAGCCAAAATACTCTAAGAGATATTATTGTAGTAATGTTTATAAGGTAAGAAGAGAACAAAAATTTAGATTAATCTTTGAACTATAAAATAAAGAATAATGCAAATTAACAAGTGGAGATTTATGTTTCTGCTTGTGGAAAGTGTCGGGAGAAAAATGAAGTGACATTTTGTTTATAGGAAACTCTAAAAACGTTTAAAGGTTCATCAAGTGATATGGACTATGTTAGCGCTAAAAAACCTCTTCATTTGAAATGATAGAAGGCTTACAAAAGTTTTGCTTTTAACTCTTTTGGATCTACATTAAAACTTTTTTAAGTTTGTTACTAACTTTAAAAAGTATTATGCATTGTATCTGAATAGTATGATACATTGTCGTTCTCGAAACACCCTACAATACGTATAAAATTATCTCCGTATTGTATCATATTGTACGATACATATTATGTATTATACGATTTTGATAACTATGCCTATGAGATTTAAGAGGCTGGTTTCTCACCGTGCGTAGGCCTTTTCTGGATTGACCCCCTTTGAATAGTATTGAATTGGATTACGTAAACCGAGAGATCCATAATCCAAATCTCTTTTTTTTATAAAGAATCAGTTTTCTGACTTGACAATCCAATTTAATCTGAGAGAGATCTGTAAGGGGAGTGCGATTAAAAATGAATAATACTTATTGAACGGGCCCTTCAAATTGATTGGTGTGGACTGATCTTTATTCAAAGCGTCTTGGGGATTGCGGCATTTTTTCCTTTTATTTTCATTCTCTTCATCCTTATGGTAGGAGAGGCGTGGAGGATGCCAGATTTGGATGTTGAGGGAGCAGGAAGAGATTAGTGTGACCGATACTCAGTTTGCAGAATTTTGGTAGGGGATGTGAAATAGTCTTTCACTGTTAACTCATATGACATCTTTTCTTCAAAGTCATGCCTGTGAAAAATGTAATTAAGGAACATATCTATCTAATTGGTTGAACTTGATTACTTTTGAAGTTTAAAAGCGTTTACCTTAAATTCAAATTATGCATTACAAATGGACTTTGTAATTATTTTCCAAAATTGCAGAAGCTTCTGGATACTAATATTAGTCAAATATTTTCATGTACTATGTGAGGCTTAATTGACATACAAAATGAATTGCTAAATTCATCAGTTCCATTTAGACGCTGTGGCCATTATAACAGACATGTGGTATTGATAATTTGATATATATTGGCATGCTTTAACCGATTTCAGGATAAATGTTAACCATTAACTATTGTTTTTAGTACTTTAGAAAGAAAATGTTACACAATGAAAAATAGAAAATTCATCAACTGCCTGAAGAGTATTTTTTGAATAATAGAAAATGCATAAAAATGTCGAGTCAAATCCTGCAACCGGTGCTTTTGACGTGCCACGAATAAGAAGAGTTTGCTTCTATTGACAAAGAAAAGGGATGTAAGCAATCAAGAAAAAGAAGAGGCGGAAGTAAAACAAGAAGATGATTGAGGGCATTAGGATATGGTGTTATCTAAGGCACTTGACACTCGGCGCTATGTTGAGGCAAGAATGCCCTACAATGCTTTAGGTGGCCTAAAACAAGACACTGCCTTGACTAGAGGTGGTAAATCATTTTTAAATGGGATGTTTTCCTCAAATACCATTTAGGTTTGAACTCCTTTTAAACAAGGTGAATTTTCTTTTAGTGGTTTTATTTTCTTTAAAAGATAGAAAGATCATAATTTTGCTAAACAGAACTAGAAATCCTTCTTGAAAATGTAAGTGGAAAAAGACGAAGTCCCTAAAAAAGACTGTCCTCTAATCCTATGAGGATCTGAAAAATGACCCATAATAGAAGCCTTCTGTCACACAAGAAGTGAAATGCAGGCTACGGTCATTAAAGATGCATGCATTACTCTGCAACAGATCTGGCCAACCTCCAATTGTTCTTCTTATGAGTGGTTATGCGATATGAAGTCCTTCATTCTATTTTATTTTATGTGTGTGTGTATTGTACATACATACATGCATACACAGAGATATAAATACATTTGTATGCTCATATATGATCGTTGAATTGGGTTTTGATTAGATAGAATTATATGTTTCAAGATTGACTACATAATGTAAATTTCAACAAGATATATCCTCCATTGTCTTTTATATTCAAACTAACAACCAACTTCATAATTTCCTACAAAATCCCACATACCACTTCTTTTTTCTTTTAAAACTTGCCCATAATGGTACGAGACTGCAGGCAATATCACATAAAATGCATTCACATATTAAGGATTTGTTTAAATAACCATATTCCAAGTTTTGGGCCCTTGTGCCGTTGTCCCCATAATCTATAATATGAGGGAACAGACAAAGATGATAGCTCGAGTCACACCTACATCTGATTCCATGTAAAGTAGCACTCATGTAGTCCTCATAATGGTGCAATTTGGTGCCAAGCTGATGCCACACCTACGTATATACTTTGATACCTGCTTCTTTGCACTAAATCTACATGATATATCATTTCTTTACTTTTTCACTGAGTTTTGTATTTTTTTTGTGTAAACTATTTAAATCTTTTTTCTGATTGTGAAATGTGCGTGATCTTTTTCCACTGGGATTAATGAATTGGAGAACACTTCTATAGTGGGAGAGAAGACGGTATCAGAGTTTGTTTGAGACCAAAAGTTTAGAATGATCAGATTGAGGGATGCTGAGTTCTTGCTGTAATTTAGTTCAACTCCTGATGTGATTACTGATACTTGGCAAATGATGTGCAGGATATTTTCAGTGTCTTGCGATGGGAAAATGCATGTGATCATCCTCAATTAATTACTGAAGTTGCCGATGCGTTAACGAATCTTGAGCACTATGGACCTGCATTGAAGTACTATACAATGTTAGAAGGAAATGATGATGATAACAGTGTGAGGAAAATTATTCTTATTTATGATCTATATTTGTATATTTGTCATAATTTGGTTATTACAAGTTGAGAATTCTGCTTGCTACTACTTTTTTCCCATATTATGACAATAACTTGAGTATGTCTTGTGTTGTCTTCGTGGACACTGAATACAATCAAATGTAAGCATTTTTATGTATTAAATTTCATCACTCCATGTTTGTTAAGTGTTAACATCTTCCTGAAGTGGATTAAGCTATGAACTTTTGTTGACTTCCACTGAATTGCCTACTCCCTCCACCCCCACACTAAAAGTAAAAGGAATTAAATAGGAACTTCAAAGAACTTGAGAAAGACGTAAGCCTGAAAAGAAAAACATGAAATACATATTTATTTTCTTATCACCAAAGTAATTAATATCATATTTCCTGAAGAGTATTCCTCTATTAATTTTCATTGTTTAAGCCTCTGGTTGGGAGTGGCAGAGTTGCTCGAGCACATTATGTGCATATTCTTATGGGCTGAGGCTAGTGACAATAGGAAGGATCAATTTATTGATTGGGTTCAATGTGCCGTCCTGGAGAGGGAGGGGGTCTGGGTAATCTGATATCTAAGAAGCCGACTTTGGTGTGTACATGGTTATGGTTCTTTTCTTTGGAACTTGGAACTTGGAACTTGATTCTCTTTTGCATTAGGTAATTACAGGCAAGTATAATCTCCAGCAGAATTGGTGGGATACAAATTAATGTTCTTCATTTGTTGCGCATTTATGTTCTTCATCCGTTTCTTATTCCAATCCTTAGAAGTTCATGTCCCAAGTTTATAATACCTTTAATATCAATAGGATGTTTTTTTTTGGGGCTACCCCTTCTTTCCATAGCATTTCCTCGTTTCTTTTGCCCCTCATATTAGTACAATTTCTAGTTTCGATATCTAGATGACAGTTCTTTTGGAATTTTCCACTTTTTTTGCAAGCTGAATGGCATGGTGGCGGTGAACTTCCCTTTGCATCTTCTTCTTCTGAACTCATTCACTATTTCTAGTCTTTGGATAGACGTATTGATCCCATGATCCCTCATGGATTTTCTCTTGAAGTCTCTTTTTTATTTATTTACTTGGACATCATCCAAATATCCAATTTCCCATAGCATCTTTTTTTTTTAATAAAAAAGAGGAAGCTACCTCAAAACTGAAGTCCTTTGTGTCGTCTTGGACCTTTTGTTGGCTTAAACACTAACGACATGCGTCAGATATGTAGACTATATAACTCTTTATTCCAGATGCGAGTATGTGTATGTTGGATAATTATACTCATAAGTCAATACTCATTTAATTACTCATTGTCTTTTTGTTTGAAGCTTTTGGGATTTTTGTTTGGTCTGGTGTATGAACTTTTGGGTTTGCTCCTCCTAGTGTTGAGCATCTTCCTCTGTTTTTAGGGGGTTCCTAAGAAGGATTTGAGGATTTGTCGCCATTGTGTGAGGCGTATGGATTATGATGATTAGAAGGATTTTTTTTACAATGTTCTAAAACTCGCTAGACGAACCTAGGCGGCTCAGGGAAGTTTGAGCTTCTATGCCTTGTAGGGGCACCTAGCCGGGCTCTCTAGGCGGTGTTGATATAATTTTATTAGTGAAAGTGTATGGGATTACGGGTGAAGTTTGCAACATACAAAACTTTAGGACTATAAGTATAATTAGGAAAAAACTTGGAGGCATGTATTTCTAATATGTCATAATTTGTATTATGGGACATGTCAAATAAACTGGGAAAACTGGTGGGTTTAATGGGCCACATATTGATTTTTTATTGTGTTCGGCATGTAAGTTGTGACTAATTTATTTATGGGTCCTTTACACTAATATACAACAATTACAAAGTAATTACAAAAATAAAACATACAAAACATAATTACAGAAATAAAACATACACAATATACGTGCTAAAATCACGTGTCATTAACTCCTACACGTCAGTTACCGAATTTCATCTTTTCAATTAACCGCCCCAAAATCATGCAACTTTGAAATCGGAACACATATCAACGACGGAGAAGACGCAGAAATCTGTCGCGCCTATCAAATCGGAGAAGACAAATCACTTTGTTACGACGCAACTCTGAAATCGGAAATAGCATACAGCATCAAAAACTTCTTCCCATTCAGTAACCGTAATCTTCTGGCGCGACACAGCACTGAGATCGGAGAAGACGAAACTTTTCGTCGCGACGGCACGCTGAGATCACAAAATAGCATACAAAATCAATAGCAACTTCAAGTTCAGGAACCAAAAACAATCGAACTACTGTCATTGTTGAAGTTCAGTAACAAAATCACAGCAACTTCGACAAAAATTTGAATACTGAGGTAAGTGATTCATATGCATATAGTTACCTCTGTTTTCTACGAATTCCTATATTGATAACCTTTCTTAAGTTTTTCACGTTTAAAATGGATACTACAAATACCTATAACGATTGTTTTATTCATTGATATGTTTTATATTATGGTTACTAAATAGATATAAATTAGTTACTGTTTATTGTGTATTTATTTGCTAAATAATGTTTATTTGATGGCTTTATAATTTTTAAATGAGTTCTCCTGATTTTTTTATATTAATGGTTACTCATCAAATAAATTAGTTACTTTCATGCAACTGTTGTTTACTCTCTAATATTGTTTTGGTTACTGTCTAATGCTGACTTGGTTACTATCTAATGATGTATTGGATTCTGTGTAACAATATATTAGTTACTAATTAATGCTGATTCGGTTACTGTGTAGCATTATTTGGTTACTGAATATTGCTGAGTTGGTTGCTGTATAAAATTATAATGATTAGTGAATAATATTACTGAACAATGCTAATCGGTTATTGAAAAATGATAACTCGGTTACTGACTAATTTTTATTTGGTTACTGTTTAACATTATATTGGTTACCGTCTAATACTGTTTTGGTTACTGACTATTGCTGACTTGTTTACTGTATAAAATTATAATGGTTACTGACTATTGCTGACTTGTTTACTGTGTAAAACTATAATGGTTACTGACTAATGCTGACTTGGTTACTGTGTAAAATTATATTGCTGACTTAGTTACTGTGTAAAATTATCTAGTGACTAATGCTGACTTAATTGGTTACTGACCAATGCTGAATTGGTTATTGACTAATGCAAACTTAATTACTGCAAAGATTAATTGGTTACTGTAATATTGGTTGCTGAAGCATATTATTGTATAATGTTGTCAAGTTTGGAGTGTCAGATTTTGGCATTTTTAGAGCCTAATTTCATTGAAAACGGATCAATGATCAAAAATCACTAGCTTTGCTGGTGAAACTGCATGGTTTTTTGGTCAAATTCCATCATTTAGGCCTTCAAAACTGCATATAAAAATTTGGTTTATTTTCTGGTTACTAAGATTATGTAGTTTGGTTACTGTCTAATATTGATTTGGTTACTTTATAATGTTTATTCAGTTGTCAGACAATGGAGACTGACAGTAATCAATACAACAAATTTAATTATTTACAGGAATATATAATTGTTTAATGTTAGTAACCATTAACCACATGGTTGGTAACATTTTTGATGATGTACAGTAACCAAAATTGATGTTGATTAACAAAGTCAGTATACTGACTGTGTAACATTATATTGTCTAATGCTGTCTTAGTTACTGACTAATGCTGTCTTGGTTACCGCATAATATTACTAATTAATGCTGACTTGGTTACTTACTAATGCTGACTTGGTTACTGACTAATGCTGATTTGGTTACTAAGTAATATTATATTGGTTACTGACTAATGCTGACTTGTTTACTGTGTAACACTATAATGGTTATTGACTAATTCTGAATTGGTTATTGTATAAAATTATAATGCTGACTTGGTTACTGTGTAAAAATATTATTTAGTGACTCATGCTGACTTGGTTACTGACTAATGCAAACTTAATTACTGCAGTGATTAATTGGTTACTGTATTATTGGTTGCCGAAGCATCTTAATGTACACTTCTACTTATGTTTTTTATATTGATGGTTATTTGTTAGCCAAATTGGTTACATTCTTACAAAAGTCTGCCTTTAATTGGTAACAAACAAATTATACTGGTTATTTTTTACTGTAAAATGCAATAAAAAATGTGTTTATGTTCTGGTTACTACATAGACATATGTTGGTTACTGTCTAATCTAAATTTGGTTACTGTATAATGTTATTATGATTACTATATAATATTAGTGTGTTTTATACTGGTTTGTTTTATATTGATGATTACTTATTGACTACATTGCTTAACTTCGTACAACTGTTAGTCTTTAGGTGGTAACAAACTGATGCGGTTGAAGAGAAGGCGTGTCAATTTATGTAAAGATTTGATCCAGTGAGAATTTGGTAATTTTTGACAAGTTTGGAGTATCAAATTTTGGCGTTTTCGGAGGCTAATTTCATTGAAAACGGGTCAACGATCAAAAGTCACAAGCTTTGCTGGTGAACTGCAGGGTTTTTTGATCAAATTACATCATTTAAACCTTCAAAATTGCATGTAAAAATGTGATTTATATCCTGGTTACTAAGATTATGTAATTTGGTTACTGTCTAATATTGATTTGGTTACTTTACAATGTATATTCAGTTGTTAGACAATGGAGATTGACAGTAACCAATACAACAAATTTAATTATTTACAGGAATATATAATTGTTTACTGTTAGTAACCATTAACCACATGGTTGGTAATATTTTTGATGGTGTACAGTAAACAAAATTGATGTTGATTAATATTTTAATTTTTGATTCCATCATGATCAATATAAAGTAAACATATACAAGCTTTATAATAGTCTTGATACAAGCTTATAATTATCTGGTTACTAACAAGCTTGTAACTATCTATGATAATTATCTGACTACTAACAAGCTTGTAACAATTGATGTTTATCCTGATACAAGCTTGTAACTATCTGGTTACTAATAACAGTAACCATAATGTAACATAATAAAATAGTAACCATATAATTATATGACAGTAACCAGAACAGGTTTTAATGGTAACCAAAACAGAAATATCATGTAATGAAACCCAGTTTAGGCAATTCATGTATACTAAACAATTACATATTAACCAGAATAGAAAATAAAAATAACCAAAATCCCACATTGAGTACACAATGATAGTAGCCAAACCATAAGATAACAGTAACCAAAACATAATAAAGAAGTAACCAAATAGTTATATAAAAGTAACCATAACATGTTTTAATGGTAAACAAAACAGAAACAACCTGTATATCAAACCCAGTTTAGGCAACCTATGTATACTCTCACATGTACATTTAACATTTGATATATTTCATGATACAAGCTTGTAAATATCTGGTTACTACCAAAAAATAAAATGGTTACCCTTCTATGCATGTTTGGTTACCAACTGCACCTTTCAAACAATATATCAGACACAACTTAGAAGTAACAAATACGAACCAACAAACAATGTCAAATAATTGATAATATAATCAAATATGTAATCCCATTTACATAAGCTCCAATAAACATTACATATTTACTAACCATAACAAATGGTTATGGATATCCAACAAAAACCAAAGTACGAAACACAATTCAGAAGGACAAGACAACAACAACCGAACTAATCAAAATCTGTTACAAATCTTCCTGAAAATTTAGCTTTTTGACTGCTGCTACTTTCTTCTTCATGACTGCTCTTATTCTCTAGAAAAGACTTCTGCATTATGTATGAACCTGTGGGAGGAAGAGAAATACCTTGGGATTAGTGAATAGAGAACTCATTAACCATAGGTACCATATCATAATATAACATTAACCATACTATAATAAAGCAGTGACCAAGAAATTATATTATATAATTTAATTGTAACCAAAATATAAACAACATGTAGTACAAACCATTTTATTTAGTAAACAAACAGTTATATATAATATTAACCAAAACATAATTTAATTTAAAGGTCACCAAAACAAAAACATGTATACCAAAAAATATACTAAAGAAGTAACCAAACAGTTATGTGATGGTAACCAAACCATGTTTTAATGGTAACCAACACATAAACAACATATAGACCAAACCCAGTTTAGTCAACCAATGTATACTAAGCAAATACATTGTAACCAAAACAACATATAAAAGTAACCAAAAATCCAATTGAAGGAAAAAAATGGTATCCAAATCATAAGCTAAAAGTAACAAAAAATATATTCACGAAGTAACCAAACAGTTATATGTTAGTAACCAAAACATATATTAATGGTAACCAATACATAAACAACATATAGACCAAACACAGTTTAGTCAACCCATATATATTAAGCAAATACATGGTAACCAGAACAACAAAAAATAGTAACCAGAATCCCAACTCAAGGAAATAAAAATGAAATCCAAATGAGAAACTAACAGTAACCAAAAACATACTAAAGAAGTAACCAAATATTTATATGATAGTGACCAAAACATGTAAAAATAGTAACCAATACATAAACATGTACACCAAAATCAGTTTAGTCAACCATGTATACTAAGCAAATACATGGTAACCATAACAACATAAAAAAGTAATCAAAATACCAAATTAAAGTAACAAAAATGGTATCCGAATCACAATCTAACAGTAACCAAAACATAATGCAGAAGTAACCAAACAGTTATATGATAGTATCTATTTTTTATTGCTTGACGTACCTACAACGTAAGCATTACATCAAGCCCCCAAAAATTGGTCTTGTGTCAGTATATGATGCAGAAGTAAAATGGTAAAATGAAGATGAGACAATCATGATCATTCAAAAGCAGACTATATATGTTAAGAGCCTAAACAATTTGAAAATAATTATCTACTTTAGCAAATATTATGCTGTTAAATGATGTCTATCACAAATAACCCAGTCATGGAGATAAAGAAAAAATCATTCAATAAAAAAATCAACATAAACATAATGTGGCCAGAAGTACAGACTCATAGTATGACAACATCACTTCAACCATGTACATACCAAAGCAAGAACTCCATCGTCTGAAGAAGTAGATTCAGTCCGCTGACGACGAGTGGCTTCAAGAGGAGAGAGAGAAGTATTAAGGGCGGAGAGAGAGAAACCGAACGAGAGTTAAGGGCGGAGAGAGAGACCGAACGAGAAAGGAATGTTTGAGGAAGATGGAAACTAATTTACCATGTCAACCCATTAATACTAATCCCTTAATTTAAGGACTCCTAATTGTATTAGTATTGTAAATAAATATGATAAAATGTCATATTTTTGTAATTATTTTATGAATGTATGATTATTGTAATTATTTTTAAAAATGTACTATAATATGTAATTAACCCTTTATTTAAATCGAGAGTCTAGGACCACACAAATATGAAAACCCTAGCCTCCTCATCAAACGCGATCAGCGAGGGTTGCAACTAGGACAGGATCAAGGCTTATGTAAGTTTCTTTCCCCCTTTATTTTCTCCTTTTTTTCGTTTTGAAACTCTGATGTGCTGTGTCCTAGGTGCTTTTCTCCGCCTATTCCTAATTTCCAAGGATGTGTTGGCGCCAATGCCTAAGCGACCGCCCAGTCCGACTTTTAGGACACTGACTTTTTTGGGCGTTTAACAAATGTCTGCGTATTAAAAGATAGTCTCATCAATACATTTCTTTGGCTATTACTATGCGAACTTTTTGAGTAAGTTCTTTATATGCTGGACTAGTGAGTTATGAAACATCGACTCTGGGATGGCCTTTTCATTTGTTTCCTTGTTTCCTATTACATTTCTTTTTGGGTGTATGTCTTGTCATTGTAGCTCCACTTTTCTTTTCTAATAAAAACAAAACCAAAAAAACCCGTGCAAAAATAAAATAAAAAAAACAATCCATTTAGATAGAGTGTCACTTTTTACATTATTTTTTGTTTCAAATTGATTAAACTATTGTCAGTTGTTCAAAAGTCAAGGGAGCCTCGATGCAAATATACTATTCTACATTTTTATGTGATGTTTGGAGATGAGGGATGTGATGTGTACTATATACAAGGGCATGTCTATGTTCGAGTTTCCGGTAAAACTGGTGACATCTTTGTGAAATAGAGGTGCTACATGTTTCTTATTCCTTACCTTGGGTAGCACTTAAGAATAGCTATAACCATTTCCCAGACTATCAACTAATGATGCTTTTTGGATGTAGTATGCATATTCTTGCGAGTATGTTAATAGAGATTCTTTTATATACTTAGATTCTTTTATATACTTGGTTTCTTTTGAAAAACAAAGGAAATTTTATTGATGAATAGAGAAGAATTTACAACGCATGTGGCAGACAAGAAGTCCTTCCAAAAGAAAGGAATGAAAATGGGAAGACATTAGTGAAACATTGCCCACCAATCCATTTTATTATATGACAAAGAAATTCCTCGTAAAGCTCTGCATGAACCCATATAGAAGAGAGAAAAGACACTCTTCCCAAAGTAATTTCGTATTCATTACCCAACCAAAAATAATCCTTGCAGTCCTTTTAATCCAAACACCACACAAAATTGTGAAACTCTATGTTTCCATTGAATGTACTTTACATTTTATCTTCTTAAGCTTTTTCTCACATTGTCACGTATTTATTGCTTTACAATGTCTTATTGATAATGTGTTGATAAATGTTGTATTTAATTTGTTGTAGGGCCTTTTACATTCGAAAATGGCACGATGCTACTTATTTCTTGGAGAAAGAGTGCGATCAATTGAGTACTACTACAAAGGTATGATATTGTTGATTGATTTCACAATCAAAACATACGTGCAAGTATAAACGGTCAACAAGTAATAAAGTGAAAGTAGAGTATCGTTCCCACGAGGAATTATTTAATAAAAATCACCAAGTACTAGTTCTTAACGAAACTAATTTTATTTAAACACTCGATTTAATGTTATGAATTAAAATTTATAATTAAGCTACTATTGCTACCACTAGTTGAAAATCAGGTTATGACGATTTAAGATCACAACTTCTCTTATTGTTTCACTTATATTAAAATACTTCTTATTAATTATGCCCACTATTCTGGATTGTTAATCAGGGACTTATTAGTATTTATAACCACCTTTCGATGCATCACAAACATATTAATCCAAATCCACAGTTGATAGAATTGAATCAAACACCCTAATTAACTAATTCACTATATTCCTATGTGAATTACAATTTAAAAGGATTTAAAGTACATGTTCCCTATTAGATTACACGCGGCGTAAAGGCATATCCCTATCCTAAAAACAAATAATGATTTCCAACACCATGCAGAAAACACAATCACATGCTATTATGATCAAATCTAAATCTATAGTTCATCTCCCGAATTCATATAAATTATCATGGTAATTGTTAGCTAGACAATTAAACAATTATACACAATCATAATAGACAATCCATAGAATAGATCACAGTAATTAACAGAGAAGCATACTAAAATAAGCTATGCAATAAGATCCATTGCAATCTTAAACAAAAATTTAGCTTATAATCATTGAATTAAAATCAAGAATCCACAACTGAATATACATTAAAAGATAAGCTATGCAATATATCATTCAGACTCCTCTTCCGCTCATGCTTTAAATCTTCAGTGTTCTTCAAGTTGCTTCAATCTCCAATAATCCAATATAAACTAGGGTTTATATTCTAATCTACTATCTAATACCTACCCTATTTTATGCCTCACATCATGTATTTATAGGCTACAAGTCCAATTTATAGCTTAGGAGGAAACCCAATCCAATTTGGAGTCAAAAAAGTATCAAAATTCGCTCCAAAACGCGTTCCAACTTGATCAAGCTCAACCCCAGCGCTCCGGCGCTGCTCACGGCACTGGAAATCTGCCTCTGGGCGCCCGACACTAGGAATAGCCTAAGAATGGGCGGCCCGGCGCTGGAATGTTTTTTGGAATTTTCTGCTCCAAACGTCCTTTGGGAAAATGACCATATCTTCTTTGTCTGAACTCCAATTTTTATGATTAAAGATGTTCCGGAAAGAGGAGACGTAGATCTACAACTTTCATTCTTTGAGGTTTTCGAAATAAGGGGTGGAGAAATTCTGAAATTGGCTCTGAAGTGACTGCTATGTAAATGGCAAGTCGAAAATGCGAATCTTGCAACCCCAAACGTCGATCCAAGTAAATTTTGTCTCAATTCCTACAAAACAACGTAAAACATGCATGAATAGATACAAATCCTTAAAAACATCCAAAAAATTAAGCTCAAACGCTCTCAATTCATGGGTATTTATCACTCATCAGATATATATATGTATGTATGTATGTATGTATGTATGTATATATAGTGAATCTAAGTCATACGCCTTACCTAAGCTTGGTTACAAAGCACTTTAAGAAAAACGACTTTTTTTGACGTTGTCTTTCAAATTCAACCATACAGATGATGAAAACATGAAAAAAGGGGATATATATTGGTTAATGTACAAAGTCTTGTTATTGAAAAATTTAAGATAAGAATGTGCATATTATAATTGTAATTGTGTATTTAACAAATATATAGAATGCAACTATCTAAGTTAATTTTTTTTCCTATATAAATAAAAGAAGAATTTTCTAAGAAAGAGACTTAAATTATCAGGAATGGAGAAAAAGTTTACTAAACGAAAGAAAAAGTGAAAGTTGAATATACAAATTGTTAAGTACTTTAATGACAACACTGACGGCCTACGAAGCATAGACACGTCCTGAAAGCCCGCAAATTTGTGGCAGACACGAATTCGCTCTCGTGTCCGTGAGCTTCCCTTTTTTCTTTAATTTTTTTTTAAAAAAAACTCGGACACGTTCCACCTTGGACACATTCCGACTCGCCTCGGACACGCAAGGGACACGCCTGGGTAAATTCTTTTTTCAATAAATAAAAATTCTAGTACTTAAATTGCAAGATAAAAGTTAATTGACGGTACCCATATGCAATTGGTATCTTTTAAACCTAATTCCTTCAAGTCACAGTACCTTTGAATGGAACATATGGTTTCGGCTGCATATGTTATAAATTTGTATATGGACTGTGTGGGCTGTCTAAAATTGGTATGTTATAAATTTGTTTAAGTTTTTAACATGCTCTATTAACAATTGTATTTATTTATTATAAAAAATGCATTTATATTATTAAAAAAATATATAAAAAGTTGAACGTGTCCCTGAAGTGTCCTATTTTTTTGAAAAATGTTGTATCCCGTGTCGTGTATCGTGTCGTGTCCGTGTCCCGTGTCCGAGTCAGTGCTTCATAGCCGATTTTTCATTAATCTCCTGGCCCTTGCTTAACTCTTTGTTCCGTAAACTGGTCGCTGGTTGATTGGGTAACCGGAACAAAATCGAGTATGAGAAGCGCTTCCTATGGTAACATACGTAAGGTATTAATTTCTTGTACCATAATTTGGAATAATAGTACCCGATACGTGAAACACTCACAGGCGATAAGAGTTTTGTGGTCCGAATATCCCATAGGATAGCAAAGTACAAATACTGTCAGATAATTTTCATTTGACTTTCCTTTTGAGTTGTAATCAACCCTTCTTATAAAAGATATAATTTTAAAAATACCATGCCCAACCGGACTATCCATCCGAGTTCGTGTAACATAGTAAATAAGTCTATTACTCAAACTTTTCTATTGCGAACTTTCTGAAGCTCATAGTCTTTGCTGAAACATGCTATATGGACTAGTTTTAGATATTCCACCTGTAATTTGAGGCTAATTATCAGGCTGTGATAATGACTGTTGATGAGAGAATATGAGATTTTGTAGCAGGTAAATGTTAAAGTGTTGAAAATGTATGAAGAAGACAATACCTAAATCTAGATGTGAGAGAAAAGAAGAAACTGAAAATAAATTAAAAAATCACTCAGACATTTCATCAAACTTTGATGTGCAGGAAGAATAACAGGACAGAAAATGAGACTTTTAGAGAAGATTTAAGAACTGAATAATCAAGAGGTTGAGAGTGGGAGCGAAAGTGAAAGTCGGAGAAGAGAATATGAATGTGAGAGAAGAAAAGATTGAGATTTAAGAAGTACCACAAATTTGCAAAAGAAAGAACTTGATGAAAAAGAAATTTGTTGATGAAGAACTTGTAACTTGTTTGGTGTTCTGCAATGATAAAGTTTATTGAGTCTAATGTCTTACTTCAGTTGTGTAACAAATGTGGTGTTAAGTAGGTTACATGTTCTGAAATACACAATGTAACATTTTTGGTTGTCAAAGTATCTTCTTTTTGTTTTTAGCATTAGATAATCTGCATAGTCTCATTGTCCCTAATTGAGAGTTATGCTTTAAAAAAAAGTAGGGAATGGATTTTAGGACTTGCTGATGGCACATTTATATAGTATATCTTTTATAGTTTTATTCAAACTATATTAAAGAATAGTTTTGAAGAATCTTATTCAAAAATGGAGTCTTAATGTTGTGTTGAAAGCATAGTTTTTAAAATGACACCCAATTTGGGATGGAAGGAGTAATATTTTAATTCAAGAAATATGATGTGTGATTTTGTCGTATACTAATAGTTTGAATTACATATGTTATGTTATTAAGTTAATAAGTTATTTAATTCTCTTCTAAGCATTTTCTTTTGTGAGCGGCTTAAATTAATATATGATATTTTATAGAGGTGTGGTATGGTTAAACAACATACACAAATGTCTCTAATTTCTCTCTATCTCTCACTTTTTCTCCCTCTCTTCTTCTTCATATTCCTAAACCCTAATTTTACCACTTAGAATACAGAACTATAGAATGCTTGTAGTCTCTTTGTTTGCTTGGATTTTGATTATTTACTTTACAAGCTAGCATTGGAGAATTGATGAAGTTCTGCGTCTATTTTTGTTTTATTTTCAGCTTTAAATAAACTTAATGACAGTGTTGATGCTCGGCTAAATCTAGCGTTGCTTCTCATCGAAGAAAATAAAGAGGATGAAGCCATTTGTGTGCTTTCTCGTCCTACTAATCCTGGTATGTATGGTTCTAGTATTTTTTGGGTGTTTTTGCATGCATAATGTAATAGTTCTGTTTGATGACCCCTTGGCTTAAATTTTCAGAATCAACACATGACCAAAAATCAGACAAATGTAAACCATGGTGGATGAATGTTAAGATAAAGTTGAAGCTTTCTCAGATTTATAAAGCTAGAGGGTCCTCAGAAGCATTTGTTGACGCGATATATCCTTCAGTTCACGAGTCATTATTTCTCGAGACTATTCAGCAAAAGGTAATAAAACATAAAATTTTGTAATAAACACTACTTAAGCTTGTGTGCACTCAAAATGCAGCTGCTCTTTTGAGGTGGCTGACTTGCATAAGAATATAGAACTGTTGTGCACGGGTATATCTACTAGTTTTAATAAAAAATAACGGACTCTAAAAATCTGTTTGTTTGATTAGTAAGCTCATACGATTAGTCTTTGCACTCGGTGATTGTACCTTCACAGTTTACATAGGATTCAACAACATAAATTATATACTCCCCCCCCCCCCCCCCCCCCCCCCCCCCCCCGTCCCCAAAAGGATAAGCAAAGTACAATTTGCACACATATTAAGAAAACATAAAGTAGAAGAATGAGAGTAAATTATTTTTTTTCAAATTTATACTTAGTGGCCTCACAAGATTATGTAAAGTGATGAGTACTTTTATTTTTTATACTAATGGACCCCACTAAATGACATATTTATCCTTCGCTTTTCGTACTTTATCTCATCCTTTCGGGGACAAAAAAATTTATACCTTTAGTCATCCTTTTAGGGATGGGGGGAGTATATGTTGACTAAATGTTGGTTCTCAGCTGAAAATGTTCAGTTTCCTCTGATTGTTTTTTAGGAAATTCATAGAAGTGAGATGGGTATTTGGTGGGTACTTATGAAACAAAAAAACTATCTTTGGTATAATATATATTAAGTGAAGCCCCTTAAGGAATTTTCAGATTATTAGTCAACTGTTTGTCTTTCTACTAAGTTCTATGTTTATATGAAATAAGATTGATATCTTGAACTCTTAATAAATACCACACCACTTGTATGTTTTCCCTAAATCTATGAGGTCAAGAATTAAACAGTTTTATGATACTGATTACCTGATATATTTGTACTTAGTTACTAAAAAAGAAGACATATTTGGAATTAATTTAAGTAGCATGAGAGAAAGCACATTAGAATGGAGGGACATTAGAATGGAGGGCTTAAATTATGTGGGATGAGGTCCAGTAATAGGTTGGGTACATTCCTAACTCCTCATGTTAATAGTTGAAAGGTTATCCATAGTTGGATTATCCTTAACATAGTTGTCATGGTGACACAACGAGACGTGACGGTAGTTGACTGCCAAAACGACTAGGCGATAAGGCACCCGTCATGGCGTCCGTGTGGTGGCAAGTCGTTAACAATGTAAAATTTATATGTTTGTTTACTTTACTTGAAAAGTATATTGAATAATAAAATTTTATATACATTAAAACTCAAAACATCATAACTAACACTGAAATACAAATTAAAATAAAATAAAATAATTGACATTGAAAATTAGTAGAACAAGTCAACAAACACTACGTAAAAAATCAAGTCAACAACTATTGCACATTACAAGTCTAATTAATCATTAATAAAATTACACCACATAGTAAGTCCATGAGTCATGTTGCAACATGACTTAAACACTTAATTTGGGCCAGCTACCAAGGCGTTTGCCTTGGCAGCTCAGCGTCCAAGGCATTGCCTTTTCCTTCTCTAGCGCCAGAACGCCTAGGCGACGTCATGACAACGATGATCCTTAACAGGAACTTTTATGGAAATCTGTCACCTCCAAGTAGAACTAACTTGGATTGGCTACTGGCTTGATGACAGATGGGTGATTGGCTCTGTTTGACACAGTCTATCTATAATATAAAACAGAGCGGCTCAAATCCCAATGCTTCAACATCCAACGGACTCAAATCAATTTAGGTTTCAACATCCAACGATCTAAAATCATTTGGGGCTTCAACATCCGACGGCCAAGAATTTATCTCAAAAATTCAAACTCACATCCATCATCTCACTCTCTCATTCTCGGTTCTCCCTCCTCACCCATGTACGCAAGATTTGTTTTTTCAGAAAATGAACTTTAATTTATTTTCTTTTCTTTTTGCTCTCTTCAACAACATTTCTTTTCATTTTTTTCCCTTTACCTATTCTTTCTCTCTCTTTACCATCTCCCTGCATCTGAGTCTACTACAGGTGATCTTCATCTTACCACTTTCCACCATCAAAATTCAAATCTTCATTTTCTTTCTCAATTTTCCTTATAATTAATTTGGTGAAAAAGTTAATTTGGGTTTTAATTTGAACTCAAACTACCTGCACAACTCCCAAAACTTGTTTCTTTAGATCCAACAGTCTTTGAAATTCAAATGGGTAAAGATAGATGAATGTACACACACACACATATATGTATTATGGAAAAAAGTTATGATTTTTTAGTTTCAGATCTACAATTATAAAAATATGTAGAAATGGGTCATGATTTTAGTTACGGACATTGGCTATAGAGTTTAGGCAGTGGCTAGGGAGGGGATGTTCGCGATGAATATTTAAAAAACACGAGTGATGATGGTTGAAGAGATTTGGCGGACTAATATATTAGGAAGATGAAAGATGAAGAAGATAAAGTGACAATAGAGAGAGAAAGAAAAGATAAAAAAGTGACATATATATATATATATATATAAGTATATCAATTCATCTCACAGGATTCAATTTAATATCTCACGTCGCTTACTAACTTTTTTTCATATCATTTGTTAAGATTTATTATTTTTTATAGAAATGCTAAGTAGACAATAAATAAACGGACATCTAATTAATTTAACAGAATGACTAATTAGCAAATTTTTAAAGTTTAATGGCAAAATGATGAAAATGTGACAACTACAATAGAGTATTTACCATTTTGGTCTTTTAGGATTAGTAATCTTAGAAATTGATTTATCTTTTTTAGACATAATGTGAGATATTTTTAAATTCAAAACTGATAAGAATTATTAAAAATTATAAAATAATAAATCATTATCATTTGGTTTATTTTTAAGTGACATTGGGAGTATATATTTTATTATTAAATGACATTGGGATTAAGAATTTGAAGACATAAATGTTCTTATTTTAATTATTTCATTTATAATTTCTTCTTAAACTAATACCCCCCTTTCAACATATAATATTAATATCAATTTTTTAAAGTTAGTTGGGACATCTTTAAATTCATAATTAACCTATATTCATTTAATTTTAGTTAATGATAATAATTATAACCTGTTTTAAAGTATTACTAATATGTATGAAATTTATTTTCACAAGTCAATAATCTACAATCTATACGGTGCCTTCAGGCACGGGTTATCGCTAGTGTATATATATATTATGAAGTGATATCTAAGCTAAAGACAAAATTGGTCGGGATTCATGGAATCAGACCTTCAAGCTAAAAAATATGCTTGTCAAATTGTGAATGACATCATTTATGCTGTTTTTGAGTGCTAAACCAACCAAAATAAAACAAGGGTTACCACTTTGGGGTCAAGTTTGGAATACTTTGAAAGTAGGAGGGAAACATAGTTTTTTTTTCTTTCGATGTATCATAGGGTGTGATTGACTCCTTGTCCCCATGCTTGAATTCTCTCTGTTCTTCTAATAAAATTTCTTTTTAATCAAAAAACAAGTACAAGGGAAACATATTCAACCTAACACTTGAAGAGGAAGAAAATTTGGGGAAACACGTCGCTGAAATGATTTGGGATGTTTTTACGTTTAAGGTGAAAATAAATGCTGAAGTAAAATTGAAATAATTCCTGAATTTTATTTTTGCTATTCAAATATATAAAATAGATACTGTAGCACTATTCACGGTGGTACTCTTGGTACTATTATCATTTTTTAAGGGTAGAAAGGCCAAAAACATGTGCGCTTAAATAAGAAAATTTTAAAACAATTCACAAAAGCAGCCTTGAGCCAGATTATTGCTTATTGTCTTATCAACAATTTTAACTCCCCCCCCCCCAAAAAAAATAAAAATAAAAATAAATAAATAAATAAATAAATAAACAGCCAAAAAGCACTTAATATTACTTAATAAGAAATGAACAATAAGCTGGAAAAAAGAAATAGCTGAAACAATCAGGCCTACTAGAGTGCTTTCCACTTGGGTTTTTTTTTTTGTTCTACTTAGGTTGGACTGCTTGTCACCTTTTGTCTTGGGTCTTCTCTCCTCTATTAATACATTCTTTATTTCACATCTAAAGAATAAATGTATTCACAGGTGATAATACCCCCAAGGAAACACACGAAACTTTTTTGAAACAAAGCAGTCCAACTCTCGGAGAGCAAGTAAAAAAGGTTAAACGTGCCACAAGAGTCCTATAATACAACAGCTAAAGAAAAAGTGCATACACTGTAGCATGATAGTGAACACGAATCTGGAAAAATTAATAATAAAACCGAATTACGTCCGTCAAATCCTGGTCGATAAAGTTAAAATAGCCCTACGCAAACCTCTTAGGGCTGTACCTAACTAAGAAAGAGTTTTCCGAATGCTCCAGAAACTCGAATTGCATTCTCAGGTTTGTGACAATCAGAACAAAATCAAGCTTACGTACCATGGAAAAAACTTGAAATTGTTTGAGAATCTATACTTCATCCAAGGACCTTAAAAGTTTATGGTAAAATAATCAAAATTTAGAATGTTATTGACAAAATAGATGTATTGAAATAGTTATATTATTATATAGAGTACTAAAGCCTTATATTACATAGTTGTCACGGCGAGTCATGTCGGTAGCCGACTGCCTGAACGCCTTGGCGACAAGTCGTTTACAATGCGCAATTTATATATTATTTATTTTACTTAACAAGTATATTGACAATAAAATTTCATATACATTAAAATTCAAAATATAATACTATGAAATAACATTAAAGGCATAATTATGTAAATATTTAGCAATAACAATCCAAAAACAAAACACTTGATATTAAAAATTAGTAAAAGAAATGAAGAATTCAACAAACACCACATAGAAAATAAAGTTGCAACCAACCATCACAAATATGTAGTCTGATAAAGATGTGTCGAATCCGATTACTAATAAGTTTTTTAGGGTTTTATTTTCTTTCGCCTTGATTTTTAATCGATGGGTCATGGGTTTTTAATCGATGGGTCATGGGTTAATGGATCAGAACTATAAAATACTTTGGTTGGGTCGGAGCTGCTAAGATGCGCGTCATGGCAGCTCAGCGTCGCCAAGGCGTCTCAAGGCGCCCATCGCCGTATCAGTTTTCCATAGACGCCTAGGTGTTGCCTAGGCGAAGCCTTAACAACTGTAGGCTACTAGTTGAGTAGTGGTCAAGTGTGGACACATGGTGACCAAGTAATAATAATTATACTCTAATGCTCCTCCTCAAGTTGGAAGTCTTATATCACGACTTATAACTTGTTACATAACAAAATAAGTCTCAAAAACAACTATGAATGACTCCTTGCCTAACAATAATATACTCTAATACTTCCCCTCAAGTTGAAAGTCTTATATCACGACTTACAACTTGTTACCTTATATAATCTTTAAAAAAGAAAAAAAAACTCAAACGAATTATGAAGTCAGAGGTCGTCTTCAATTTGCATAGAAAAAAGATTGATTTTTTTTTTACATCCAAAGTTACCGTCGGTATATAACTTCACACATCTACTGTCGGCAATAACGGAGAATACTCGTCTCCCATAACAAATGTGAAAGACTCTATCTTTAAAAAACAATTATGAAGAACTCCTTGCCTTCCTCAACAACAGAGGACTCTTTAGCCTCCCAAAAAATCGAAGGACACACTCCTTCCTAAAATCTCAGCCCCTTGCAATCCTTATTTTACAGTCAACCATTCATTTACATTTTCAAGGAGAGAAATAACTACTAAGGTCAAACTATTTTTGTTTCACCACAAAAATAAACAACCATTAATTTTTATTTTATTTTCTCTAAAAAAAATTGAAAAAGAACTGCAAGAAGAAAAGATAACCGCCGCCAGCTATATGCCAACGGCGGAAGCAAGACTTCTAGTGGGCCTCCCAAGATCAAATTAGCTCTGATACCATGCTAGAAAAAAAATAGATGTATTGAATATTGTTGTTATATTATTACAAAGAGTCCTAAAGCCTTATATATAGGCTACTAGTTGAGTGGTGGCAAGTATATGTGGGCACCAAGCATACTTGGTGACCAAATAATAATAATAATATACTCTAATATATAAAAAGGCTTACTGAATCAAACATTTTGATTTTAGCTTGATTTGAATATAGTCATCTAATATCAGCAACCAGTAAACCCATAACGTTTCTGGCCAGTTCGCAATCTTTTTTGGTAATCCTAGGATTGGGTTGGATAATCTGTTAGCATGTTTGATTTTATTGTAGTAATATACATAATGTGTCTTTGTGTAATGTGTCTTTGTGTGCGGGAGTGCATGCGAGAGGGAGAGAGCCTGTGAAGAAGTGTTGCAGAATAAAATGATCATATTTAGGCCCAAGTATATCAACTTGAATAATACACCAAAGGAATATTAGGTAGACAACCTATATAAGAACGGGGAATGATTCTCATTAATAAATGAATCGAATTACAAAAATACTGGAGTCGAGGTGATACCTCCCCCATCCCAAATTGAAACTCAAAACTTGAAAACATATAAATTTCTAAAAATAAACATACTTGTACAGTTCTTCAACACAAGCAATGAAAAAGAATGCCGTTGTTACACACCCAAATCTGAATAGAAGTTTCTTCAAATTAAACCTCCTCCACATAGAGATCATAAATCTGAAAGAGGCTCCGTAAAATGGAAAAATCCCAAACTAGGAGAAGAAGGCTCCATAGATTGAAAAAAAAAATTCAAACTAGGAAAAATAAAACCCCATAAAAGAGTAAAATAAGAACAATCAAACGGAAGAATGTAAAAAAAGACTTGTGGGAGGTTCTCTTTAGTATGATCTGAGACCCTCCCCATATCTAAAAAATAGAGGTTAGGGTTTTTCGCAGGGAGAAAAGAGAGAAATTATTTCACAAACAAAATGAAACATATTTCACTCATCCAATTAGTTGATCATCAACTGGAGAATAGTTATGTATGGAGATTTACGTGAACTGCAAAAGTAAAATCTATTTCTTGAAATTACTTTGACTGACCTTTTCCAGTAGTGTGATTTCTGTTTGTGGATATCACATTTTTCATTTCTTATGATTGGTTTTCATTTTCAGGTTAAAGCGAGGAAAAGGCTAACAAAAAGTGTTCTTTTTGAAAGAGTCAAAGTGCTAGATGAACGTCAGACTGATAATGTTTTTCATGGATTTAGACCTATGGCTTCAGCATCAGATCTGTGAGTATTGCATTCTGCTTTTTACTGTGAATCTCTTAGTGGATAATTATAGAGTTTTGACCTATGACCTTCATATTCCATTGATTTTTAAAGGAACGTCTGTAATAGTTGGATATGAATAACTCCAATCTGTAGTCTTTAGTTCTCAAATCTCTTTTTTAAACATATTGGAACTGTTAACCATTAAAAATACCTTATTACAGTGCAGTAAACTTGGCAAAAGGTACTTGCTGTTATACTCTTCTTGATGCAATCCTTTTATCATCATACGTTGCCTAGATTCTGGACTTTGTTTTCCTCTTCATGATACTTCCTATTGTCCGTGCAAGTAATAATCAATTCAATTTGTTGAATTACAATAGGTCAAAAGCTACCAGAGCTAAGAAGTTGCTTCGAAAGAAGGAAACATTAAGGGAAGAAAAAAGAGCTGCAGCATTGGCTGCTGGAATTGATTGGAAAAGTGATGATTCAGATGATGAGCCACCTGTGAGAATTTTCAGTTATTTGATTTGATTGACAACTCAAGCTCCTGAAGAAATGTTAACATTTTGTCCTGATCTTTTAGTTTCTTTGTTTTGTGATAACGCAATGTTTGTTGTCTGAAGCAGCAAGCACTGAGGGAGCCTCCTTTGCCAAATCTCCTGAAAGACGAGGAACATCATTGCCTTATCATAGATGTTAGTGTTACTTGTTTCCATTATTTAGTACATTTATTTCTTAACTTTTGGTGCTTTTATTATGTCTGTTTTAATTCTTTTCCTGGCTCATATTTCTCAGTTTATTTCCATCATCTTTAAGCAATCATCTTTTATGTCTTCCTTTTCTCCATGAATCAGATGTTTCCATTGGAATGCTTCTAGATTTTCTAAGTACATGCTCGTTTTTTTTAATACTAGTAACTAAACCGCACAAAGCGCAATGACCTCAGCTGACCATCTCCATCTCCTGTCCACCCTCAATTTATCCATTATCTTTAAAGATATTATTTTTCATTTTTTAATTGAGAGATGAAATATAGGGTGCCAGCTGGAAGACCCTCTCCCTTAGTGTGTGTGTGTGTATGTATATATGTATGTATGAAGACTGTAGAGAGAGAGACTTTTACTCCGATGCCATATTAGTTCTCATTTTCTCAACAGTTCCCATTTTTGTGTTGTTCTTGGCAGTTATGCAAGGCATTGTCATTGTTGCAAAGGTATTGGGAAGCACTTGAAATCATCAATCTCAGTCTGAAATTGGCTTGCAGTACACTCTGTAGAGAAGAAGGAGGAGCTTCGGTCCCTCGGAGCTCGTAAGTCCTGAATCTTGAAGAATTTATATATTCATTTGATTATATTCCTCTTCATCACCAAATGAAAGTCTTGTTGTTATTACAATTTCACTATCCAAGGACTTCTTTGCATTTTTTATTATTCTAATATGTGAATTTTTAGAACTGAGCAAAAGTGAAAGACTTTTGTAGCTAATGCTTCTCAATTTTTTGTAATATTCAGAAATAGCCTACAATATCGCTGATCCATCACATGGATGGGACTGTGCACGATACATTGTCAATCAACACCCATACAGCTTTGCTGCGTGGAATTGCTACTATAAAGTAATTTCAAGGTATTACCGAGTTACTTCTGTTCATGTTGAAAAATATTTCTTTATTATCATGGAATAAATTGGCTTGCATTTTATCTGCCCTGTAGAAAATTAAGTTTCAGCAACCTATTGAGGACCCATAAGCTGTCTATCATTAATGTAACCTTAGTGACCTGAGCTGATGTTTTAACCTGAGTGGAAGGCTATCCTATGTTATTCTGGGATGATATTTTCATTTGGCTAATTCTATGTAATTTGTTTGTTCTTTATTTTCAGGGCCTATTCATCAGGACAAAAGAAAATTTCATAACCTATTGAAAGCCAGGCATAAGTTTGTTACTTCATTTTTATCATAAAATTCGTCAGTTTTCCATGACCTATCGAGTTTTCGTTTCTCGTTAGAACATTCCCAGATGTCATATCACTGTTGAAACAATTGTCTGGAGCTCATGCCAATATGTCATGTTTTTCTTTGATAAATACTGGTTGATCCTTCAACTCATCAGACTTAGAAAACCTTGTTGCCATCAAATCCCTTATGGAAAATACTTGAAAGTATCGGATCTTAGAATTTTGGATGAGGCAGGCTTTTTGAATGTTGTGGACGGAAGAGATCCCTATTTTAAATGGGTAGCTATCAAAATTGTGCCTGGAAAACTATTTGTGGAATTGGTCCAACTAAAGAACATAAAGAGGGCCATCATCAAAGGTAAGGAAAAAAGAAGAAATACGGATAAAGTCCATGGAGACTATAGCCAATTGGTAGTTTGGTACTGTTCGAGTACTTTGAAGATAGGGATAGACTAGATCACCATTGAGCCAGTAGCCAATTGGTAGTACTGCATGAGTACTTTGAGGGGAGGGTAGACTAGATACAGAACTTGCCTAAATGTCTTTTCTTAGACTCAATCCCAGTTGAAACCCTTGAATCTCTAGGAGGGGTGGGGGGAATGAGTTTAAATGGTAAATGGTTAGGAACACATTGCTCTAGAGGTTGTAGAGGATTATCACTTAAAAAATAAAGGAGATGATTGTGTTTGAAACCTTAGTAAGCTTCCTGAGGATTCTTCAATTGTTGAATCATAATCAGTCTCAACTTATAATGTAGCAATAAAGCGGTGATGCGTAATAACTGAGAAATTGTTTATGTTTTTCGCAATTTTCTTAACCTTGAGCTCATTTTTTTTTATTTATTGGTAAGGGAATGATACAGTTAATTCCTTCTATTTCTTACTTGCCTGTTTCCATTTGTTTTGTAGATGTATGTTGCTTTAGTTAAGGTGTGCTCTTTCTTCTTTCTTTTTGTGTGTTAAATGTGCATACCAATGCCATATAATTCGTCATTAAGGAAATAATATAGTAATATTATTATTCATGAGTCTTTTGAAAGTCCAATCCCCTTGAAGTGATCAGCCTCTTTCTCTTTTCCTGTTTTTCTTTTTCCAGCACATTTGCACTTCTATATCATTGACCAATAGTTTTAAGGAATCCATGTGTATACTTGAAGTTACATTCTCCCTTTATATTTATGTACATGTTTATAAAGATTTTACATGACTATCTTCTATGTTATTATATAGACTGGATAATCGGTATTCAAGGCACAACAAGTTCCTTCATGGCATGCGAGTCAAATACAAAGATTGCATACCACCAATAATCATTTTTGGGCATCAGCTTACCATGATCAGTCAGCATCAAGCAGCTGCAAGAGAATATTTAGAAGCTTATAAACTGATGCCTGACAATCCCTTGATCAATCTCTGTGTGGGTATGATTTTATTCGCTGCTTTAAACTTGTTGAAACTTGTTTTTATTGCTTAATAATGGATAGCGAATGATAAGAAAAAATTCTTTCTTGTTTTTCTTCAGGATCTGCCTTGATCAGCTTAGCCCTTGGGCACCGACTTCAGAACAAACATCAGTGCATTGTACAAGGCTTGGCATTCCTCTTCAACAACTTGTTACTTTCTGAAAACAGCCAGGTGTGCTCTTGCTGTTCTGTTGCGTATGTATTACTTATTAGTTACTAGTTTCATCTGTTAGAGTTCCTAGACTTGTCATCTTTAGCACCGATTTGAACTTTCTTAATGTGTGTTGGTGTAACTTTCAGTGCTCCTTGATATTTCATTGAAGAATAACTTTTATTCCCCATAGGTCATATGTCTTTGAGTTGCAAGATAGTAGTTTAGAACACCTTTAAATGCCTTTTGTACTTCCTTTTTCATTGTCGTAACTGATTTTGATTTGTTATAGAGAATGATACAACTACCCGAGTGAAAGGGTTAAAATGAAGTCTGAACTATATCAAATGAGAGAATTCAAATTTATAAACAAGAAACTGCCATTAGTAATCAAGCATAATTATCCAGCACTAGCCCTGAGAATGATCCTGAAGCGTAAAAATTTCCCTTCCTTTTTTTCCTCTCAATTCTTACATAGATCATATGATCTATCATTGGCAGGCACCCCGAGAAATTATTTATTATCTTATAAGTAATGATCTTTCCTACATGGTATCTTGAGTGATTTATTTTGTTGATACCGAAAGTAGCTGAAGTATAAGAATCACCCTCCATCCTTTCATGCTTATTGATCATATGGTATTCTCTGAGTGATTCTTATGCTTATTAAGGTACATTTAAGTTTCTGGAAGATTTGCTTCTCTATTTAAACTTTTTTAATTAATTTTTTTTTCTTGAAAATACTAGTTGAACTAAGATCATGGAACTGAAGTCAAACTTTAGTTAGTACATCAATAAAATTATATTTAAGCATTGCTAGGAAAGAAATTGATCTCTACAGTATTAGACATTTGTAATTGTATGGAGTGATTTTTAGCTTGAATTAGGTCTAGTTCGTATTGATTGAATTTTATTCTTCTATTTGCACATCTACTGCAGTATCTTCAAAAAGACCAAAATCTTCACATATGAATGTTAAACAAAGTTGCCTTGACAAAACAAGAGGCATTCTTTTGATAATATATGAAAATTCTACCTATAAAATCATATTTAATTCCCGGAGAGCATTATTTAATGCTCTCCTGGGTATGTGGAAGGAAATGGGAGGGGGATGTTTTCCGAGGAGAGAAGTCTAGGGGAAGGGCCCTCTTTTTTATTGTATGGTAAAAAAGAATTAAAGGGAAGGAAAGAGGGATGGAAATTTGTTACTCTAAAATTGTGCTCCATGTCGACTGTCACACAAGATGGGTACATAACGGATATATAATGCATTAACAGTTCCCATATGGGCAACTCTCACTAACATGTCTGAAGGTTAAACAGGGTGCATCGAAATAGGCTCAACAATGTACAATAGAAGGATCATAACAGAAATTGATTATTAAAAATCTGATTTTCTATTCAGTAACATAGGATGGTAGAATGTATCAAATGTTTATTTGTAAAATACCATGGCCTTTTCGCCTTGCGTTGAAATCCTTTTAATCAAAAGATAATGTGGGTTTATATTTTTTTGTACATGAACAAGCATTGTAACCTCTCATTCTTCCAAGTGGTGCATGCTAGATATCTTGCAACATCTATCACACCTTCATCCTCTCTCAATTTGTCACAAAAACTTGCTAATTAATGTACATATACATATATATACACACACACATACATACATATATGATATATATGAGAATAAATTATATAATGATGGTATGTTAAACTAGTGCTTTACACCATCCAATAGCAACATGCCGTGTAGGTAAATTTAAAAGAAAATTAAGGGGTTTGAATTGTCGTAAAAAAATTGTGTAATTATTATTTACCATGGTAAAACTATTTAATTAATCATACTAAATTTGAAATCCTTGAATTTCTGCTAAATTACTTGCATAAAACACTAATTTTACAGGTCATCCTTGCACACACACTATCATAATCAAGCAAATGTATGTGTAAGGGTAACTGATGCCACTCAAATTCTTTCTTGCAGGAAGCCTTGTACAACATAGCTCGTGCATATCATCATGTTGGTCTAGTTTCCCTGGCTACATCATATTATGAAAAGGTACTTTCAGTTCATGAGAATGATTACCCTATCCCTAAGCTACCTAATGAGAATCCAGATATAATCGATAATCGGAAGCCGGGTTACTGCAACCTTCGTAGAGAAGCGGCATACAATTTACATTTAATATATAAAAAGAGCGGAGCACTTGATCTTGCTAGGCAGGTGTTAAAAGATCACTGCTCGGTTTAATTATGAAGTCTAGAAACCAACTGGCTTGTAGAACCCCCTTTTAATTTATTTTGATCAACATTTAAATAATGATGTTACATCATTTGCTAGTTTATCTTTATTGTACACACGAACTTAATTCCTGCCAAATGATACACAAGTTAAAATAGAGTGAAGACGGAACAAAATGTCTTTTCAATTTGCAAATTTTACAAACTAAATTCTTTGCGTCAAAATGAGAGAATAGCCCAAAATGTCCATCTATCTATCAAAACAACTCATTTTGGAGGAAATTACATCCTTGTAATCACTAGGAAAAAAAAAGTAAAATAACACTAATTTGACTCATCTTTCTATTATTGTCATCCCTCTTGATGTGTGAACCTGTGAATTTAACCGACCATCATTTGGTCTAAATGGTAAGTCAGTTGTTTACCTTGTTCAAAGCTTGAGTTCAATTCCGATCCACAGGGGATGTTTGGTGGTAGCTAATCAGCTATCCGTCCTACACGTTACTCGTGGAGCTGGCTTAGGGGTGGTGGGGATTGCTTTAGATGTTTGTAGTTGTTTTAGGAATAATGTCTTATCGGGAGTTTGGAGAATACCTTGCCTATTTAGCATATTTTTTTTTGCAAAAAAAAAAATTAATAAATTTAAATCTATTATTATTTTCTTCGTATTTTTATACAAGCACGAAGACAACAAAAAGTTTATTATCATGCAAACCTAAAAAGGTTATTATAATAATCCGGGTCAAATTATAAGTAAAAAAAATCTTAAGTCAAATTTTGAGTCCAAATTGAATCAAATTTATTCAAATAAGGTCTTAAATTACTAGCTTAATAGTATTTTTTTAGGTCATTTTAGTCTATCACAAGCTCACTCAAAAAGTCATTTTAGTTATGATATCCCTTTTTTCCTCGCAAAATGAGTTGTATTTTACTTCGAATTTTCTACTTACAGTAGAATTTAACTCGGCTATTTTAATCAAAGCATTTTCAGCAACATTGCCTGATTATTCATTTTAAGCCACATAATATATGGATAAATGAATATAAGAACAAATCCTAATGAAAAGACAAAAGTTCAGATGAATCAACAATATTCTTTAGTAGACATTAAGAACCATATTGTTGCTTTGGTGCCTAGTTAAATCGGAGAGGAAAATTTATAACCAATTTAATTAATTAGACAAATCATTAATTATATGAAATAATACTCTCTTCATTCAGCCAAGGAAGTGGCACATGGATTAAGAATTATAATTAATGATTTGTCTAATTAATTAAATTGGTTATAAAATCTCAATCTCTTCCTTCTAAATTTGGTTAGAAAGATGAAATAGAAACAAATTAGTACTCCATCCATCCCAGGATAAAAGTCCTTATTACTATTTTGGGTTGTCCCATGTTAAATGTCCACTTACTTTTAATAACTAAACTTTTACACATTTTTTCCTATTATGCCCGTAGCATTAAATATCTCATACTTTTTTTATTCTAATTCTCTCTCCATATTTAATAACATTATTATAGGCAATTTTGTCATTTTATTCATCTTCTTAATATGCGTGAAAAGTCTACCAGGACTTTTATCCTGGGACGGAGGGAGTAATTAATGTTTAAAGATAGTAATATGAGAAACAAGTTCTTTCTTAAAATCCACAAACAAATAAATATGAACAAATTTCTCTATCTAAAATGACAAATAAAAACAACGAGGGAGCAACAAAAAAGAAATGGAAAAATAAATCACAGAAGTAGATTGAATCACTAATAGAACTCCCAAGAATCAAAGCACTAGGATGTATACAAAGTCTAAAAAACTCCAGTAACAAATAATGAAGCATAAGCTAATTATAAAATAAAGTCCATAGAAATTTCCTGATATTCTTGGAATCTTTAGCATTAAAAATCAGGGAGAATTTGTTTTTACATGTTTGTTTTTGATATTTTTCACATAATTCACTCTAACATAAAAGTGAGATTCACGTTATTTTCATATGAAAAAAATATATATGAAAATATCAAAAATAGACTTTCTTTAAAGCTGCGATTTCTCCAAAGCTTCTGCAATTTCTGAGAATTTCTTTAAAGCTGTTGTGATTTATGCGATTTCTAAGTGACGATCATCATGCTGTTGAATAAATTTCAGTATATGGATATGTAATGTTGTTCTTGAGAGTCCACTATCTCTATAGTAACCTCTCCTCTAACAATGATTCTTCAATCAAATAAAAGTGTCGCAACAATTTAGATCCAAGATGAGGCTTAGGAACTATTCCTAGTTCTATAATGAATTTTTCATCCAAATAATTAATTTGCAGCTTTATTTACAGCTATATACTTTGTCTTTATCACTAAACCAACAACTCTTTACTATTTAGAACTTTTCAAATTCACTGCACCACCGTTCAAGGTAACGATTTACCCTAAACTGGATTTCTTGTCGTCTTGGTCAGTTTGAAAAACTTGAGTTAGTTAAGCCCTCTAGTTTTAATGTAGACTCGCCATGAATTTTAATCACATCCTTAGTGTCGGTTAAGTACTTTAAGATGTTTTCACTGTCTCACAGTGATCTTCTCCAGAATATGACCGATCAACATCATGTCTCGTACATGTCATTGCATACATGATAGTTATTCATGCGATCTCTCTTTTTAGGAGTCTATAGGGACTATTAAGAGAGATACACTCCATGACTCATCATCATGAAATATCTCTTGAAGTTTGTCATGTTAAACGACTTTAGCATCAAATGAATACGTGTTCCTTAGGTTAAGCCGAGCATCCTTTAAATTTATCTATATAAATTTATATTCCCAATTAAGATACTCTTCCCAAATCATTCATGGAGGAATGTTTAGACAACTTTATCTTTACTGATTGTAGCATTGGTATGTTATTCCTTATTCGTAGTATATCAACATATAATACTAGGAATGTCACGACGCTTCCACTGTCCCTTTTGTACACACTAGGTTCATTCTTATTTTTGATAAAATCAAACTCTTTTGATTGTCTCATCAATGCGAATGTTCCATTTTTGAGAAGTTTGCTTCAATCCATTTCTCTGAGTGTCTAAAACTCTTACCTCACCGAATGTAACTAGATCATCATCTTCTATGATGCGTATCTCATCATCATCATCTATGATGAATCCATACCTCCCAGGTATCTTCAGTACTATTTCAGATTTACGATTCTGTTGTGGTACAATAGGTTTATCTACAGGTTCCTCTTATTTGACTTATATTGCTTTGTGGTTCTTGAACTCTTCAAGATTTTTTTATCCTCTCACTTGCTCCTTCAATGATAAACACCTTTATCTTAAAAGGCAACGTGTTTTGCAATAAAATACTTTTTTCTCAGTAGAATTATAGAACATATACCCTAAACTTACTTTAGGATGTCCCACAAATTTGCACTTGTCAAATCTTGTCCCAAGATTATCCTTTGAAACATTTTCACATAATTAAGTTGGACAACCCCTTATCTTAACATACTTAATATTAAGAATCCTCCATGTCCATAACTCTTATGGATTCTTGGGGCCGGATTTGGAAGTTACCTTTTTCGTAGATATGCAGCCATTTCTAGGGCATAATCCCAGAAGGATACTGGAATGTCAGTAAAATCACTATGAACTGCAACATGTCCAACAAGATACGATTTTTCCTTTCAGATACATCAATCAATTAATGCGTATCAGGAGGCGTTAATTGTGAGAAAACCATTTGAGATGATCTATAAACTTATTGCACAAGTATTTATTCCTTGATCCAATCGAAGAATTCTAATACTTGTCAATTAGTTTCACTTTTGAATTCTTTGAACCTTTCAAATAATTCACACTTTTATTTCAGCAAATACACACATTCAACTCTTTGAATGATCATCTATCTCCTTTTCTTATACTAGTTTGTTCAATTTGTAAAATAATTTTTCACGAAATTCAAGTACATAAAGTCCATTAAGTAATATTCCAGTTATATACAAAACATTATTATTATAAATAGAACAACAATTGTTCCTAAATATAATATCAAAAATTTTATTGTCCAACAACAAAATGGAAATAATGTTTCTAACGAGAACTAGAATATAATAACAACTTATTGATTTAATAGACTTGTCCGTATGCACTAAACTGTAAGTTCCTATGGCTAATGCATCAACCTTTGTTTCATTTCCCACACATAAGATTACTTATCTTTGTTTAGCTTTTTACTTCTACTTGGTCCATTCATAAATCTATATTTATGAGAACCAAAGCTGGTATCCAATACCCAAATAGAACCTTGACTTAAATTTTTTAATTTCAATCATGAACAAAACTGTATTTGTAACCGAAACTTCACTAAGCCTCTTTTGATTAGCCTCTATAAGATGTTTCTCGCAATTTCTTTTCTAGTGTATTGGCTTATTACAGTGGAAGCAAACTCCTTTGCTACCCGTATCAGTTTTGTTCTAATTATCCTTTGTTTTTGTCTTTCCATTTACCTTCTTAGAATTGTTCTTCTTTTCAGAAGATCATTTGGCCCCTACCAGTACGACTTGGTCTTTCTTGGTTGGAAAGTACCTCTCAATATTTTTTAACATGTTAAGCGAATCGACGAGGCTGTTATCTAGCTTGTTCATATGAAAAATTCATAACAATTGTGAGAAGGAGTCCGGGAGTGAGTACAAGATCAAATCTTGACTCAACTCTCCATCCATGACAAAACCTGTTGTCATAACTGTTCAATCAAAATTTTCATGTTAAGGACGATGTACTATAGTGTCATCGGTCATTCTAGATCGGGAGAACTTCTTAGATATCTGATATCTATCAGTCGTACTTTTCTCACCATCAACTACTTGATGTGCAGGAGTAAAGTAGGAGCATCCATAGTTTTATGCTGACGCTGAAACTCGTTACTCATGGATGCGAGTATAATGCATTGAGCCAACTGTGCATCATCTTGCCACTTTCTAAAAGTAGCAATCTCTTCCTCAAAGACAGTGTCTGCAACCATTGCAGAGATAGGCGTATTAATGACATAAGATAACTTTGCAGCCTTGAGAACTATTCTCAAATTCCCTAACCAAACTGTTTAATTCGGTCCAGTTAAATAATATCTAATATGCTCCGCGGTGATAGTAATTTAGACATTGTAAAATTCTATAAATGGATTTGTAATTAACAATATTTTAGCACACATTCTTTTATTACTTATCAAAATAAATTAGGGCTTATTTTAAATTGGTATCTCCCACTATTTTCTTCAAACTATATTACCATCACTTATATAATTCGGCAAAATCTAATTAAAGATTTGCTAGTGAGAATAAGGATCTCATTTCAAATGTATATAGCCTTGTGGTGACATAGCAAACTATATATATAAATAAATAGGTAGACAACTCTTGTCAATTATATCATCATGTAACTCATTTTATTTTGCCTATTAGATTATTTTGATCAAGTAGTGGCACATCCGAATTAAAATTATCCAAGTTAAGTCTAATCTAGCACTCCATATATTAAAAAAGAAAAATATTATCCTTGTGGTGACACAACAAAACAACATTGTTCAATTTCTGTATAAGCATCAAATGTGATAAAATTAACATCTTAAAAAATTAAGATAAGCCTTGTGGTGACACAACAAAATTATAATAATTAATTGATACTTTATTATTTTTATCATGCTAGAAGGCGACTGTCGACGTCAGGATTTTTTAGTGTCCCTTTTCGTTACTTGTTCTTTGGTGTTCTCATGTTAATGTGAGATTTGTTTGAAAAAAATAAGTGAAAAAGGTCTGACATGTATAATGTCGACGATTTGACTTTAAGAGTCGCCAGTTGGTGTATTTAACTGGTTGTACCAACGCAACCGGAAAGGTTTACACATTGACCCAGTGATTTGACACTGCTAAACGGGTCTGTGAAACCGAGATTCATTTTGGGTCTGGGGGCTTGATTATGCGGAGGGAAGGTGTTAGGCACCCCCCGACATCCGTGTTACCACGGTGACCGCCACTTTTCAAAGAAATTGTTATATGAATGTGTATTTGTGTGTGTGTGGATCAATGTGCAGTTATTTGAAAGTAGTGCGAGGCCTCGTTCGCACATATATACACAAGGTTTGAATTTTATGGAAAAATTCAGTTTTAACCAAGATATAGCAATGACGTTTTGTAAAAGAGGTTTTTCAAACCCTGTGCTCAATAGGAATTGAGACCTTTTTATACTTCCATTTTATTATTAAATGTTCGGCTTGTTTGCTTTTATTTTCGAGATACGAAGCATTCTCAAGAAAATAATATACAGCAGTGCCGAGCTCCTCATGGGCATGACAGCCATCCAAGGAAATTCAGACACTGTAAAATAATGTACAGGCTGCTTACAGCTGAAAAATTTCCATCATGGGAACCGAATCTAGATTAAGTAGACTAAACCTGTGATCATATGATTCCTAGGCTCACATGATACTGCAATTTGTATGAAAAGCAGTAAGCAGTTATATATATATATATATATATATATATATATATATGTATATAAACATGATCAATCGCCACGAAGTAAAGTCCAGGCGGGACAAAATATAAATAAAGCTGTAAAAGTGATCAACTACCACGAAGTAAACTCTAGGCAGGACGGAATATAAATAAAGCTGTAAAAGGCCACGAAGTGAACTCCAGGCCTGACAGAAATATAAATATATATATGTAAATATATATATATATATATATATATATATATATATATATATATACAAGATGGATCAGGTCCGGACTCCCGGACGGGAGAAAATCCGGACCTGAAAAATTTTTTTTTTTTTTTTTTTTTTTTTTGTAGAACAACTAAAAAAAAAAAAAAAAAATTTATGGAACTGAAATTTTTCAAAAAAACAGTGTTTTGGGTGTGTTTTTAATACCTACACCAACCAATGTATGTACAGTCTGCCCAGACTGTACAGACATGTTTCGTTATAAGCATCCAAATCACACCCAAAATACTGTATAATGTAAAAATTCCAATTCCATAAATTTTTTTTTTTTTTTTTTTAGTTGTTTCAAAAAAAAAAAGGTCCGGATTTTAAACCTGTCCGGGAGTCCGGACAGGATCCGGCCTCTATATATATATATATATATATATATATATATATATATATATATATAAGCAATAAACGCACTGGATGTAAATCCAGGCTCATCGGATATGTCCGACAACAATTATATATATGTATATAAAAGCGATTAAACACACTGGATGTAAATCCAGGCTCATCAGATATGTCTGACAACAGTTATATATATATATATATATATATATATATATATATATATATATATATATATATATATATATATATAAGCAATTAAACGCACCGGATATAAAATCCAGGCTCATCAAACAGAGTCTGACCATAGTTCATATATATAAGTATATATATATATATAAAAGCAATTAAATGTTCTAGACCGAAATCTAGGCTCAATCGAGGCATAACTCGATAATGTTAGTCCGTATATGAAATATATATATATATAAGTATATATATATATATATATATATATATATATATATATATATATATATAGACAGAAATGAAAACCACAGACCGAAGTCCGGTCAAACGCACATAACACAACTCTCAATGTGTATACTGTGTGTGCTAATATGAGAAGAAGGCTTTATAGAATATAAGAAGGCTTACAGTGGGCTGTCAAAGTAGACTTCTATAACTTTAAATGGATAAACACTCAGCTCCCGCCGAATAAAAAATAGCTATATGTGAGCTAACTAGTTTTTAAAAGTGAGGAAACACTCAAAAGATGTGTATGCAGAGTAAAATGGACAGGGCTTCCTCGCCTTTTTCCCTCCCTCTTCTTCTCAAATGGCTGACCCCAAGGCTTGTATATATAGACGAATGGCCGCAGTTGTACCTGCGGCTGGTCGTTATGCATCCGAGCCTCGCGGGTCTTGTCGTCTCGTAGTATGTGTACTTATGCACTGTAATGTCCGCTCAAACTTGCAGAACTTCAATCCGAGCATCCAAACGATGTATATCTGACCTTCTTCGGACCGCTTGTGTCGAGAGTTACGCAATGACATGGATTAGAGGTTGTACGAAGTAAGGAAGAGGGGTCTATGCCCATGGTCTTCAAGCTTCAAATTCTATCCAAAGTACTATCACACGTAATAGTCACTCGGGATTGTCAATCCTCTGTTCTTGTGGGACATTATTGGATGTATGTATGTATGAAGTGTTGAGACAACGTGCCATTGTCGAAGGAACAAGATGACGTTTGACTCCTCGCCGGGGTTATCGCCGATTTGAGTTGAAAGTAGACGTTGCTCAGGGTTACAGTTGAGATTGGACTACTTGTTGGTATGCCGCGATATCATCTTGTTGAGATGGTAAGATGACGTCGTGACTCCTCACCGGGGTTATCACTGGTTTAAGCGGAAAACAGACGTTGCTCAGGGTTACATTTGAGATTGGACTGCTGCTTGTTTGTATGTCTCACTGTCATCTGTGGGTGTTCCTGTCTGCCCGTTGTTAACTTCGGGTCTGAGGTGTGTGTGCCTCGTCAGGATGTCTGTGGTTGAAGCTGATTGCATATGTTTGAAACAAGCATTTCCGGGGTTATCGCCGGAACTGCAATGGCATCTCTTGGGGTTATCACCAAGGATGGGGTTGCTACTCCCAGTGTTGTCTCTGGGACTGGAACTGAACGTCGCGGTGTTATTGCCGAGACAGAACTGTCCTCTCCGGTGTTATCGCCGATCTTTTGATCTGCATACCTCGGGGTTATCTCCGAGATTGGAAATGACATTCTTGGTGTGTTTTCTGGGTTTGAGATTATGTTCCCAGTTTGTGTTCTGGGTTGTAGCTGAACTTCCGGTAGTATTTGGAATGGATGTAAGTTGTCTTTCAAGGTTATCTCCAAAAGACGAATCTGCCCTCCTGCAATGTTAGTAATAGGAATGCAGAAAATTTTGAGTGTCTACAGATGCTCCTCTTTATCATATTCATGCAATGCAAGGCATGGATAGGATAAAGAATACTAGACACTTGAAATGCAAGCAATATAAACATGATGCTATATGCAGCATAATGTTGCAAATGCATGTAGAATGCATGAATGATTGTCAGGTAATCCTGTTGGGATGAAAATCAGTGATGGCTTGGACATGCGATCCAAGTTTCCAAGGATGTTGGCGTTGGGGCTATCACCAAAGTCCTGAATCCTAGACACTGGCTTATATTCCATAAAGGTACCTCTTGTGTGTAAGAGATCTGTGGGGAGCTTTGTCTGTTTGATGATGTGTATAACATATTCCCTCATTCTGTCGTAGTTACTGCCAACAGTTTGTTGTTATCAGGGTTGCCTGATCTTTGCTGATGTGTGTATCACCGGATAAATCCCTGATGGGTGTATTGTCAAGGCTGCTTGACCTTCATTGATGTATGTGTCAATGGTAGCATTGCGTTGTAACCCCCCACCGGGGATACGTGGATAAGCTGCTTCGATGGGTTTACTTGTCATCGGCTGAAATGACGTCAAAGCTGCTTGACCTTCATTGATGTGTGTATCAATGGTTGCATTACGTTGTAACCCCCGCCGGGGATACGTAGGTGTTTAAAGGATGTGCGTTGTGACCCCCACTGGGGATACGTAGATGTAGATAACTTCGACGTTGTAACCCCCATCGGGGAGGTTTGATATATCGTGGTTTTGCGTTGTAACCCCCGCTGGGGAGGTTTAGGGTTATGACCCTGCAAATGACGACATAGGACCTTTGTGGGGTATTATCGAGCATGATTTGTGAAAGCGGAACTCATTGGTATAGTATACCCTGCATTAAGGTGAATACCTTTGAGATGACGGGAGTTTAACTCTGACCGACTAGAAACCAGGATTTCAGGCTATTCCGCTCAATCTTATAGCACTTTTATTCCTGGTTTGGCCTTTTTAGCTTGTGAGACCTCCTTTGCAACTCTAACTGTAGTGAGCCAGAGGTGTGGGGCCCATGGAGAAGTGCCGCAAGTGTACCTGCAGGAGCCGCAGGTTAGCCTACGGCCAACCGTGCCTATGTATAGGCGGTTGATTGCTTTCATAAGTCATTTTCAAGTTGCGCAACGAAGGAAATCAGAGAGCTCTTCTTCAGATCTGCTGAGTTCGGGCAACTTTCTGCATATTCTTCCACCGTACAAGTATTTTTCACTGTCCTGGTAACACATGCATGTATTTTTTCCAATTTCTATCCATTGGAAAATGACTTATCGCATAAAATGCATTTAGACACATAGTAGTGAATATGCATGCTGATATGACTTGATAAAAAATATTCAACATAGTAAATGTTAGTATTAAACCATGCTGAACATATTGATGTGGAAAAATTTGACTTTTGAAACAGTCAAATTGGCACTCTTTTACTGTCATTTCTTATCCTATTTGAGGACAAATGAGTAAAGGCATAAAGTAAAATAATCCTGGTAATTAGACTACCCTTACGAATTTTTACTGTGATGTGATTAATGCATACAGGATGTATATGATTGTGTATAGGTGTGCTACTGAATGGCCACCTAGTCATGTCTATGTGCATGTGGATAGTCCCATTTACAAAGGGGCTATGGCAAATTTTTCCCAAAATGTAAGTATTGGGTAGTCATGCATTTTTAACTCTACTGTAGATGTATGTTAAAACAATGCATGCATGCATGTAATCATATAATGCATTTTGAAAAGACTCCAGGTAAGAAATTACCACACCTTTTCTAAGTTGATTTGGAGACTTGTTGTCCAGATATCATGGATCCGGATCAGCCGAGTAGTTCCCGCAGGACCACTTCTGGTGTACGGAGGAGGGCTTTTGAAGAGCATCAGCGCCGTTCTGTTAGACAGCCTCGTCGTTTGGCGGAGGCGGTGATATGTCCTATTCGGGTTGAAGTGCCGAATGTCGAGGACGAGGTGGAGGATGCACCAATCGAGGTTCCTACTCTTGCTGTACGTGTTCCCCATAGGGAATTACCAGGTATTCAAGTGGCGAACCCAGATCTTCTGGGTGACTTGAGTAGGCATCCTTCAGTATACCTGCACGCAAACGAGGTATGAAGTTAGATCTTTAATCTTCATTATTTCCTATTGATGAGGAGTCAAGGAGTCTGATGTTGATCTGCATTTGATGTAGGTTCCCGACTTCACACAGCCTCGAGGGAACTGGTTTAGCATCCACTCTATGTATCAGGCCTTGCATGATGACTACAAAGCTATCGTCCATGGCTGGGGATTCGGGAGGTTCTTCTCCATTCTACCCCGTCGCTGTCTCTGGGGTTACCTCAGGGCATTGTCTGAGCGGTGGTTTCACCAGACTCAGTCACTCCATTTGATGGACTGCGATGTGATGATGACGCCGATGGATTGGCGGTTTATCACAGGTATGGAGTTTGAAGGGGAGTCGGTGCCTTGCACGGCGGATATCACCCCTACTGCCGTCAGATCCTTGTTGGGAGTTCCGGCGGAGGCACTCAAGGGAAAAACTGTTTGTACAGGTCCTTTAAGAGTAGATGCTATGAGCGGACTGTTGAGTGAGCCCATACCCGATGATGTGAGAGTCAGGGATCACATTCTCCAGTGATTGTTCCTGATGATCATTAGGGGCTGCTTCATAGCAGATAACTCTTCTACGATGTCCTTCACTTTGATTAGTGCCACTCGACACGTGGGCCGTATAGGAGAGTATGATTGGGGTTCCTACACCTTTGCCTACTTCCTCAGGGGAATGAGCATGCGATCGCAGGGCCTGACCGATGCGTGGTTAGGATTCTACCCATTTATGCTGGTGAGTGTTTCTCTTATCTTTTCCCATGTATAGGTTAAGAGTGTTGACTAATAGCAGATGTTTGCCTTTGTGTTGGCATTTTTGAGCCTATGAGAGGCTTCCTTGTTTGCGTCATATGAGCGTATTAGGTTTAGACACATATCCACGAGGACGGAGATGGAATCATTCCATATTGGCGGAGGTCCGTGTTGCTGAGGGTTTCACTTATTGTCACCTACAATTGGAGCTATTGACAGCCGATGTCATCACATGGATTCCCTACTCTGGAGAGCATTTGGGAGTTAGTTTTGAGGATGGGTACCTGACTGGAGTAGAGTACGTCATTTTCACCTGCAGGATTTCTCTCTTCACAGATGGAGGATGGGAGCTCTATTTAGGAGAGCGTGTTATCAGGAGCACTACAGGAGAGATTCGTATGCCGATCTTGCCTTCTGCCAGGCGTTATTGGCCTGTTTTGCAGTCACCCGTCATTGACATCCCATTGATGGGGATTGACAGTTTTACATTGTCAGAGGGCCCCTGTTCTCAGGAGATGTTCCAGCAATTGTGGATCCTTCGTACCATTGGAGCTCAGACCCACGCTACACTGTTTATGGGGGATATGGTTCCAGGATCCGTGACGATGATGGATTGGCTAGCCTGTGTAAGAGATCTGACTCATATGACACAGATTGACAGATTGACTCGGCAGCTGGACCGGTCACATCTTTTCATTCGGCATTTGGGCAGAGATCCTGCAGAGGTAGATACTTTTGATCCTTCCAGCTCTGGCGCTAGTCCCTTAGGTGACCCATATGGTTTTTCCAACGCAGATCCTCCCTTGTATCGGCTTGACATCCCTGTAGATAGAAATCCAGTGACTCAGGAAGAGTTACATCAGGTGGATAGGATCGATGATGTAGACATTGACACTCTTGACTTTCTCTGATGTATTTCTCGCTATCTCTTTTAATAGGCCTCTGTTAGCTGCTGGGTAGCTTCGCCCCATTCTCGCTATATCTTTTGATAGGCCTTTGTTGTATGTTGGGTAGCTTCTCCCCATTTCCCTATATTTTAGCTGTACAGAGATGTATTAGATGATGATATACTTAGGAATGTATGTACAGTTTTCCATTCCTTATATCATATTTTCATTTATTGTATCATGCATGTTATTATGTTATGCATATGTAAGTCCAGAGATATTCAACATTGACCCTTGGATGGTCTTATGACACGGCCCGTATAGATGTCTTCTTCGACAGTTAGCCGTATTGATCATACCCCACCATTTGTGGTGGTAGCTGGTATGCACTCATGGTATGATAGTATATCACCATCAGATATGGTGATCGTAGATGATTTGTTGCAGCATACTATGACCCTGTTGATGTTTCAGGTTCCCACAGGATTTGTAGAGGGTATGCTAGAGCACTGGGTATCGGAGAGGCAGGTTTTCCGATTTGGGACCCATGAGTTGACTCCTACTTTGGAGAAGTATGCACGGTTGACGATGCTGCCGCTGGACAGAACTTGCGTGCATATGGCTATTGGAGACATGAGTAGGCAGTTCATGACCCTCACCGGATTGAGACGTAGAGTGGTTCAGGACGAGATTACATCCGGCCATGTGATATCCCAGCGTTTCCTATTTGACAGATTTGGCTCTGAGGACAGCTATGCACGACATTCCGGGGATTTCACCACACCGGAGGACCATTGTCTTTCAGCTAGAGTAGATGTACTACTTCTATGCATATTGTCATACGTCTTCATGCCGCGGTACATGGATGAACTGGATATCGGCGTCATTATGGAAGTGAGAGATCTTAGGGAGGGTTGTACCATTATACCGATGATCATTGCAGAGACTCTGCGGTCAGCTACATACTGCTGCACTTATCTGGCAGGAGTGTTTATAGGTAGCTTGGTCATGCTGTATGTGTGGTTTATGTCACACTTGAGACCGATTGACACATTTAGACGGCAGGGGTTTTGTTTCACCCAGGAGATAGCCATGCCATACTCCTTTCAACCTGCAGAGTGAACAGATGCTGCATCGTGGTCAGCTTTCCTGACAGGGATTAGGGATCCGTTTGCCATATTGCCATGTTCAGGGCTTAGTTCACCCTACAACTTCAATACTCATGCTCCGGGCATGGATTATCTCCCTCTGGCTGAATTGAGGGGAATAATCACTTACCACCCATTGGTCGTGATGTGTCAGTTTGACCAGTTTCAGGATTTTCATCTGTATGAGGGGGCAGTGGGTCAGCGCTTCGCTTCATACCGTTTATCAGCGGAGGACAGATCTATGTTGTATGCCTGTTGGGATCAGCGAGAGCTGGCAGAGTTTTCTGTCAGTCATCCAGGTTGATCTGTAGAGTATTCCGCATGGATGGAGACAGAGACTGCATCAGCTGCGGCAGTATCCACAGTGCAGGGGATTGATTCTAACGATGAGGAGCCTATAGAGGAGGTTGTTATTCCCATCGATGATTTGACTGCTGGGCTGCCAGCATTTGTGATGGATTCTCCCACCCCGAGTGCCACTGTTACTCAGTATTCGGCACAACATTTGGAGCAGAGCTTACATCTGATGACCTATGATAGAGATCAGGCTAGGGCCATGATGTTGACAGATCTTGATGAGAGAGACGCCGCTCTGTTAGAGATAGATGAGGCTAGATCAGTCAGGGATGCATTGATTGCCGAGCGGGATGCCGCCTTATCTGCTAGGGATGTGGTCATTGAAGACATTACTTCAGTGAGATCCCAGATGACTGTCAGTCTTGCCGACATGAGTGCTTACATTGATGAACATTATGCCACCATGCAGTTAGCCTCTGATCTGCTAGCTCGTGTAGATACCCTTGGGCAGGAACTTGCAGTTCTTCCTCCGTCTTCAGAGAGGGATGCTATGTTAGATCTGATACTCTGCAAGTATACAAATTTGTAGATAGCTTTGTATTTTCCTGCACAGACTAGCTTAGCCATTTTGTCATGCACATCACATATGTATATATCAAACAGTATTATAAATGTCAGGGAAATATATTTTGATTCATTACCCTTTTAGTTATGCCTTGATACTTGCTCGATATTTGCCTGTTTCTCTAGGGCCTTGTGATGTTGATGCATTCTGAACTTATCCTTGATAGATGGACATTGAGACGTCGCAAGATCTCTCAAAACAGATCACTGATTTCTGTAAATCCCTACCATCTTTAGTGTCTTGGGACTGGTATCTACATGGAAAAATGGAGAGGAGGGTGGTTTCTTCCTCTCTGAGATTGACCACACAACAGATGGTCACCAATACTTCTATTTGTGAGAAGCCTAGTTAATTCCATCTCTTATGGGTTGGTATTGCTCTTTGAGGCACGATCGCAGCTTAGATGGTCACCGAATCTTCTATTTGTGAGAAGAGGTTGGGTAATTCCATCCCTTTAATCTTAAACTGATGAAATGGGGCAAATTAAATGTAGATCCCGGTACCGTGTGACAAGTATGTTGTTCTGGTAGGGGTTAGACTGCACCATGAATGACTGCCTACGTACTCCTATTGAAGAGGAGATCAAGTATGCGTAGTTCGAACCTGGTGTAAGAGGTTCAACGCTGAATGCGGAAGGCAGATGGGTGTAGAAGTATTTTTATTATTTTTTTATTGTTTTGTAGAGAAAGGAAAGAAATGTTTTTGTTGTTTTTCTTTATTGTGACCGGGCCATATAGAATATGGTTGCCTACGTACCCCCGGGTATCAGGGAGATCAAGTCAACGTAGTTCGCCCCTTAGGACGAATTGAAGGCAAAAAGAAGTGTGAATCCCATTTGCAGGCTACACTGTGGGGCGAAGAAAGTTTAATCCCATAATGGGGATAAACTGCAAGTGTGTAAAAAGTTTGATCCCGTCCTCAGGACAAACTGCAGGCATAGAAAAGTTTAATCCCGTCCTCAGGATAAACTACAAGTGTGAAAGGTTCAATCCCATCTTCAGGATAACCGAAATTGTGAAAGGTTTGAAATGAAGTAATACCAGGTTGCTGGCTTGAAGTGTATGTTTCCCTAAGGGGCAGAAGAGTATTCAAAAAGGAAAGGGTTCAAAACCGGAATGACTGGTGATTTGATGATAAAAACCAGGATGTTTATTTGATGGTAACTTCAAACATAGTACCGTTTCATGGTGTCCGAGTTGATAAGCTGTGGAAATTCATCGCCATCCATTTCCTGCAATCTGAGAGGACCTCTTGTCAATACTTCCTTGACAACAAATGGGCCCTCCCAGTTAGGAGCAAATTTTCCCTTAGATTGATCTTGGTTGTCAATGATCTTCTTCAAAACAAGTCATGTTTTCTGAATTGCCGTAGTCGGACTTTTCTGTTGTAGGATCGTGCAATCCTTTGCTAATATAACTGACCATGGAAGATAGCCTCAGATCTCCTTTCGTCTATTAGAGACAATTGGTGATACCTGTCTTGTACCCATTGGTCTTCATCCAACTGAGCATTCATCAATACTCTGAGGGATTCCATTTCCACTTATATTGGGAGCACTGCTTCTATCCCATAGACTAATGAGTAGGGGGTTGCCCCAGTGGAAGTTCGTATGGAAGTTCTGTAGGCTAATAAAGTCAGAGGCAAGAGGTCAGGCTATTCTTTGTGATTGGCGGACATTTTCTGCATGATCTTTTTGATGTTTTTATTAGCCGCTTCAACAGCACCATTCATCTTTGGATGGTAGATGACGGAGTTGAGGTGTTTGATGTGGAATTTTCTGCATAACTCCTCTATCATTTTGTTGTTGAGGTTCTTAGCATTGTCTAACACAATGACCTCTGGTTGTCCATATCGACACACAACATTGTTTCTGATGAAAGAAATGATAACTTCTTTAGTAACCCTGGGGAAGGAGGCTGTTTCTACCCATTTGGTGAAGTAGTCGATCATGGTGAATATAAATCGATGTCCATTACTGACTTTGGGCTCGATGGGCCCGATCACATCCATTCCCCACATTGAGAAGGGCTATGGCGAACTCATATTATGGATTTCCCTTGGAGGGGCATGGATAACATTCCCATGAATCTGGCATTGATATCACCTCTTGACGTGATCATCACAGTCAGCTTTGAGTGTAAGACAATAATGTCCCGTTCTGAGAATTTTCTTGACAAGTAGGGGTCTGCTTATGTGAGGGCCGCATACTCCACCATGGATTTAATCCTTGAGTCTCTGAGCTTGGTCTTTATCCAGACATCTGGGGAGACCTAATCATGCATCTCTTTTGTAGAGTGCATATCCGCTCAGGTAGAATTTTATAGCAAGTCGATGAATCCGCCTCTTCTCAGTTAGGCTCACCTCAACGGGTGTAGATCCTTCTCGTAGATACTCCTTGATGCTTTGATACCAAGGATTGTGGATGGGAGGTAGCTCATCCGATACTTCTCCAACATAATTCCCATAGACTTGGGCTCTTGGTAGAGTAAACGTCATGCTTGGCATGTTTTCCTTGTCAGGTATGTAAACCAAGGAGGCCAACGTTGCTAATGCATCTGCAAAATCATTCCTATTATGAGGAACGTGTAGAAAGGAGATTCCTTCGAACTCCAAAGCCATCTGTAGAACTTACAGATGGTAAAGCAATAAATGTAATTCTTTGGTTTGATAGATTCCTATGGATTGCTTGATTACCATTTCGGAATCCCCAAAGACAGTTAACCGCCTGATGCCCATTAAACGGGCAAGTTTTAGCCCCATGATACAACCTTCATACTCAGCTGTGTTGTTAGTGTTGACAAACTGCAATTTGACGACGACGGGATACTACTCCCCCGTACCAGATATTAAAACTGCTCCAGCTCCAGAGCCTTCTAAATTAACATCTCCATCAAAATACATTCTCCACGTACGACATGTATCGTACTGATGTTGTCGCTGAACTGTCATTACCCCTTCATCGGGGAAGTATGTTTTTAAGGGTTTGTAATCCCCTATAGGTGCGACAGCCAGCTGATCCGCATTTCCTTGACCTTTGACAGACTTTTGCGTCACACAGACAATGTCAAATTGCTGTAGGATCAAATGCCATCTGGACAGTCGACAATTCAGTATGGGCTTACTGAACACATACTTGAGAGGATCCATTCGTGATATGAGATGGGTTATGTAACCATGGAGGTAATGCTGTAACCTCATGGAAGCCCATGCTAATGCATAACAAGTCTTTTCAATCAGAGTGTACTTATGTTCATTGATGCTGAATCTTTTGCTGAGGTAATAGATAGCTCGTTCTTGGCCTCTATTGTCTTTTTTTCCCAGCATACAGCCCATGGCATTGCCATTTATGGACAGGTACATGAACAGGGGAACATCATCCCTAGGAGGTACCAAAACAGGAGCGTTAATCAGTTGCTCTTTAATGGTAAGGAAGGCTTTCTGACACTCATCATTCCATTTCATGGAGGAGTTCTTCCTTAACAGTTTGAAGATAGGCTCATAGGTTGCTGTGAGTTGAGAAATGAATCTGCTAATGAAATTGATTCTTCCCAAAAATCCCCGTATTTCTTTCTCTGTCTAGGGAATGGGCATTTCCTTGATGCCTGGACTTTGGTAGGATCCAATTCAATCCCTTTGTGGCTGACTAGGAAACCTAGCAACTTGCCTGACTTAACACCAAAAGCGCACTTGGCGGGATTCAACTTCAAGTTGTACTTACGCAACCTATTGAAAAGGTTTTTGAGATGGTTTAAATGGTCATCCTCCTTCCGGGATTTGATAATGATGTCATCCACATAGATCTCTATCTCCTTGTGCATTAAATCATGGAAAAGAGTCATCATAGCTCGCTGATAAGTTGCCCCGGCGTTAATGAGGCCGAATGACAACCGTCTGTAGCAAAAGGTTCCCCAAGGCGTGATGAAAGCTGTTTTCTCACGATCTTCCTCAGCAACCATAATCTGATGGTACCCCATAAAGCAATCAGCAAAGGAATACATGCCGTATTGAGCAGTATTGTCAATAAGAATATGGATAAAGGGCACGGAAAAGCTATCTTTAAGGCAAGCTTTATTCAAATCCCAGTAATCCACGCAAACTCGCACCTTTCCCCCAGGTTTAGGCACGGAAATAATGTTAGATATCCACTCTGGATATGTAGACACCATGATGATGCCAGCTTAAAATTGTTTCACAATTTCTTCTTTAACCATTAAACTCCATTCAAGTTTCAATCGCCTGAGTTTTTGCCTAACTAGCTTGAATCCTTCTTTAATGGGAAGGCGATGAAGAACAATGTCAGTGGACAAACCCACCTTGTCTTCATGAGACCATGCAAACACATCCTGGAATTGGGTTAACAGTGCAACCATGCCATTCCGTTGATTTGTGGTAAGGTCTGGACCAATCTGGATTATCTTAGGGTTGTCTAAGGTTATGATATTGAAAGGAGTGGTTTGATCGAGATTGGGTTTGGGTTTGTCTACGACCCATTCCTTAATCTCCTGAGGTGTCTCTATGTCCTCTTGGATGTTCATCAAGTCTGAGTCCAACTTTGCATCAAAGTTACAGCCCTTGTGGAAAGAAGGCATGTCATCAACAAGGACTTGCACATCTAAATTTAGAGTCCTGAAACAAAAGATGCTTTCACTTAATATATGCTACTGTTCGATCATAGAAAAGTGTTAGCATGTACTTGATAAAATAACTGCTAGTGCTGTAAAGGAAAGTAAGCAATTAAAGTTATCTATAGGGAAGAGGGATTTTCTGCCCATTTTACCCTCGTCGACCAATGAATGGAGTGCTTCTCCAATTGTCGAGGGAAAAGTCCAGATGGACTGCAGTGATGGAATGATCATCATTGTCTTCCTTCTCTCAAATGATAACCATGACATCTGGGCAATCATCGTCTGGGGTGTATCTGTTTGTATGTTCATCATGAACAATGACGCGAATATCTGCCATCATCAAGGCAAGGTAATGTTTACGTTTCCGTTCCTTTTCTTCTGCAACAGCACCTCTTTTGCTTTGATTGGCATTGGTTTTGGAAACAACATAGCCACAACATGTGTTGGAACCTTTACTGGAGATTGCATCAACTCATGAGGTAAAGGTATAGAAAATCTCCGTGCGACGGAAGCTTGAGGAACCTGTTTATGCTTATGAGGATTCCTGTGACTGGAACTGGCAGAATAGCCTAGTCCGGCTGTTCTGATTTGACTGGACATTTGGATAGGGTGCTTAATACCCTACTTATCCTTACCAAGCCCTTGTCTAGGTTGATGACCCAATAACATCATTTCTTGAGTGGTCGACATGACCTCGGCAGAAATCTTGGGTACGGGAAGTGGCGCTCCAATAGAATGGTATTGCGTGTTACTCACTTCCAAAGTATGGAAATTGGCCGATTCAACTTCTGAATTGAAGCTGATAATTAGTAGAGTTCCTTGTTCAGGACAATCCGGCTCAGCGTTGACAGTGACTAGACTGTTGTTGATAATGTATTTGAGTTATTGATGTAAGGTGGAGGGAACAGCTCCAGCCACGTGTATCCATAGTCTCCCCAAGAGCAAGTTGTATCCTGATTCTATCTTAAGGGCGTGGAAAGGTACATTGAATGTATTGGGACCAATCTCAATTAGCAATTCAATCTTTCCAACGAAATTTCGCCGGGATCCATCAAAAGCTCTGATGACCGTATGGCTACTTTGAATCCGCTTGAGATTGATATTCATATTTACCAAGGTGGCATAAGGACAGATATTTAGAGATGAGCCTCCATCTATCAATACTCATGCTAGCATGTACCCGGAAGACAAAACTGCAATATGCAAAGGCTTGCATTGACCAGTCCCTTCGGGAGGTATGTCGTCATCAGTGAAGGATATCACATTGTTGTCAAAAATATGATCAACCAAATGTTGAAATTTTTCCACATCCACTGACTTTGGCAAGTAGGCTTCTTCTAAAACCTTTAACAAGATCTTCAGATGATCCTCGGAAGAGAAAACCAAATCCAGTATCGAAATCTGTTGTGGAGCTTCTTGCAAGTTTAAAACCACTTTGGCTTCATTGTGGCCCATAGTAAGGAGGAATTTTTCAATCTTCTCCACGGGCAACTTCCCCTTTGCTTTGCAAGTAGGTTTAATAACCCGTTGAGGAAGATACAATGGATTTTCCTTTAACACTGTAGCAGTAGTATGAGACGTGGATCCTTCAGCTTCTCCATAATTCCATGGAACTTTGTGTAAGCTAACAACAGGATGTTGTGGTCTGAAAGGTAAAGGAATTGGCTCTGGTGCGGCCACTTTCAAAGGATTGTCAGCTCCTTTAAGTTGAATTGGTTGTATGGGAAATACTTTGACAGTCTCATCATCCATTTTAGATATAACTGCTACTGATCCCTTCCATTTGGTAGGATATGCATTCCCACCCTTGAGTTGCACAGTGTAATCAACTACTATTTGCAGGACACCGCTATCAATAAGATTCTGAATGAGATGGTGGAGTGCCCAACATTCTTCTGTGCTGTGACTGCGAGAATGTACTAGCTAGAATGGTTTGCCAATACCAGCTAGAACTCTTTCATAGAAAGGAGCTTCCTGTACATCTATGAAGGTAATGACCATTTCTGATTCTGTCATGGAAGGAATAACTTGAGTAGCAAGGTGCCTCCACCTTTGAGCATACTCTTTAAATGACTCATTAGACTGTTTCTTGACCTTGGTAATTTGGTACCGGTCAGGAGCCATCTAAGATTGAAAACTATATTGAGTGAGGAAGGCGTGAGCCAGCTCTTCCCAGCTATGGATCTTAGAGTTTTCTAATCTGGTATACCATGAACTGACTTCTCCAGTCAGACTTTTCTGAAACAGCTGCATTCGGAGCTTTTCATTTTTCGCATAAGATCCGAGTTCTCCAATGAACACCTTTAAATGTGTATAAGGATCCCCTAATCCGTCATATTTCTCAAAATTAGGGGTCTTGAATTTCTCTAGATAATGAACACCAGGAAATATGCAAAGGTCTGTATATGAAACACTGCCATGTGTTCCAATCCCTTTGTGAACACGAATAGTTTCCTCCATTTGAAGGACCTTCTTCTTGATATCACCGGTGTATAGATCTCCTTTGAGATGGGTGCTTTCAGGGTCTTTGTTGGTTATCCAACTGAGGTTCTGGAATTATTTTTTCCAGACCTTGAACTCCTCCTTGTGTAGAGGATTCTGTATGTGTAGGTATCTTCGTACCCTGAGTAGACAGATGTAATTCTTTTAGTAGAACAGTCAACTCTGTGATTTGTTTACTCAATCCGTCAAATTCTTCTCGGGAGACAGTATTAGACTGGTCAGAAGAAGACATGATTGGTTGTAGGCTCGTGGCCTTTTTGGATTTTGAGCGGGTAACAGGCCCAATTGCTTCCCTATAAAAAACTTACGTAGTTTAGTCTTAGGGTAATGTAAATGAATCATAACATGTCAGTTTAAGAATTTTGTCCTGCAAAACCGGTTGTTAATTGATAACATGTCATGCATGTACATATATTCTTCATATTTTCCATTACATATGGATGAACATGGAATAAATTACAAGTAAATGCTTTTACAAGTAATTGAAAATGGACAGTATGAAGAGACTTTCCTCCGCGTTTGGTTTATCAGAGGCTGACCTATCTTAGGGTTACTCTCACGGCTTTTTGGCATGAAGGTTCCCAGATCATCGCAATCTACTTGACGGGAAGTTAATCCGGTCGTTCAACTGGAGCGAATCTGAGTGGTACCTTTCCTGAGCCCCGAGGAATCATTTTTCCCACGAGTCCAGTAATCAAACACCGACAGGATATCCTCCTGATGGAGGGACCACACAACATACATTCACATACAACGTGTCTCACCGTTTATGCAAAATGATGACATTTGCGAAGCACTAATATCACAGATAGATATTTAGCAGTGCAGTAAATAAAGATGCATTCGTACACATTCATCATAAATGTAAATGCAACATTCACACACAAGCATATAATAATTTTGAAAAGCTTGTAATAGCGGCTTAAGCCCTCTTACTGGAGTCCCTAGCAGAGTCGCCACCTGTCGACGTCGGGATTTTTGAGTGTCCCTTTTCGTTACTTGTTCTTTGGTGTTCTCATGTTAATGTGAGATTTGTTTGAAAAAATAAGTAAAAAAGGTCCGACATGTATAATGTCGACGATTTGACTTTAAGAGTCACCAGTTGGTGTATTTAACTGGTTGCACCAACGCAACCGAAAAGGTTTGCACATTGACCTAGTGATTTGACACTGCTAAACGGGTCTGTGAAACCGAGATTTATTTTGGATCCGGGGGCTTGATTATGCGGAGGGAAGGTGTTAGGCACCCCTCGACATCCGTGTTACCACGGTGACCGCCACTTTTCAAAGAAATTATTATATGAATGTGTGTTTGTGTGTGTGTGTGGATCAATGTACAGTTATTTGAAAGTAGTACGAGGCCTCGTTCGCGCATATATACACAAGGTTTGAATTTTATGGAAAAATTCAGTTTTAACCAAGATATAGCAATGACATTTTGTAAAAGAGGCTTTTTAAACCCTATGCTCAATAGGAATTGAGACCTTTTCTTACTTCTATTTTATTATTAAATGTTCGGCTTGTTTGCTTTTATTTTCGAGATGCGAAACATTCTCGAGAAAATAATATACAGCAGTGTCGAGCTCCTCATAGGTATGACAGCCATCCAAGAAAATTCAGACACTGCAAAATAATGTACAGGCTGCTTACAGCTGAAAAATGTCCATCATGGGAACCGAATCTAGATTCAGTAGACTGAACCTATGATCACATGATTCCTAGGCTCACATGATACTGCAATTTATATGGAAAGAAGTAAGCAGTTATATATATATATATATATATATATATATATATATATATATATATATATATATAAACATGATCAACCGCCACGAAGTAAACTCCAGGCGGGATAAAATGTAAATAAAGCTGTGACACCCCCAAATTCAGGTTACCTGACCCCCGAGTTTGGTGTTCACGATCCACAATATAAATAACACTTAACTACCCATAATATATATATAGATAGTAACTTTCATAAGTTTTTATCAGAGTTTAATAATACATCACCCAGGTTCTCTAACCTCAACTTTACAAATATACCCTTTAGATATACAAAAAGGGTTTACAATACAACATAATAAATATGCTAATTATAACTAGTTTATTACAACGCCTTTGCCTTTGTCCTTTGCAGCACCTCCTGCAACTTCATCCCTAGCTGAAAAATTTTATTTAGCAAGGGTGAGCAACTAATTTGCCCCGCAAGTTAAGACATACAATAAATGTATAAGAATTCAAAACAACAGTCTATCTATTTTGATAGAATGAAATCAAAGTTCGGGGAACTTTGAAATAGCTGAACAAATCGTTATTCAATAACAAGTTTTCTCGTATTCTATACAACACAATAATTCAATAATGAAAGAGTACAACGCTTTCAAAGTTTCTACGATATTCTAATGAATAATCAAGAATCAATTTTACGGAATAGCAAAGTGGAATGTTTTGCAGATTTAATACTGAGCGATCACACAAGATCTTGAACTTATTTTATCGGGTAGATATCAAAGATTTACTTTGATAAATACTCAGGTGTATCAGATAACCATATAGATTAAATCATACCCCTCTGCAAGTACAACAAGTGATCAGCTTATTATACCCTATATTATGCATAATACTCAAAACGCGCGCAAAGGTCGAATTCACGACCAACAAAATGTTCCCTTTATATAAAAGGTTGTTCTTCTCAGTCTTAGAATCAAAAGTTTGATTTTACAACGAAATACTGGGATTTCAAATTCTATTTGTTTCTCTTCTCAAACCAAACAAGTTTTTACAAATGTTTGTCTAACCAGAATAATTGGCTAAGACATTTCTCACTATAATTTGACAATAAACAGGAATTATCTGTACTGTCAATTCTAACTTCTACAGATATGAATATCTAACAACAGTAATTCTACGAATATATATTTTCTAATTCAATAATTTAATTTCAACAATAAATCCCTGGACGTGGTATAATTAGCAATAATTATCCACCAATAATAATTGAATGAAATAACTCAAGGTTGAGTTAGGAAACTTGCCTCTTCCGTTGATTACAACTACACAAAATACTTATCTGCTTTCGAAAGACCTATAACCAATAATATCGGTTTAACAATTAGCACAAAACCTCTGTTGTTGCATGAATTGCATAAAACCTCTGAACATTGATCATTCGTCATTTGGTCAGTGTTGTTGTTTGCATGAGGATTTTCGTCTTCCTGATGCACATTATCCTGATTATTGATATGTGGTGAGTTAACGATCGCCTGTGCTCCATTGCCATTCTCAACATTCTCAGATGTCATTTTCAGATACTGCCACAAAACAAAAGGTTAATTGACATGTAACATATTATCCCTATATTCTGACCGACCAATAAAATAGCACATAAACTTAGGTAGGTCATACTAGCGAAGGAATTCCCCGTCTCTCCCCTCCTAGTACTATTCTCACATCTTAGCCAGGGATCATATCCCTAAGCTCTGATACCAACTGTGACGCCTATTTCATTAAATAGACATATCCAAATCTTAAGTGATCGTCAGTGAATGTAATAAAATAAGAATACCCTCTTCGTGCATCCGTGGTCATATGTCCACATACATCTGTGTGTACCAATGCTAACAACTCTGTAACTCTTTCTCCTTTTCCACTAAAAGGAGATTTTGTCATTTTTCCCATGAGACAAGATTCACAAGTTGGATATGATTCATAATCAGATAGCTCTAGAAGCCCATCTTTATATAACTTGGATAATCTTGTTTCATTAATATGACCAAGTCTACAGTGCCACATATAGGTATAATTAACATCATCTCTTTTCTTTTTCTTAATTTGTTCAATTTGAAGTATATTTTCATGGAAGTCAAGAATGTAAAGTCCATTTCATAAATTACCAACACCATATAAAATATTATTATTATAAATAGAGCAATTATTGTTTTTATTATAATGTCAAAACCATCCATATCCAATACATATATTGAAATAATGTTTTTAATAAGTGATGGAACAAAATAACAATTATTTAAACTAATGGATTTTCTCGTAGGCAGTGCTAAAGAATAAGTCTTTACTGCTAATGCAGCAACCTTTGCTCCATTTCCCACTCGTAGGATGACCTCATCCTTGTTCAGCTTTCTACTTCTGACCAGTCCATGTATATTATTACATATGTGAGAACCACAGCCGGTATCCAATACCCAAGTAGAAGATTGACTTTCAGAGTGTGACGCCCCCAAAATAGGTTCACACAACCCATTCTGAGTCACCAAATTTATGGTACAGAATTTAAATATAACTTCCATTATATAATTGTCGTGCAAAATACGACACATAGGCTGTGAGTTTTAATACAAATATTGTCTTGTAAACAATATTTAAACTCAAATACAGTCCTCATTACAACTATTGATACACTATTTTACAAAATAGTGAGGACTACTATAATAACCGTCTTGAACCATCACTCCACACCCCGACTAGTCCCAACTATATTCTCACCTCCTGAGAAGAACAATGGAACAAAAAGGAAAAGGGTGAGCTCAACTAGCCTAGTAAAGAATATTATGAGTAAGATAATATAGAACAAATTATCCTTAGTCCTCAATAGGGAAAAATCTGATAGAATACAATAAACAACAAGTTTTAGATCAACAACTGCAGCGAAAACAACAATCCATTAGAAGAGTCAAGTAGAGCATGATGTCTACTAAGTCCATCATCAATATTTTATCCATGTAATATCAATCAATAATTATTTATAATTATTTCCAATCAATGAATTATCTATGCACTACGAGCCAAAGATAATCGTTTGTATCACCAGTAGTCATGATCATGCCAAACACCTGTCCATCTTTGCACTACGGGCCAAAGATATCAATCAACAATTTATCTTTGTACTACGGGCCAAAGATATTCATCAATCAACAGTTCATCTTTGCACTACGGGGCAAAGATAACTTTCAACATAATTTAAGTCTGAGAATTATGATAATGACAATAAGAATGAATCAAGTGAGACCATAACATGGATTCAATTTCAAGAATAAGATTCATAAAAGATGACTTGGACAAAGAAAAGAAATTAAATTCTGTTGTGAACAGTACCCATGAATAGTACCGTATAAATAGTGCCCATGAATAGTACCGTATGAATAGTACCCAGACATGAAAAAAATTCAAAATTTAATACGAAATTTCAGACCAATATTTCAGTAAAATGATATCAGCTGAAGCACAATCCTTAAGAAATTTCTAATCATTTCAGGAATTATAGAAGCAATACTTACCATAGTAAGTTTAAATTTAGGAATATGAGATGAAATAATATCACTTACATGATATGGAGTATGAAAGAAAATGATATCCCTTACGAGTATGGAAGGAAATAATATCATTTACTAGTATTGAAAGAAAATAACCTCCTTTGAAAAAAAAATAATATCATTTACCTTAGTAGGAAAGTAGTTCTGACTGGAATAACGGAGATTATGTTGAGGAAATTTTGCACTGCTATCAATACTCAAAATATTCTTACACTCACAAGAAATACACTCAATATTATAGAGAGAGAATTTTCTGATTCTGGTATGAGTTTCATTGTTTAACTAAGCAACCAATTTATAGGAAAGTGGTAGCACACCACTTCTGACAAATTTTGCATACAGAGGGTTTTTCTTCTAGCACACCTAACTTGAAACAAGCCAACAAATCCAATTTGTTCACTCCACCATTTATCACATGTTTAAAAAAAATCAAAGAATTCAAATTCAATTTGAAAACTAATCCAAATTCAATTTGATCATCTTCACTCCATTTAATTCACATGCCAAAAAATATAATAATATTACTGTGACGCCTCTAAAACAGGTATACATCACCCATCTTGAGTCGCCAGATACACACTACAGAACTCAACTAAAACTTAATTATACAACAGTCGTGTAAAATACGACATAACATAATCTAAGAGTTTTAATAAGAATATTGTCATATAGACAATATCCACACTCAATGGAGTCCTCATTACATTTATTGTCACATTATTTTATAGAATAGTGAGGACTACTAAAACAACCATCTGGACCATCAATCCGTTCCCCGACTCGTCCCAGCTATAATCTCATTTCCTGAAGAGAACAGTGAAAGAAAGGGTGAGCTCAACTAGCCCAGTAAAAAATATTATGACTAAGATAATGCAGAATAAATTATCCTTAGCCTTCAACAGTATAACAACTAATATAATATAATAGACAACAAGTTTTAGATCAACAACTATAGCGGAATAAGCAATCCATTAAAAGAGTCAAGTAGAGCATGATATATACTATCTTCTATGATTTAAAAAGTTTTTCATCAACTTTATCTCTGTAATACCCATTAACAGTTCTTTATTATACCCAAGACAAAGAGAACTTTTATCACATATCTTCACCTGAACCACCAAAGATTATAGTTAAATTCACAATTTATAATCATGTAAATCAACAGTTTCTCTTTGCCACAAAGGCTTAATAGAACGTTTACTCAATATCCTTACCCTAAAGGCTAAAGATATTCAAATGTAATAAAAATGATCATACCAACCAGTTGTCTACCTTTGCACTACGGGCCAAAGATATTGAACTAAAAACCAATGGTCATGATCATGCCAATCAATTGTCTGTCAGTGCACTACGGCTAAAGACATTCAACTGTTAACTAATGGTCATGATCCTGCCAATCACATCATCGAATTATCCATGCACTACGGGCCAAGGATATTCGTTATTATCACCAGTGGTTATGATCATGTCATACAAATGTACATCTTTGCACGTAAGCCAAAGATATACAACTATAAAACTAATAATCAACAGTCCATCTTTGCACGTAAGTCAAAAATATACAACTGTAAAACCAATAATCAACAGTCTATCTATGCACGTAAGCCAAAGATGACTTTCATCACAATATAGACATGAGGATGATGACAATGATATAAACATTAATCAAACGAAATCAAGGATAAATATTAAAGACTTTAAATTTATCCAGAGTTTAAAAATATCCAAATTGTCAACATGATACTGCTTTGTGGAGTAAAATTTAAGAATAATATTCCCGTACCAAAAATAATTTGGACAGAAAAGAAATATATTTTTCGGGTAAATAGTACCCCGTGAATAGTAACTCGTGAATAGTAACTTGTAAATAGTACTTCGTATTCGTACATAGTACCATATATATAAATAATGTCATATACACAAATAGTGCCATATACATGAATAATGTCGTATATGTGAATAGTGTTGTATACGTGAATAGTAACCCCGACACAAAAAGATAAAGTTTCACAATAAAATCTATATCAATATTTATAACACCTTAATCCAAATGTTATAAATCACTTAATAATCTCACAATCTAATATTATTAATATTGCCACAATATTTTAATCATTTCTTAAACTTATAAATAATTTATTTTAATTATTTACACTTTACTAATTAATGCATTTAATCATCCTAAAATGCCAAACTCATAAAATTTAATCACCAATAACCAAAACTCTCATCAAAAATCTGCATATACCTTATATAGTACTCTCAAGCCATAAAATCCTATTTTCCAATTTTCTTACTTCACATAACATATTTAATTCATTTACTCATAACTAATCTATTTTCATAAAAAATACCAAATCGGTACAAACAAATTTTCTTTTCTGGGATTTAGCAGAATATATGCCCATATTGAACATATATTTTTCTCAGAATTTTTAAAATTTATTTAATATTTTTCATATGGCTAAAATTTCCGAATATTTAGATATTTATCAAAAATTGTACTTTTTGTCAAAAAATTCCGAAATTTACAGGGTATACTGCTGTTATATAGATGTACTCCTACTAAAAATTTCACCAATTTTGAAGTTAACCACAAGGAGTTATAAGTGTTTACTTTTAAAATAGTCTTTTCCCATAAAATTCATAACTCCTAATCTATATATCCAAAAATCACTATTTTTGGACAAAATCTAGAAAACTCATCAAATTGTCATTTTAAATTTTTTCAGAATTTTTGAGGGTCAGAAAAATTATGAAACTGCCCCTGGAAGAAACCCCTTACTTACAAGGGTTGAACGAAAATAATATTCCTTACGAATATTGAACAAAAATAATATTCCTTACGAATATTAAACGAATATAATGAATATTGAACGATAATAATATTCATACGAATACGAAAAATAATATCTCTTCAGAATATAAAAATAATAATAACCCTTACATCAGAAGAAGACTAGATACTGGAGTAGTGAAGTAGCACACTACTCTTCTTCTTTCTCTCTATACCTTCTATCTCTATAATTGCTCTTGTAAGTCTTAGTGAATTGATGAGAAATGAAGGAAGAATGAGCTTCTATTTATAGGAAAATATAGTTTCGATAATTACACGTTTTGGGGCTCGAAATATTACAGTATAATACCTCCCTCTTTTTCTTCATTTTTAATTTAGTCCTGCAATAATTATCAAACTTGCACCACCTCCCCTAATAGTAAATCATGTGAATCAATAGTAAATCATGTGACTCAATAGTTCTAAACATATGAAAAAATTAATTACAGTATAGTACCTTCAACTATACCTCTATTTTTAATTTAGTCATGCAAGTATTATCAATCTTGCACCAACTCCCCTAATAGTAAATCATGTGAATCAATAGTACACACATGTGAACACATAGTTATAAGCATATGAATTAATAGCAATTAATTTCTCATTTATCCGGTTAATTACCCGATTGGTCAATATTACCTCCAGACATTAATTATTATCGAAATAAATATCGATTTCCACTAACACTAATATTTCTCACACAATGAAATTATCAATTTCATCTTTAATCAACACGAACTTATTCATCATTAATATTATAACTCACAATATTTAACAACCAGGTTGTTCCCAGGAAAGAGGGGGCTTTTCAATAAGGATTTCTTCTTATTGGCGCGCAATTAGGTGACCAAACCTCTCCTTGACAGAACTTCTAGACATTGTCAATACTGAAAATAATAATATGAATAAATTTGTCGTCTCAATTATTGATTTAATAATATAACATATTATACAGATGATACTGTGACAATAATTAAATCAATAATATGAGAGATATGATGCACCAATTACTGTAGCAATAATTGAGTATAACTGAGTGACTTCTTACGTAAGCATCAATAATCAATACTGTGTGCTACTATACAACCACGCGTATTACTGTACTTTTACTACCGGGTAGGTCAATAGTTTTAACGGTAACACTTTCGCCGTTATTTTTATAAAATGATAATTTTGTCGTTTTTTAACTATGGCAATACTTTAGTTGTGGGGTCCACCAATGATTGTGCCATCATACGAATATTCCCTGTTAAAATGAAAAATTCCCCGACCAATCGAATATTCCCCGACACAATGAATATTTTATATCAACTTGCTTACTTTGTAAAATTTTCAAATATCACCCTTAACTTTAACCTTTATCAATTTAACCATTTACTAAATAACATAATAATTATAAGAAAATTAAATACTTTCATTTCATAAAATTCGGGGTCTTACAATCTCCCCTCCTTATAAAATTTTGCCCTCGAAATTTACGTACGTACCTGGTATGTCGAATAGATGAGAATACCTTGCTTTCTTTTCAGATTGTACCTTCCCAGTTATTTCCTCTCATAATTTTCCCATTTCTCATCTCCTGTATTTCAGATATCATTCTAGAATATAGTTTCAAAATAAGGGTTAATTGACATGCCACATATTATCCCTATACTCTAACCGACCAATTAAATACCAAATAAACTTAGGTAGGTCATACTAGCGAAGGAATTACCCGTCTCTCCCCTCCTAGTTCTAGTTTCACATCTCAGCCAGGGATCATATCCCTAAGCTTTGATACCAACTGTGACCCGTATCAAAGACTTGGATAGCATCTCACAATGATACCTATTAACTTGTCACCGTTACTCACAACGTCCCCTTCAGAAAGTCAGGCTTCTGTGCATCCCAAGACTTGGAAGTCACCAGATAAAGGCTCGGGGCTCTTTTATATGGCTTTGATACCAACTGTGATGCCCCAAAAACATGTATACATCACCCATCTTGAGTCGCCAGATACACACTACAGAACTCAACTACAAACTTAATTATACAACAGTCGTGTAAAATACGACATAACATAATCTAAGAGTTTTAATAAGAATATTGTCATCTAGACAATATCCACAATCAATGGAGTCCTCATTACATTTATTGTCACACTATTTTATAGAATAGTGAGGACTATTAAAACAACCATCTGGACCGTCAATCCGTTCCCCGACTCGTCCCAGCTATATTCTCATTTCCTGAAGATAACAGTGAAAGAAAGGGTGAGCTCAACTAGCCCAGTAAGAAATATTATGACTAAGATAATACAGAATAAATTATCCTTAGCCTTCAACAGTATAACAACTGATAGAATATAATAGACAACAAGTTTTAGATCAACAACTGCAGTGGAATAAGCAATCTATTAGAAGAGTCAAGTAGAGCATGATATCTACTATCTTCTATGATTTAAGAAGTTTTTCATAATCTTTATCCATGTAATACCCATTAACAGTTCTTTATTATACCCAAGACAAAGAGAACTTTTATCACCTATCTTCACCTGAACTACCAAAGATTATAGTTAAATTCATAATTTATAATCATGTAAATCAACAGTTTCTCCTTGCCACAAAGGCTTAATAGAACGTTTACTCAATATCCTTACCCCAAAAGCTAAAGATATTCAAGTGTAATAACAATGATCATACCAATCAGTTGTCTACCTTTGCACTACGGGCCAAAGATATTCAACTAAAAACCAATGGTCGTGATCATACCAATCAATTGTCTATCAGTGCACTACGGCCAAAGACATTCAACTATTAACTAATGGTCATGATCCTGCCAATTACATCATCGAATTATCCATGCACTACGGGCCAAGGATATTCGTTATTATCACCAGTGGTTATGATCATGTCATACACCTGTCCATCTTTGCACGTAAGCCAAAGATATATAACTATAAAACCAATAATCAACGGCCCATCTTTGCACGTAAGTCAAAAATATACAACTGTAAAACCAATAATCAATAGTCCATCTATGCACGTAAGCCAAAGATGACTTTTATCACAATATAAGCATGAGGATGATGACAATGATATAAACATTAATCAAACGAAATCAAGGATAAATATTAAAGACTTTAAATTTATCCAGAGTTTAAAAATATCCAAATTGTCAACATGATACTGCTTTGTGGAGTAAAATTCAAGAATAATATTCACGTACCAAAAATAATTTGGACAGAAAAGAAATATATTTTTCGGGTAAATAGTACCCTGTGAATAGTAACTCGTGAATAGTAACTCATGAATAGTAACTCGTAAATAGTACTCCGTATTCGTACATAGTACCGTATACATAAATAATGTCATATACGCAAATAGTGCCATATACATGAATAGTGCCGTATACGTGAATAGTGTCGTATACGTGAATAGTAACCCCGACACAAAAAGATAAAGTTTCACAATAAAATCTATATCAATATTTATAACACCTTAATCCAAATGTTATGAAGCGAGTCTATAGGCCACAGTTCCTACTCGATCAAGGATTTCAAAAGTACCAATGAATCTTGTAACTCCTTTCCATGGAGCAACACGTAATAATACATGATCCCCAATATTGAATTCCACGTCCCTTTGATGAAGATCGACATAACTCTTTTGTCGATATTGTGAGGTTTGTATACGTTGTCGGACTATTTGAATATTTTTTGTAGTCATGCATACCATTTCTGGTCCCAATAACATTGCTTCACCCACCTCATCCCTGCATACTAGAGAACGACACTTCTGTCCATACAACACCTCGAATGGAGTCATGCTTATACTTGCTTAATAACTATTATTGTAGGAGAATTCCACTAATGGAAAGTACTTGTCCCAGCTTCCTTTGAAGTCTAGTATGCAGATTCTTAATAGATCTTCAAGAGTTTGAATAGTCCTCTCCGACTGCCCGTCCATCTGAGGATGATATGAAGAACTGAATAGTAGATCAGTGCCCATAGCTTTTTGCAAGTTGACCCAAAATTGTGAAGTGAATCTTGGGTCTCGATCAGAAAGTATGGATACTGGCATACCATGCAATCTCACAATCTCATTTATGTAAATACGAGCAAGACTTTCAAGTGAATAAGTTTCTCGTATAGGCAAGAAATGAGCAGACTTGGTTAATCTATCGACAATGACCCAAATTACATCTATGCCTTGAAAAACCTTCGGAAGACCAGTAACGAAATCTATGTTGATGTGCTCCCACTTCTATTCAGGAATTTCAAGTGGTTAAAATGGACCTTTTGGTACTTAATGCACCGCATTGACACGTTGACAAGTTAAACACCTTGAGATAAAATCTGCGATCTTTCTCTTCATATTGCTCCACCAAAATGTATGTCGAAGATCACGATACATTTTGGTACTTCTAGGATGGATTGCAAATGGTGTGTTGTGTGCCTCCATCATGATTTTATACTTCAAATCAGAGTCTTTAGGAACATAAAGTCTGGAGTTGACTCGAAATATTCCTTCTTTGTCGATTCTTGCTTCTGGAATAACACCTTCTTGTACTTTCTTCTTCATATTCATTAGCTTTGAATCTATAGATTGAGCAGACTTAACATTATCGATTAAAGTCGGTTCTTCTCATATATTTGATATCATCACGTGGGTACTTGGAGCCTTTAAATCTATCTTCATTCTTTATAAGTTATACAAACATCGCACTCGTACCCGCATATGATCTTCTACTCAATGCGTCAGCTACTATGTTCGCTTTTCCAGGATGGTATTGAATGGTATGGTCATAATCTTTCAACAGCTCGAGCCAACGTTGTTGCAACATGTTGAGCTCCTTTAGGGTGAAGAAATATTTAAGAGTTTTATGATCTGTATAGATCTTCATTTTCTCCCCATACAAGTAGTACCTCCAGATCTTTAGCACAAAAACAATTGTTGCCAACTCTAGATCATGAGTAGGATAATTCCACTCATATTCTTTGAGTTATCGTGAGGCATAGGCTATGACTTTCCCATGTTGCATTAGAACACATCCTAAACCTCAGCCTGAAGCATCGCTGGAGATGACAAATCCCTCCGAAGCTGATGGTATTGTCAGAACAGGTGCTGAAATGAGTCTCATCTTGAGTTCTTGGAAGCTCTTCTCACATTCCTCGCTCCATCCGAATTTTGTATCTTTTCGAGTTAGCTGAGTTAATTGTAGCGATTTGAGAAAATCCTTCCATGAATCTCTGATAATAACCAGCTAAGCCCAAAAAGCTACGTACTTCAGTTACTGACTTAGGTTGCTCCCAACTTCGTATTGCTTTAATCTTTGCTGGGTCAACTGATATTCGATACTTCGATACCACGTGCCCAAGGAATGCTACTTCCTCAAGCCAGAACTCACATTTCTTTAACTTGGCGTATAGCTTGTTTTCACGAAGCTTTTGGAGTATCAGGCTCAAGTGTTGCTCATGATCTTCACGACTTTTGGAATAGATGAGGATGTCATCAATAAAAACAGCCACAAAATGATCCAAATATTTGTTAAATACTCGGTTCATCATATCCATGAAGGCCACAGGAGCATTAGTTAATCTAGGAATTCACAATGCCCGTACCAAGTCCTGAAAGCAGTCTTTGGAATGTTATCAGTTTTAATATTTAATGGATGATATCTGAAATAAAGATCGATCTTTGAGAAGAATTTAGCACCTTGCAACTGGTTAAATAGGTCATAAATGCGAGGTAACGAGTACCTATTTTTGATGGTAACATGGTTCAACTCCCGATAGTTAATGAAAAGTCGCATACTCCTATCTTTCTTCTTTACGAATAAAATAGAAGCACCCCAAGGAGATGTACTGGAATGAATGAAACCAATGTCTAACTGTTCCTATAGTTGGGTTTTTAACTCCTAAAGTTCAATAAGAGCCATTCAATATGGGGTTTTAGAAATGGGTTTTGTACCGGGTTCAAGGTCAATACAAAATTTGATATCACGCTCTGGGGGTAGGCCATGAAGTTCTTCAGGTAATACGTCAGGAAATTCATTAACAATAGAAATATTATTCAAATCTGACGTATTTTTATTTAAATCCATGACATTGGCTAAGAAAGCCTGACATCTATTTTTCAATAAACGAATAACTTTATGGCTTGATATGACAGTGATTGACTTTAGTGGTTTGGTTGTTTGAATTTGCATAACAGGTTGGTTAGGAATATAAAAACTAACGACTTTACGAAAATAATCAATTTTAGCATGATGAGTAGTTAACCAATCAATCCCTAAAATTACATAAAATGCAAGTATTTTCAAATAAATGAGATCCATAGGTAATATGATGGTGCCAATTTGAATCAAGCAAGATTTATAAACAGTGGATGTAATGAAGGTTTCTCCTAACAAAGTTTCAATAGATAAGTCAAAGTCTAATTTCTAAGGGATCAAGTTCAAACGTTGAGCACAAACAGGTGAAATAAAAGAATGGGTAGAACCGGTATCTAATAAGGTATAGACTTCGCAAAAGTTTATGATTATCTTACTCATGATAACTTCGTTCGAGTTCCTCGCCTTTTGGGATGTCACAACAAATGCTCTCTCTTAAACCACTGACTTTGTTTTGTCCATATTCGCCTTTGGTACAACAGTCCCAACTGGACTTGACTTTGCTACAGGACAAAATCGGGCTATGTGACCGTCCTTTCCATAACTGAAGCACACCTTGGAAGGCAGTGAACAGTTTGGAATTATGTGTCCCTCCTCTCTGCATCATCATTCTCTTCCCCTAGAATTTGTTGCTGGTGCTAGTACTGCTGTCGATGTCTTCCCGTCATTGTTGAATCTTCTCTTTTTGAAATTTGCACTTGACTCACCTCTCCTATTATCTTGGCCATTATTACCACCAAAGTGGTTACCTTTTCTGGCACATTGGTTATCACTGCTTCAATGATTGTTGCCATTGGTATGACTATTATCATTCTGCCGATTGCTATCTTTCGGTTGAGCTAACTCATAATACCACTCCAATAACTGGGCCTTATTCACTATATCTAAATACGAGTAAATTTTCTGAGAGATAAGATGTTGACGAATTTTGGGTTTCAAATCTCTCAGAAACATTCATGTTATTCGCTCCTCATTATCTACCAAATGAGATGCAAACTGGGATAACTCCGCAAACTTAGCCTCGTACTGCGATACAGTCATATTATTTTATTCCAGTTTGATAAATTTCACCTCCTTCATGTGAAGAATACTTTCTGGAAATTACTTGTCGTTGAACAATTCTTGGAACTTCTCCCAAGACATCTTAAGTGCGGACAGATGAGTACGTTTTATAGATTCCCACCAGTAATCTGCCTCTCAGCGCAGCATGAAGGTGGCAAAGAGAACCTTTTTCTCTTCAGTGCATCCCAAGACATCAAATATGCAAGACCCTAAATTTTATGAAATGAGAGTATTCAATATTCCTATAATTATTATTCTATTTACTAAATGGTTAAATTGATAAAAGGCTAAAGTTAAGTGTAATATTTGAAATTTTACAAAGTAAGCAAGTTGATATAAAATATTCGTGGTGTTAGGGAATATTCGATTGGTTGGGGAATATTTGTTTTAACAGGGAATATTCGTACGATGGCACAATCATTGGTGGACCCTATAACAGAAGTATTATCGTAGTTAGAAAATGACAGAAATATCTTATTATAAAATAACGGCGAAAGTTTTACCATTAAATTGTTAAACTATCTTGTAGTAAAAGTACAGTAATACGCGTAATATCTCTCATATTATTGATTCAATTATTGTCACAGTATCAATATTTTATATTATTAAATCAATAATTGAGACGACAAAGTTATTCATATTATTATTTGCAATATTGACGATGTCTAGAAAGTTCTGTCGAGGAAAGGGGTTTGGTCACCTAATTGCGCGCCAATAGGGAGAAATCCTTATCGGAAAGCCTCCTCTTTCCTGGGAATGATCTGGTTGTTAAATATTGTGAGTTATAATATTAATGATGAATAAGTTTGTGTTGATTAAAGATGAAATTGATATTTCCATTGTGGTGGGATTAATAGCGTTAATGGAAATCGACATCTATTCCAATAATAATTGATGTCTGGAAGTTATATTGACCAATCGGGTAATTAATCAGATAAATGAGCAATTAATTGCTATTAATTCACATGCTTATAACTATTTATTCACATGTGTGTACTATTAATTCACATGCATGTACTATTAGGGGAAGTGGTGCAAGATTGATAATACTTGCATGACTAAATTAAAAATGGAGGTATAGATGAAGGTACTATACTGTAATTATTTTTTCATATGTATAGAACTATTAAGTCACATGATTGTACAAGTGATTCACATGATGTACTATTGACTCACATGATGTATTATTAGGGGAGGTGGTGCAAGTTTGATAATACTTATAGGATTAAATTAAAAATTGAGGAAAAGATGAAGGTATTATACTGTAATTTTTCGAGCCCCAAAACGTGTAATTATCGGAACTATATTTTTCTATAAATAGAAGCTCATTCTTCTTTCATTCTCACCAATTCACTAAGTCTCACAAGAGCAATTATAGAGAGAGACGCTATAGAGAGAAAGAAGAAGCGAAGTCTGCTACTTCATTATTCCAGTATCAAGTCTTCTTCTGAGATAAGGGGTATTATTTATTTTATATTCTGAAGAGATATTATTTTTCCTATTCGTATGAATATTATTTTTGTTCAATATTTTTAAAGAATATTATCTTCGTTCAATATTCATAGGAATATTATCTTCGTTAAATATTCGTTAGAATATTATTTTCGTTCAACAGTTTTAAGGGATATTATTTCGTTCAGTATTCATAGGAATAATATTTTTCTCCATACTCTGTAGTATGTGAGTAATATTATTTCGTCTCGTATTCCTGATTATACCCTCATTTTTTAAGGTATTGCTTTTATACTCCGTGAAATTAGTAGAATATCCTTGAAGTTTGCGCTTCATCTAGTATCGTTTCACAAGGTTATTTTTTGCACATTCTTGTTAAATTTTAAGCTTTTCATGTCGGAGTACTGTCCATGAGTACTATTCATTTATACGATACTATTCACAAAAGTACTATTAATGGGTACTATTCACAAAGTACTATTCATGAGTAATATTCATAAAGTACTATTCATGGGGTACTATTCTCGAAGTATTATTCATGAGGTACTATTCACCCGAGTACTATTTACCCACAGTACTATTCATGACAAAAATTGATTTTTTCAGTCCAAATCATTTCTGATACAATATCATTTTTGAATTTTACTCCATAAAGTAATATCATGTTGACAATTTAGATATTATTTAATTCTAGATAAATTAAATTATAAATATTTAAAAATTTATCATTTGTTTTTGTTAATTGAATCCTTATATCATTATCATCATCCTCATGCATATATTGTGATGAAAGTCATCTTTTGCTTACGTGAATAGATGGACTGCTGATTTATATGATTATGACTAGGGATCATTCGGTATAATCATGACCCGTAATATTACAAATAATGTGGTAAAAGTCCTCATTAGCATGTATTACATTGATGGACAGTTGTTGGTATGATTATGACCAAGGATTATTCGGTATAATCATGACCATTGATGATTACATAAATATCCTTGGTCGTGGTGCAGGGATGATTCAGTGATATGGATTATTTATTAAGCTGAGTCTCAGCAATAAAATTTATGATAAACTTTTTAAATCATAGAAGATATTAGATATCATGCTCTACATGACTCTTGTAATTGATTGCTTATTCCGCTGCAGTTGTTGATCTAAAACTTATTGTCTATTATATTCTATCAGTTGTTATACTGTTGAAGGCTAATGACAATTTATTCTGCATTATCTTAGTCATAATATTTCTTACTGGGCTAGTTGAGCTCGCCCTTTTCTTTCATTGTTCTCTTTAGGAAATGAAAATGTAGCTGGGACTAGTCGGGGAATGGAGTGACGGTCCAGATGTTGGTATTAGTAGTCCTTCACTATTTTGTGAAATAGTGTGATAATAAATGAGGACTTATTTTGAGTTTGAATACTGTCTAGAAGATAATATTTGTATTAAAACTCACAGCTCATGTTGTATAATTTAGTTTGTATTTGTATTCAGTACCATGTATTTGGCGACCCGATATAAGTGATGTATACCTATTTTGGGGGCGTCATAGTTGGTATCAAAGCTTAGAGATATGATCCCTGGCTGAGATGTGAGACAAGAACTAGGAGGGGAGAGACGGGGAATTCCTTCGCTAGTATGACCTACCTAAGTTTATTTGTTATTTAATTGGTTGGTCAAAATATAGGGATAATATGTGGCATGTCAATTAACCCTTGTTTTGTGACAGTGTTTGAAAATGACATCTGAAAATGTCGAGATAAGCAATGAAGCACATGAGACCGTTGAGTCACCAACGATCAATACCCAGGATAATGTGCATCAACAAGACTATAATTCTCAGGTAAACAACAACACCGATCAGATGATGAACGATGGGATGTTCAGAGGCTTTATGCAATTTATGCAACATCAGGCAAGAGAGACTCCTGTTTCAAATGCAAGTGGAAACACTGATAACTCTCGAATGGCCACTACTAAGCAGTTCAAGGAGTTGGGACCACTGGAGTTTTTGGGAGAGCAGAACCACTTAAAGCGGAGACATTGATAAAGAAAATCACCAAGATATTTGATGTCTTGGGATGCTCCGAGGAACAAAAGGTTCCCTTTGCCACCTTCATGTTGCGAGGAGAGGCAGATTACTGGTGGGAATCAGTAAAATGTCTTCAGCCTGCCGCACTCAAAATGTCTTGGGAGAAGTTCCAAGAGCTGTTCAACGACAAGTACTTTCCTGAAAGTATTCTTCACATGAAGGAGGTGGAGTTTATCAAGTTGGAGCAAAACAATATGACCGTGTCGCAGTACGAGACTAAGTTTTCCGAGTTGTCCCAGTTCACATCCCATTTGGTTGATAATGAGGAGAGAATGGCGCGAATATTTCTGCGAGGTTTGAGACTCGAAATATGTCAATACCTCATTTCTCAAAAATTGTGTTTGTATTCAGATGTAGTGAATATGACTCAGTTATTGGAGCACGATAATGAACCAGCCCAACCAAAGGATAACGAGCAACAACACGATAATAATCGTACCGGTGGTAACGGTCATCAGAACAATGATAACCATCGTGGAGAAAATTATCATGCCAGAAATGGTAACCACTTCGGTGATAATCATGGCCAAGATAATAGAAGAAATGATTCAAGTGGAAAATTCAAGAAGAGAAGATTTAACGATGATTGGAAGACATCGGCAGCAGCACCAACACCAGCAACAAATTCTAGGGGAGGAGAACGACCGCCAGTTAGATGCTATAGATGCGGAGAGGAGGGACATGTTAGAGTTTATGCCCTAGAGGCCAATTATTTGATATAATTTCTTAACGTTTTGATATTATATTTGATTGAATAAATGAATGATTTTATTATGGTTTATTTACTGCGTTATATAAATGTTGACATAATAAAAATCCTTAGAATAGTGATACAAATTATATAGTTTCAAGTATGTGACTTGAACATGAGATTATATAATTACAATTAGTATCATTGTTCTTAAATGTCCTTAGTCGAGTATCATGGTTGATGGGACAACAATGATGCATTAAGACTAGTATGTGGATTGACTGATGACCAAATCTCATTGGTCATAAATATATGAGATATTAAGTCAATACATAGGTACATGTTAGAGAACGATGTACTGGATAGACCCACCATGAGAATTCTATGTGGAGCATTATGTGAAGTGTCATTAGCAATTCTCATAGTGACAATGATGTAATGGTCCTCTGACCTGAAATCACTATATTACTACACGGGAATTTATGTACTTTGATATCATCAAATGTCACCTTTAATAGGGTGGACTATAAAGATGATTATTGGGTACATCATGAATCGTGTGAGGAATATGAGTGATCTAGATGGAATTTAACCCTCCTATATATTAGGGGTGATATCCATAGGCCTCTTGATTCAGTAGGACTATGAAATGCATGGTCATGCTCAAATAGTGATTTGTTTCATATAGTCTACTCATTGATCAAGAAAATACAGATTAAATTATGAAGAGTATGACACATTCCATGACTCAAGTTTAATCTAGGATATTAAGGTTAAAAGGATTAAATTATATTGAAACATTGGTCACGAAAAAGGTTGCATCGAATCATCGATCTTATTATTACTTGGGTAGCAGTGATGCATTACTAGAAGCCGCTCACTGTTTATAATTTTATAATATGATTTTAAAATTATTTTCAACGTAATAATAACCTATAGGGTCACACACATAGAACGTAATTTAAAGAGAATTAATTTAAATTGTAAAGATTTAAATATGTCAATATGATTGATAGTATTTAAATTACGAATTTAAATTAATAGGATAATTTATATATAGATATATTAATTAAGTAAGACTTAATTAAGATATATATATATAAATTTGGATTTTATTAAATTAGGTTTTTGAATAATTCCTTTTAATCGCTATATATATATGATATGTAGCAGCCATTTTAGGTATTATTCATTAACCAAAACCCTAGCCGCTCTTAGAGAGAGAGACTAGAGAGAAAACAGTTTCAAAAATCCTCATCCTTGGTGGCTATTACCGCGGTTCCTTCTTCTGCAGATCGTACGATGATTTGCGGAGCGTTCGTGTGGATACCATAGAGACGCAGTCCGTTGGAATTGCGGTGGAGATTCGACCGCATCGTTTCGAGCTATCTTAATCGGTATAATTTCTAACCACTGAATTAATTATTTTTCGCATGGATCCTGTTTTAGGGTTTCGAAATTGGTTTAAGTTGTTCTATTTCCGCTATGCGTTTCTGTGTCGAAACCCTTCAGGACACATAAGTACAAACTGTTCACATCCTTCCAAGGTATGTTTTAGTTATAGAAAAGACGGTTACATAACTCGATTTTGTCCTGTAGCAAAATCAAGTCCAGTTGAGACGGTGGCACCAAAGGCGGATACGGACAAAATAAAGTCGGTGGTTTCAGGAAGAGCGTTTTTCGTAACTTCTCAAAAAGCGAGTAACTCAGTTATCACGGGTTAGTTAATCATAAACTCTAGCGAAGTCTATACCTCATTTGATACCGGTTCTACCCATTCTTTTATTTCTCATACTTGCGCTCAACGTTTAAATTTAACTCTGGAGAAATTAGACTTTAAATTATCGGTTGAAACTCCGTGAGGAGAAACCTTCGTTACACCCACTATTTATAAATCTTGTTTGATTCAAATCGGCACCCTCACATTACCTTTCGATCTTATCTCTTTAAAAATACTTACATTTGATGTGATTTTAGGAATCGACTAGTTAACTACTCATCATGCAAAAATTGATTATTTTCGTAAGGTTGTTAGCTTTCAAATTCCTAACCAACCTATTATGTGAATCCAAGCAACCAAACCACTAAAGTCAATCATTGTCATATCAAGCCATAAGTAAAGAACCCCGAGCCTTTCGTTGGTGACTTCCTTGTGTGGAATGCACCGAAGCCAGACTTTCCATAGGCGACGCCGTGAATGACGATGACAAGTTCATAGGTATCAATGTGACGTGCTATTCAAGTCTTGGATGAGAGTCACAGTTTTGAATAATATTTCTATTGTTAATAAATTTCGGGACATATTCCTGAAGCGTGAAATCAAATTTTGTATCAACCCTAGTACAAAACCCATTTCTAAAACCCTCACATATTTTTCTTCACCTAAAATGAACGTATTATGTGCCAAAGACGTTGGCTCGAACTGTTGAAGATTACGATAATACCATTCAATATCATCGTGGAAAAAGCGAACGTGTTAACTGACACATTGAGTAGAAGATCGTATGTATTTACAAGTGTGACGTTGTTAATACAAAGACCCATTTTATATAACTTACAAATGATGAAGATAGAGTTAAAGACTCTAGGGACCCACGTGGTGATATAAAATATGCGAGTAGAATTAACTATAATCGATAAAGTTAAAGTATGCTCAAGCTACAGACCTGGAGCTGATAAATACGAAGAAGAAGGTTCAAGAGGGCGTTATTCTAGAAGCAAGAGTCGATGAAGAGAGAAAATCTCAACCCTCGATTTAATTGGCCCATTTGAAAACCTTGATCGAGTAGGAACTGTGACCTATAGACTCGCTTTACTGCCAAGTATGTCGCGTGTTCATAACTTTTTTCACGTATCGATGTTACGTAAATATGTGGACAACCCGAACCACGTTATTTAATCAGAACCGGATGAGATAGATGAAGATTTAACGTATGAAGAGGTACTTGGATAAGAAGGATATATTCTACACTCATAGGTTATACCTCAAGAGTTAGAATCTGACGAGGTATCCTCACCTCTTCGGCATACCAAGTACGTACGTAAATTTTGAGGGCAAAATTTCATAAGGAAGGAAGATTGTAAGACCCCGAATTTTATAAAATAAAAGTATTCAATTTTCCTATAATTATTATTCTATTTACTAAATGGTTAAATTGATAAAAGGCTAAAGTTAAGGGTGATATTTGAAAATTTTGCAAAGTAAGCAAGTTGATATAAAATATTCGTTGTGTCGGAGAATATTCGATTGGTCGGGGAATATTCGTTTTAACAGGGAATATTCGTACGATGTCACAGTCATTGGTAGACCCCACAACGGAAGTATTGTCGTAGTTAGAAAATGACAGAAATATCTTTTTTATAAAATAACGGCGAAAGTTTTACCATTAAACTATTGAACTACCCGGTAGTAAAAGAACAGTAATACGCGTGGTTGCATAGTAGCACATGGTATTGATTATTGATGCTTACTTGAGAAGTCACTCAGTTATACTCAATTATTGCTACAGTAATTGCTGCATAATATCTGTCATATTATTGATTCAATTATTGTCACAGTATCAATATTTTATATTATTAAATCAAAAATTTAGACAACAAAGTTATTCATATTATTATTTGCAATATTGACGATGTCTAGAAAGTTCTGTCGATGAAAGGGGTTTGGTCACCTAATTGCGCGCCAATAGGGAGAAATCCTTATATGAAAGCCCCCTCTTTCCTGGGAATGATCTGGTTGTTAAATATTGTGAGTTATAATATTAATGATGAATAAGTTCGTGTTGATTAAAGATGAAATTGATATTTTCATTGCGTTGGGATTAATAGTGTTACTGGAAATTGACATCTATTGCGATAATAATTGATGTCTGGAGGTTATATTGACCAATCGGGTAATTAATCGGATAAATAAGCAATTAATTGCTATTAATTCACGTGCTTATAACTATTTGTTCATATGTGTGTACTATTGATTCACATACATGTACTATTAGGGGAAGTGGTGCAAGATTGATAATGCTTGAATAACTAAATTAAAAATAGAGGTATAGATGAAGGTATTATACTGTAATTATTTTTTCACATGTATAGAACTATTGAGTCACATGATTGTACTATTGATTCACATGATGTACTATTAGGAGAGGTGGTGCAAGTTTGATAATACTTGCAGGACTAAATTAAAAATAAAGGAAAAGATGAAGGTATTATACTATAATATTTTGAGCCCCAAAACGTGCAATTATCGAAACTATATTTTCCTATAAATAGAAGCTCATTCTTTTTTCATTCTCACCAATTCACTAAGTCTCACAAGAGCAATTATAGAGAGAGAGAGAGAAGCTATAGAGAGAGAAGCTATAGAGAGAAAGAAGAAGCGAAGTCTGCTACTTCATTATTCCAATATTCAGTCTTCTTCTGAGGTAAGGGGTATTATTTATTTCATATTCTGAAGAGATATTATTTTTCGTATTCGCATGAATATTAATTTCGTTCAATATTCGTAAAGAATATTATCTTCGTTCAATATTCGTAGGAATATTATCTTCGTTAAATATTCGTTAGAATATTATTTTCGTTCAACAGTTTTAAGGGATATTATTTTGTTCAGTATTCATAGGAATAATATTTTCCTCCATACTCTGTAGTATGTGAGTAATATTATTTCATCTCGTATTCCTGATTATACCCTCATTTTTTTAAGGTATTGCATTTATACTCCGTGAAATTAGTAGAATATCCTTGAAGTTTGCGCTTCATCTAGTATCGTTTCACAAGGATATTTTTTGCACATTCTTGTTAAATTTTAAGCTTTTCATGTCGGAGTACTGTCCATGAGTACTATTCATTTATACGATACTATTCATAAAAGTACTATTAATGGGTACTATTCACAAAGTACTATTCATAAAGTACTATTCATGAGTAATATTCATGGGGTACTATTCCTAAAATACTATTCATGGGATACTATTCACCCAGGTTTTATTCACCAACAGTACTATTCATGACAAAAATTGATTTTTTTCGGTCCAAATCATTTTTGATACAATATCATTTTTGAATTTTACTCCACAAAGCAGTATCATGTTGAAAATTTAGATATTATTGAATTCTGGATAAATTAAATTATAAATCTTTAAAAATTTATCATTTGTTTCTGTTAATTGAATTCTTATATCATTGTCATCATCCTCATGCTTATATTGTGATGAAAGTCATATTTTGCTTACGTGCATAGATGGACTGCTGATTTATATGATTATGACCAGGGATCATTCGGTATAATCGTGACCCATAATGTTACAAATGATGTGGTAAAAGTTCTCATTGGCCTGTAGTGCATTGATGGATAGTTGTTGGTATGATTATGATCAGAGATTATTCAGTATAATCATGACCATTGATGATTACATGAATATCCTTGGCCGTGGTGCAGGGATGATTCGGTGATGTGGATTATTTATTAAGCTGAGTCTCAGCGATAAAATTGATGATAAACTTTTTAAATCATAGAAGATAGTAGATATCATGCTCTACATAACTCGTCTAATGGATTGCTTATTCTGCTGCAGTTGTTGATCTAAAACTTGTTGTCTATTATATTCTATCATTTGTTATACTGTTGAAGGCTAATGACAATTTATTCTGCATTATCTTAGTCATAATATTTCTTATTGGGCTAGTTGAGCTCACTCTTTTCTTTCATTGTTCTCTTCAAGAAATGAGAATATAGCTGGGACTAGTCGGGTAACGGAGTGACGGTCCAGATATTGGTATTAGTAGTCCTCACTATTCTGTAAAATAGTGTGATAATAAATGAGGACTTATTTTGAGTTTGAATACTGTCTAGAATACAATATTTGTATTAAAACTCACAGCTCATGTTGTATAATTAAGTTTGTATTTGTATTAAGTACCATGTATTTGGCGACCCGAGATGAGTGATGCATACCTATTTTGGGGGCATCAAAAAATATCTTGGTAATCTGTTTAATCCATGCATCTGCCTTAAGTGGATTTGGCTTTCCCAAAAACTCTGGCGGCGGTCCCAACTCCTTGAATTGCTTAGCAGTGACCAGTAGTGATTTTTCATTGCTTCCACTTGTATTTTGAACAGGAGTCTCTCTCGTTTGGTGTTTCATGAATTGTAGAAAGTTCCTAAACATCTCATCGTTCATCATTTGGTCGGTGTTATTGTTTACAGGAGGATTATTGTCTTCCTGATGCACATTATCATGGTTGTTGATTGTTGGTGTCTCAATGGTCGCATGTGCTCCATTGCTCATTTCAAAATTTTCAGATGTCATTTCAAATACTGCCACAAACAAGGGTTAATTAAAGAAATTGATATTCTACATATTATCCCTATATTTCGACTGACCAATTAAATAACAAATAATCTTAGGTAGGACACACTAGTGAAGGATTACTCATCTCTCCCCTCCTAGTTCTAATCTCAAATCTCCACCAGAGATCATATCCCTAAGCTCGGATACCAACTGTGATGCCCCCAAAATAGGTCCACACAACCCATTCTGAATCGCCAAATACATAGTACAGAATTCAAATACAACTTCCATTATACAATTTTCATGTAAAATACAACAACACATAGGCTGTGAGTTTTAATACAAATATTATCTTGTAGATAATATCCAAACTCAAATACAGTCCTCATTACAATTATTGATACACTATTTTACAAAATAGTGATGATTGCTATAATAACCGTCTTGAACCCTCACTCCTCACCCCGACTAGTCCCAGCTATATTCTCGCCTCCTCAGAAGAACAATGGAACAAAAAGATAAAGGGTGAGCTCAACTAGCCCACTAAAGAATATTATGACTAAGATAATGTAGAACAAATTATCCTTAGTCCTCTGTTGATATATTTCACAATCGATTATTTGTGCAAGCATACACAGTCAGCAAGTAATAAACTGGTAAAATTAAGTGTCGTACCCACAGGGAATTCCAATCAATAAACTCCAACTATTAGTACTATACCAATTCAATTTTATTTAAACAATCGCAATTTGTGATATTTCTTATTAAGAAAACTAAAATTAACTAATTAAAATTATTTTACTCTAACACTTAATTCAAATAAATAAAAGTTAAGACTACAATATCCCCAATTATGTAATACAAACCAATTATCCAATTACTCCAGTTATCATGTCGCCTGAATTTTTAACAGGAATTCTAGTTGTTAAAAACCCTTTTCCCAAGTGGTCAAATAACATTTATTTAATTCAAATAATTCTACGATATCCCTATAAAAAATAATTAAATTAAACCCATTAAGTTCCAATTCCCAATTGTTAATGTAGTGAAGAGATATTCCTATTCAATTCACAACCCTAATTACTCATCTCATGTAAATAATTAAGCATACATGTTATCATGTTCAGTTCTAACCCTAGATTTCATCTCCCGAATCCTTCTAGTGTAACACATTAATTATTGGCCAAATAAGTAATCAATAAGTACAAAACATGATAAACAATTCACCTTGATATAAATAACTGGATTAAATTGAATAATCAATTCATAAACATAAAAGGTTCAATTTATAGTCTTAATTAAAAAGTTAGTTCATACTGAAAAATAAAACCAAAAATCCCATGAAAATCATCTTGATAGAATTACACAATTGAAAATAAAGAAGAAGAAGAAGAAGAAGAAGAAGAAGAAGAAGAAGAAGAAACTCTAAAAGAAATCCTCCAAGCTTCAATCATCAATTGGAATTCTCCTCCACAATTCTCTGTTGATTTCTTGATTAATCTCCAGCTCTGAATGTTTTTTTATTTCCAGCTGATTGCTTCCTTAAATACTCCTTTACTTTTTTGAGGTTCCTAATCCTCCTTAAATTCCCCCATCTCACGTGCCTTGGTCAAGCCTTTCTGGGCCTCAGCGCCCCGGTGCTAAGAATAGTGCATGATAGAGCGCCCCGGCACTAGACTTCTAAAAATTTACAAAAGTGTCATTAGTGATGCCAAAATTCCCTATTTGTCCTTGCTCCGCCTCAAACTGCAAAATAACGAATAAACACATGAAAACTATTCTAAAAGACTTGAAAACAACAATAAATTAAGCCTGAATGTATCCAATTCATGGGTATATTACCCATTCATCAAATACCCCCAAACATAAACCGTTGTTTGTCCTCAAGCAACAAAACACAATGCAATAAAATTAAATATATCATGCAAATGCAACTTTACTATCTATATGCTTACGATTCCAGCAGTCAAACAGAACAAAGTATATTCATCATACCTCAGAGAAATCACAATAACATGTTAGAACCTCAAACCAAGATAAATCAATAACTTCCCAACCAATCATCAAATCTAAACATGTTATTACGGATATCGTGTGTGTGTGCTCAACAACCATGCTAACTGATGAAAAGTAAAATAAGAAACATAATAGATTTCTTGGAAGGAATCAGACAGTATAAACTTGAGAGCTCCAAAAACAAACTAGATCCGGCTAAAATCACACACATACCAAATTCCAGGGATCAAGATGAAATACTTATGATTTATTTTATTTTACATTTTTTTTTCCAACGGGGGCTTTTTGCACTTTTTCCCCTTTTTTCATGATTGTGCAATGTCTCATTCCATTAGGCTAACAGTGCTATCCCTTAGCAAGCTTTCGACCAATGACTCCCAAACCATTAAGACCTTAGGGCGCTAGGTGTAAAGACACTCCCTCGGGCTTACTTACTTAAGTAATAAAGGCCACAAAACAAGACTAGTCACGGTGTTTATTCATCATCATTTCTTCATTTCATTTTTTTCTTTTTTTATAAATCTTATATACCCCAAATTTTTCCCCCGAACATAAATTCATGTCTAACTTTAGCCATCACTGCCTATTCTTGTTAATCTTTCATTCAACTGGCATTATCCTTTAGAAGTCTATTATATTTCCATTTAGACTTACTCAGCCAACATGGTCGTTTCTTAACATGTGTTGTCCTGATAATATCAGTTTCAAATAGATAAAGATTTAAATCAAGTCAAGAAACCACATCAAAGGCTTAATAATCAGTACTAGACTTGTTTGTGCAATTCCAGTTTCATCATTGGCCCAAAATATACTTAAACTATCTAATAGCTGGAATCATGCGATATAGTAAATGCAACACGCAACTTAAAAGTTAACATCAAATTTAACAATCTAAAACATACTCATAACCTAATTGCCACATTCTACTATAAACATGCAACCTAAAAATGCAAATAAAACTAGACTACCCCCAAAGTTATCATGAGCAATGTCCTCATACGAAAAATATAGCAATTTAAAATAGAGGACTTCCCTGACGAGATCATTCATCGGGCGTATCTTCCTCATCGTCGTTCATCTCTTGATCAGAAGGGGGAAATATAGGCAAAACAAGAGCAGTTGGGAATTGACTAAGATCAACTCCAAGGTAAAGTTGAGCATACATAGTTGTCTGGGCCTTAAAGTAGTCGACCATAAACCCGTAGATAACATCTTGACGTTCAGATAAGCGGACGTTTTGAGCTTCAATATTATAGAACCACCCGTCAATTTCACGCTGATTTGCATCAGGAACTACAACATAGGGGATTGCTGAGGAGGCTCCATAAGTAGGTGGAGCAGGAGCTTATGGTGCTGCAGCTTGAGGAATTATAAAGCCCAATCCACGTGGGTGATTTGCACCACCATTCCACACCCGATACCTTCTTATCATTTTATTGTCCAAAATCGGCATTGGGGGTTGAATCGTTTCGTCAAATTTCTATTTAACCCCAAACTTAGTAAACAGAGCACAAATAAGGGACGGGTGTGGTAAATCGCTCGTGGTACCTCCTCGTGCAGCCTTCAGAATCAATTTTTAAATAATTAGGTCGACATCCATCTTCAAGCCTTGAACTATAGAATATAGTAGCACCGCCTTGAACTAATCAGTGTATGTGTAGTTCCTGGTGAAAATTAACCCTAAAAGCATGTGAAGACAGGTAATATAAATGAAACCGTGGAAAATTATCAATAGAAAAGCATGTAGACCTTATATCAAACACTTTATGGGCGTTCCATACATCTCATATGATATATCATGCTAAACCATAGCAGAATATATGATTATAATTGGGACAATAAAACTTTCAATTCTTAATATGCATGCAATCAATACCACATTTAAACGAAAGTAAGAGCCACATCGGATGTGTGGGTGTAATACAAAACTTACCTTCGTTATGAGAAATAGTAGAGCAAAGTCAAGTAGAGAGAGATTGATTGAAGCGTGAGGGAGTAATGCACCGTTAGCCCAATTAAACAGAGAATCAATGGAGCAGTTACCAGAAAAAAAAAATATATATATAAAGAGATTGAACGAAGTGTGTTGGTTGATTTTGCAATCAATGAATACGTGTAAGTATACACGACCAACAAGTAATAAAGTAAAAGTAGAGTATCGTTCCCACGAGGAATTTTTTAATAAAAATCACCAGGTACTAGTTCTTAACCAAACTAATTTTATTTAAATAATCTATTTAATGTTGTGAATCAAAATATATAGTTAAAATACCACTAGTTGAAAATTAGGTTATGGAGATTTAAGATCACAACTTCACTTATTGCTTCACTTATATTAAAACACTTCTTATTAATTATGTCCACTATTCTAGATTGTTAATCAGGGACTTATTAGTATTTATAACCACCTTCCGATGCATCACAAACATATTAATCCAAATCCACAGTTGATAGAATTAAATCAAACACCCTAATTAACTAATTCACTATATTCCTATGTGAATTACAATTAAAGAGGATTTAAAGAACTTGTTCCCTTATTAGATTACATGCGGCATAAAGACATATTCGTATCCTAAACACAAATCATGAATTCCATCATCGTGCATAAAACACAATCACATGCTATTATAATCAAATCTGAATCTATATTTTATCTCCCGAATTCATATAAATTATCATGGTAATTGTTAGCTAGACAATTAAACAATTATACACAATCATAATAAAAAAATCCATAGAATAGATCACAGTAATTAACAAAGAAGCATACTAAAATAAGCTATACAATAAGATCCGTTGCAATCTTAAACAAAAATTTAGTCCATTGTCATTGAATTAAAATCAAAAATCCATAACTGAATAAACATTAAAAATAAAAGTGATAGTAGAGGAAAGAATGAAATTTGTTGTATGCAAATCTGATGCTCCCCTCTTGCTCCTAATCTTGATATTCAATTATCCCCTAGTTGCTTCAATCTCCAAAGATCTAATATAAACTAGGGTTTATGTTCTAATATAATGGAGTGTTTTTTCTAATCTAATCCCCCTTATTCCATGCCTCACATCATGTATATATAGGCTACAAGTCCAATTTCTAGCTTAGGAGGAAACTTAATCCAATTTGGAGTCAAAAAGGTATCCAAATTCGCCCCAAAATGCGTCCCAATTTGAACAGGCCCGACCCCAGTGCCCCAACGCTGGAAAACTACCTCCTAGCCCCCCGACACTTCAAATGAACTAGAAATGGGCGCCCCGGGGCTGGGCCCTTTTTTGGAAATCTTCTACTCTGACGTCCTTTGGAAAAATGGTCATAACTTCTTCGTCTGAACTTCGATTTTGATGATTCAAGATGTTTCGAAAAGAGGAGACATAGATCTACAACTTTCATTCTTTAATTTTTCCGAAATAAGGGATGGAGAAATGCTGAAATTGGATCTGAAGTGGCTGTTATGTAAATAGCAAGCAAAAAATGCGAATCTAGCAACCCAAATGTCGATCCAAGTAACTTTTATCCCAATTCCTATAAAACAATATAAAACATGCATGAATAGACACAAAAACTTAAAAACTTTCAAAAGATTAAGCTCAAATGCACTCAATTAATGGGTATAAAACCTACTCATCATCCTCAACAGGGAAAAATCAGATAGAATACAATAGACAACAAGTTTTAGATCAACAACTGCAGCGGAAATAACAATCCATTAGAAGAGTCAAGTAGAGCATGATGTCTACTATCTTCCATAATTTAAAAGTCCATCATCAATAATTTATTCCTGTAACATCAATCAATAATTATTTCCAATCGACGAATTATCTATGCACTACGGGCCAAAGATAATCGTTTGCATCACCAGTGGTCATGATCATGTCAAACACTTGTCCATCTTTGCCTTACGGGCCAAAGATATCAATCAACAATTTATCTTTGTACTATGGACCAAAGATATTCATCAATCAACATTTCATCTTGTCACTATGGGCTAAAGATAACTTTCAACATAATTTAAGTCTGAGAATTATGATAATGACAATAAGAATAAATCAAGTGAGACCATAACATGGATTCAATTTCAAGAATAAGATTCATAAAAGATGACTTGGCCAAAGAAAAGAAATTAAATTATGTTGTGAACAGTACCCATGAATAGTACTGTATGAATAGTGCTCATGAATAGTACCCAGACATGAAAAAAAAAATTAAAATTTAATACGAAATTTTAGACCAATATTCTAGTGAAATGATATCAGATGAAGCGCAATCCTTAAGAAATTTCTAATTATTTCAGGAATTATAGAAGCAATACTTACCATAGTAAGTTTAAATTTAGGAATATGAGATGAAATAATATCACTTACATGTTATGGAGTATGAAAGAAAATGATATCCCTTACGAGTATGAAAGGAAATAATATCATTTACGAGTATTAAAAGAAAATAACCTCCTTTGGGAAAAAAATATCATTTACCTTAGTAGGAAAGTAGTTCTGATTGGAATAACGGAGATTATGTTGAGGAAATCTTGCACTATTATCAACACTCAAAATATCCTTATACTCAAAAGAAATACGCTCAATATTATAGAGAGAGAATTTTTTGATCCTGGTGTGAGTTTCATTGTTTTAACTAAGCAGCTTATTTATACAAATGTGGTAGCACACCACTTCTGATAAATTTTGCATACGAAGGATTTTTCTTCCAGCACACCTAACTTGAAACAAGCCAACAAATCCAATTTGTTCATTCCACCATTTATCACATGCTTTTTAAAAATAAAAGAATTCAAATTCAATTTAAAAACTAATCAAAATTCAATTTGATCATCTTCACTCCACTTAATTCACATGCCAAAAAATATAATAATATTACCATTTAAATTATAAAAATTATACTATTATATTATCACATTATATTATTATAATGTAATATTATAATAATATATAAATATATTATCAAAGAAGATAATTATGGTTTCATAAAAAAATAACAACTTTCGACAATTGTCTCATTCTAAAATTACTCCATTTATATCAAAATTTAAAGAAATATTTACTTACCATATTCATCAATTATTTATTATTTCTGATTAATATTATAGATTCACAATACTGATAACCAGATCGTTCCCAGGAAAGAGGGGGCTTTTCTATAAGGATTTCTCCTTACTGGCGCACAATTATATAACCGAACCCCTTTCCTCGATAGAACTTTCTATACATTATCAATAATATTATCTAATAATATCATTTCAATAATATGAGTTACTGTGTCGTGACAATTATTGAATCAATAATGTAAAATACTATTCAATTATCACTGTACCAATAATATGAAAGACTGTGTAATTTTTACTGTATCAATTATTGAGTGACTTCTTACGTAAAAATCAATAATCTGAGATACTGTGCAATACCGTGTGCCACTGTGTAACTACGTGTATTACTGTAATTTTATCATCGGGTATTTCAACAGTTTTAACGGTAAAAGGTTTGTCGTTATTTTTATAAAAAGGTTATTTCTGTCGCTTTCTATATCCGACAGTTATTCTGTTATGTGGTCCACCAATGATTGCACCATCGTACGGATATTCTCGACAAAAAGAATATCCTCCGACCAAAATGAATATTCTCCGACAAAATGAATATTTTATGACCACTTGCTTACTTTGCAAAATTTACACATTTCACCCATAATTGAAGCATTATATCAAATCAACACCTTATTATTCAAAAATAATATTTAAAGAAAATTATATCTTTATTCATAAAAGGTTGGGGTCTTACACTTAGGACTTAATATAAAATCTTTGAAGAGTTTGTTATTAATTAGTCTCAACTTGTTTAGCACGCATGTATATATATATATATATATATATATATATATATATATATATATATATATATATATATATATATATATATATATATATATATATATTATATAGTATATAGTATAAACACATATATAATACTATATTCTACCCAAATTGATTATGAATTTTATTTTAGCTTGGTTCACTAGAGCCACCAAGTGAACCAAAAGGTCAAACATAGGGTGCAGTAATTAAATTTAAATATAACTATTATATTTAAATCTCGGACTCCATTACAAATGGGTCTTCAAGCGTTTCTTGCTCCCTGATCTCCAATTCTTCAAAATAATTCTAACTATTCTTATTACAAAACTATTTAAAATAAATAGAAATCTTGATCAGCAGTCAATGGGAAGTACATAGGAGTGAGATATAATTTATATTAAGAAAAATTAGAGAAGACGAGGTATGCAAACCACATTTAATAAAACTCATACATTCATGCATCCAACTAAAATAAAATTCAATCATATTGGTCAATAGTCCATAATCAATCCCATTTATTATCATACATATCAACAAATGCATCAATAAATAACATCCATCTCATTAATAATAAATATTCAATATATACATTGATATCGCTTTAATGGACAATTTTAATTAACGAAAAATCCAATTTTGAAATAAAATAAACTCCTTTATTTTTAATCAAAATTATAATAAACTTCTTTATTTTATTTTGTTCAATTTTGAATAAAAATAAACTACTTTATTTTTAATCAAATTCTGAATTAAAATAAACTTTCTATAATTCAATTAACAAGGAATCCAATTTCAAGTTTCAAAATAAACTCCTTTATTTTAACTTAAAATTGTTGAAAACATAAAATATGTTGAATCATATTCCTTATTAAAATTAAACACCTTTAATTTTAGGAAACATGGAATCATATTTCATATGTGAATAAACTTCTTTATTCTAGGAAACATGGACTCCTATTCCATATGTGAATAAACTCTTTTATTCAAACAAATATGAAATCCAATTCCAAGTTAATATAAAACTTTTGAATAAACTTTTTTATTGAAACAGACGTGGAATCCAATTCCAAGTTAATATAAAACTTTTGAATAAACTATTTTATTCAAACAAACGTGAAATCCAATTCTAATTAAAATAAACAACTTTATTTTAATCCAATTTTAAATAAAAATAAACTCCTTTATTTCTAATTTAGAATTACTGAAAAATAGTGTATCCAATTTTAATTAAAATAAACCTTTTATCTTAATTAAAATTCAAATAAAAATAAATTTTATTTAATTTTAGGTACCGGCGTTGCAGCGCCCTGAATGTATTGGCATCAGACGCTGCGGCACCACGTTAGCAGTTTTCAAAAAATCAAGGGCGGTGCTGCAGCGCCCTGATTATACTGTAATCAGGCACTGCCGCGCCGGGTCACCCTTCCTAAACTCAGACCGGCGATGCGGCACCAGTGTCCAGAACCAGTTTTTTCAGTTCGTAAATTATGCAATTTTTCACCAAAAACTTGATTATATGCCAATAATTATGCCCAAAAAAATTATTCCAAATACATATCAAATCTGAACAATTAATAATTTGCATAAAGGTTTGGCTCTTATACCACTATTAGGTTTGTAATATTCATGAAAACAATCCAATTGCATCAAAGTAAAGCGAAAGCGTAAAAACAAAGTTTTAAAATTTTACAAATCAATTACCCGGATCATCCTTTATGCATAATTATTAATTAGATGAAAAGAGATGAAGATTAAATTTATACCCTTGTAGAACTAGCTTTCTCAGGTACAAGTTCACCTCCAATCCTTTTCGCGTTCAACTTGAATCCACCGGGTTTGATTTCTTCCTTTGATCAACGTTAGCCACCCAAATGTTTGGCCTCTAGAGGTGATCCACCAATGAAAAAAAAGTATTTAAAAAGATGGGTGTTTGGCAAAACCCTAGTTTTTCTATCTCTATAGAAAATACGTACTCTCCTAACTTGAAAAAATCATTCACGTGTATTGTGAAAAATATCAACTCTTACCCATAATAAGACTCCTCTTATTTATATATATGGGCAATCCTCCTTAACAATTAAGGAATTGGATTTTATTTTAATTAATTAAACTCCTTTAATTAATTAGGCTCCTTTCCTAATTAATTAAACTCTTTTAATTAATTAGCCTCCTAATCTTATTAGAAATCTATAAGAGTATCCATATTAATTAATTCCCAAACTCCTTTAAGAATTAAATAATAATAACAATAAGACTCCTCTTATTAATTTATATTTCATATTTTCAAAATATTAAATATTAAATATAATCTATTTAATTTATCCTATCACCACAAATTAAATTAAATATACGTAACTTATTATTACGATTATGCCATTTACTTCTTAAATAATTATTCTTCCTTTTATGGTGTGACCCTTTTGTTTCTCCATATTAAACCGGTTGTGAATAAATCAATTAGAACAATTCTAATCTTATTTAAATAAATAAATCAAACTAATAATCTATTTAAATAAATAATATTTATTCTACAAAAAGGATAAGCCTCATTAGCAATCAACGACTCTTCAGATAATATAAATTTCAATATTAATCATAAAAGAACGTCCCTTGAGTAAATAGTTACCGTACAATTCAATGTTTCCATCATACAATGTCCCAATTAAATATAAGACATGAAATTACTTTCAAGTCTTATTTTATTTAATTATATGTATTTCGATTCTTAAATGCACAACTCTAAATAATGCAAATTAGAAACTTCTTTCTAATTTCATTCTGGCAAGGACTACTGGGTTATCATTTATCGAATCACATAGGACATTTCTCTTTTTTTACTAGAAGCTATAGATTCTTTGTTGATCATTCATTATCTTCATGTACAACTTATTACACCTAAACATACCTTTTGATATACCCAAAAGGTCTTAAGGAATAGGTCAAAGTATAATTTATCATACACAAGATACTATGATGATTTCAAGTCTAAGGATCACTTGTACTACTATCACTACAGGAATTCCTACTGACAGGCAAGTAAAACTCTATTATGTATTCATTAACGAGTCACGTTCAATGAACTTATTCTCCAATAAGTACCTACATACTTGTTTTAGTGTCTCCATACATATGATCGTGAGATCAATCATCCTCAATCAATGAGCAAGCAACGTATATACCAATCTATCCGGATTCATTAATTCCTTTTTTAGTAATCCAATGATTTGGAACAATTTTAGTTTTAAGTTATCTAAGAATTTAGATTTCATTAGCATGATCTCATCATGATTCTAAAAACATTGCTTAAAACTATGGATTTATCACATATTATATAACAGCACCATGTAGATAAGTTGAAAGCCTTTAATTAAACAATTTTTTAATTAATAAATTAATAAGATTGTTACAAACTATATGATTTATCATCAAACATGATTGGCTTGTGTGCATACTACTTTCACGAGGCGTTGGCTTTGGCTTGGAATTTTGTAACTAGAGCACCTAGGCGTAGCCTTGGAGCACTGAGGTGCTGCGCAAAGCCACGTACACTGCAACCCAAGTGCATAGGCACTGCTTTAGAGCGTCACAACGCTAGCCCAATCTTAACACACTACCATTCAAGCGCCAAGGCGCTGAATTCAGCTAAGCTTTCTGATGCTCGAGCGCCTAGGCATTGTCTAAGAGCGTCGCGACGCTACAAGTTAAGTTAGAAAAAAATAATAGTAGACGGACGAAATTAGGGAAAATTCTCAATTCCTAATCCTTTTCAACTTCAAGCCCTAATCCTCATCTCCAACAAATTCTCCCAATTCCATTAAATCGCTAACTCTTACATTCCTATAAGCACCAATCTCAACATGCGTCAAGCAGATACAAGGTAGTAAAAGCTTGCAATATCTTCATCTATAAGAATTTAATTTCCCTCAGAAAATTTGGGAGGTGCATGTTGGTTTTTGGTAGATTGGGTACTTTGTGAGGAGCATTATTTGCTTGATTGTGTTATGTGGTTGGATTTTGTTCTCTTTGATTCTTGTTGGGTTGATTAGCGTAGTGCATGTATCATATCTTCTAAATGACAAAGGGGATAGAGTTCTAAACCCTTTAAGGCCTATGATAAGAAACGGTTTGTCAGTTAAGACAAATGTTCACCAATTGTTCGACCCAAAACATTTTCAATTCCTGGAGTACACCCCAGACGTAGCAAACGGGGAGGACGATGAAGATAACAAATAACATATTCTTAAGGAAATCCTTTGTCTTTACTTTTTATATTTCATACATTGAGGACAATCTTTCTTTGAAGTTTGGGGGTATTCATTCATGTTTTTATTTTGATATGCATTAAAATGAATATTTTATGACCTCTTGCTTACTTTGCAAAATTTACACATTTCACCCATAATTGAAGCATTATATCAAATCAACACCTTATTATTCAAAAATAATATTTAAAGAAAATTATATCTTTATTCATAAAAGGTTGGGGTCTTACACTTAGGACTTAATATAAAATCTTTGAAGAGTTTGTTATTAATTAGTCTCAACTTGTTTAGCACGCATGTATATATATATATATATATATATATATAGTATAAACACATATATAATACTATATTCTACCCAAATTGATTATGAATTTTATTTTAGCTTGGTTCACTAGAGCCACCAAGTGAACCAAAAGGTCAAACATAGGGTGCAATAATTAAATTTAAATATAACTATTATATTTAAATCTCGGACTCCATTACAAATGGGTCTTCAAGCGTTTCTTGCTCCTTGATCTCCAATTCTTCAAAATAATTCTAACTATTCTTATTACAAAACTATTTAAAATAAATAGAAATTTTGATCAGCAGTCAATGGAAAGTACATAGGAGTGAGATATAATTTATATTAAGAAAAATTAGAGAAGACGAGGTATGCAAACCACATTTAATAAAACTCATGCATTCATGCATCCAACTAAAATAAAATTCAATCATATTGGTCAATAGTCCATAATCAATCCTATTTATTATCATACATATCAACAAATGCATCAATAAATAACATCCATCTCATGAATAATAAATATTCAATATATACATTGATATCGCTTTAATGGACAATTTTAATTAACGAAAAATCCAATTTTGAAACAAAATAAACTCCTTTATTTTTAATCAAAATTATAATAAACTTCTTTATTTTATTTTGTTCAATTTTGAATAAAAATAAACTACTTTATTTTTAATCAAATTCTGAATTAAAATAAACTTTCTTTAATTCAATTAACAAGGAATCCAATTTCAAGTTTCAAAATAAACTCCTTTATTTTAACTTAAAATTGTTGAAAACATAAAATATGTTGAATCATATTCCTTATTAAAATTAAACACCTTTAATTTTAGGAAACATGGAATCATATTTCATATGTGAATAAACTTCTTTATTCTAGGAAACATGGAATCCTATTCCATATGTGAATAAACTCTTTTATTCAAACAAATATGAAATCCAATTCCAAGTTAATATAAAACTTTTGAATAAACTTTTTTATTGAAACAGACGTGGAATCCAATTCCAAGTTAATATAAAACTTTTGAATAAACTATTTTATTCAAACAAACGTGAAATCCAATTCTAATTAAAATAAACAACTTTATTTTAATCAAATTTTAAATAAAAATAAACTCCTTTATTTCTAATTTAGAATTGCTGAAAAATAGTGTATCCAATTTTAATTAAAATAAACCTTTTATCTTAATTAAAATTCAAATAAAAATAAATTTTATTTAATTTTAGGTACCGGCGTTGCAGCGCCCTGAATGTATTGGCATCAGACGCTGCGGCACCACGTTAGCAGTTTTCAAAAAATCAAGGGCGGTGCTGCAGCGCCCTAATTATACTGTAATCAGGCACTGCCGCGCCGTGTCACCCTTCTTAAACTTAGACCGGCGATGCGGCACCAGTGTCCAGAACCAGTTTTTTCAGTTCGTAAATTATGCAATTTTTCACCAAAAACTTGATGGAAGATAGTTAGAAAAAGTTTATCTGACTAAATGCTTGTGGAAGATATTAGTATACTCTATAAGTTATTTGAACATAACTCAAAGCGAAATCCTAGGCGACATATAACTTGAGGGAAATGATTTAGGTAATTTTCTTGGACTATTTAATAAGATTGAGCCTTCCCAAGTTGAAATAGCAAATCATGTGGTGGGTTGAGATGGAGCGTAAAACGCACTCACTCATAAACAGATGCATAAAGTGAGATGGAGCGTAAACGCACTCGCTTATAGGCACATGTGAGATGGAGCATAAAATGCACTCACAGAAAAATAGTTTAGTGATATACTTGGGAAGGGGTCTAGAGAACATTAATAATGATCTTAACGCACTTGATATGTTTAAAAAATTCTTTTGGTTCTCTAGTAAATGTTTTGCCTTCGTTAGTGAAGAATGATGTGAAAATAAGGATATATAGTTTTACATTGAAAATCATTTATTGTTAGAAATCTTTTGTAAATCATTTGGTTACATGAGCTTATCCGAGTTATGACTATTTTGGAACATATGGACACATACACACACAGACACACAAACTTAAAGGGTCAAGAGCAAAGTAAAACTAATAAGTATATTTGAATTTTAGACATTTCATTATTTTGAAATTTTCCTAGTTATCATTTCAAGAAATCTTTGAGGCCAATTTTGAATTTAAGATTGATTCATTGCTCGAGTTAGTTAATTGTTAATCTAAATTTTTATAATTTTTGTTATCAGTTTGACAAATAAAGATTCAAGTTTAAGGATATTTGATGAGTGGGTTTTATACCTACTAATTAAATATTTTTAGCTTGATAAATTGTGCGTTCTAGAATATTTTCTATTACTTTTTATGTCTTTTAATGTGTTTGTGTAGGAAAAAGAAGCGGGAGAAGAGAAGTGGAGTTGGGATATGAAACTTATTATTTTCTGGTCAAAATCAAGTTAAGAAGCGCTAAGGCGCCAGGTTGGGGCGCTTAAGCGCGAACATTACAACAGCGTGGGGCGCTAGGGCGTTGGGGTGCAACACATACAGAAGGTGCGCGCGCAGGAAGCAAGGTCAACATTGAGAGGCTAGGATGGAGCTCTTAAGCGCTCGATAAAGAGAAAGGCAGCACTGAGGCGCTACATGTAGGCATCGAGGCGCTGGTTCATCAAAAGGGCTAGTTCATTAGAATTGGGACACTGTATTTTGATGAGTTCGATACTACGTCTGTTAGGTCACATCGAGAGATCCTATAAATACGCTTCTTGCAGCTGTTATGACATACTGGAACAAGGATTGCTTATCAGAATTGGAGGCGAGGAACAAAAGGGAGAACATGTGAAGGAGAGGAAGAATTGAAGGTAGAGCTTTGGAGATCGATGACTAAACTATTATAGTTTTTATACTCTAATATTTTCCTTTTATTTTTGTAATCCAAGGATTTTGATTAAATTTTGGATGATGTTTTATTTATTCGTTATGAGCCAAATTTTATTTTAATACTACAATGGAACCCAATATGTAGTTTGAATTAATTTACTCTCTTTTTAAATATCGTTAATTATATGCGAATTGTTTATCATATTATATGCTTCATGTTTTAATTGTTTGACCAATGATTATCTTGATAACCTATATGAAATTGGATAGTGGATTATAGTGTTTAGACCTAAATATGATAACATGTGTCTAGATTCTTTTTCTTAGGATTGAATAACGTGATTTGTGTATAGAATATGAGTATACCTATATGTCGCATGTAACTGTTAGGAAAATCCAAGTTTAATGAATCTTATTCTAATTTATTTCACATATGAATATAGTGATTTATTTAGAATGTATATTTTTATTTGACCTTCGAAAGTGGCTTATAAATAATTTTGAATTCTCGATTAATGATTTGTTGTGGTTATTTAATTAAAATGAGAGTGAAGAGAGTTAGATGAGGCATTGGGGGAAATTGTAGGCTTAACATCTTAATCTGATATTAATCTTTGTTTAGTAATTTAAATTTTAGTTTAATAATTTTATTTTTATTTCACAATTTTAAATCATCTATTTAAATAAGGTTGATTTGATACAATGTTGGTAATTGGTAATTATTAGTGATAATTCCTTGTGGGATCGACAAATTTCTTAATATTATACTACATGTTGGCCGTGTATACTTGCACGTACTTGCTAATTGCGAAATTGGACAACATAACTTTTGTCATAAACCTGCCATTATCTTCTCAAACTTTTGTACTCTACAAATTTTGATAACTTTGTCTTGAATCATAGAGTTAATCTTCGGTTTGTTAAGTATCCTTACTCAAAGATATTGGTTTTATGATTTTTAGTGACTCTGCGATATGGTTCTACGGTCTGGCTCTTCATTCAACAATCTCAAAGTTCCTTCTGAATACTTGCTTATGTTACTCTGCGATCTGAGAGTGAACTCAGCTTTCACTCAACGAAGTACTTGTTTTCTTGATCAACTTCAGCTATTACAAAGAATGCATGGCTATATACTTCGATTGTGGATCTACCTAAAAAATTAGATCTCTAACTAAGTCTTTTTACATAGAAATTTCATAAGGAATTTAGAAAACAAACTTGTTTTTTACAAATATATATTATAGCACAATCATCATTCAATCAAATAGGGATCCACATAAATGTAACTACTAACAATATATACACACTCCATCTTATTGTTATCAATGTGATTTATTAATTTTTGTCTACAACTCTTTTTTATAGCTCTTTCGATTTCACTTGAGATCAAAGTAAGTATTTAAGTGTGAATATTACACTACTTAATGTGTATATACTGTTGTTTTGATTTTATATATTGTTAAATGTCGGTTAAGGTGATTAAATATTAAATTCTCTCCCAACTTGTCTTTATTTAAGATACCAGATATGTGATACATTCAAGAAGTATATATAATTTGAAAAAGAATAGGTATACTAAATACTCTTAGAAAAGAAATATTAAAAGAAAATACTAAACTAGATTCAGTATATATACAAAAACTTTTCAAGTATTTTTTAACTACATACATACCGTACTTGATTAGTTACACTTAAATTTCAAGTATTTTAGCATATTAGTTTAAAGGGAAATAATATTTTCACATGGTATTTTGATATTTCCACGTATGCTTCTCTCACATAAAGGTGAGACTCACTCTACTCTATTGTGAGAGAAGACCATGTGAAAATATCAAAATTATATGTGAAAATACTGCTCCCCTATTTAAATCATATTATACTTGAAATTTCATTTATTACAAGTTATAAAGCATCAAATTGACATACTTGCATACTTGGCATATTTCCTAAATATTGATTATTCTTAATTGATAATATATAATTTGATTATGTAATAAAGTATTGTGCTTTAAACCTTAACCTTGACATTTATCATACTTGGAGGACTTGATCTTGTTAGAATTTGAACCAAAATTAAAGTGAGTTTTAATAATTATTTTAAGTGAATCCACATATCAATGTATTCTACTCCATTAGTAGATTAAATTAAGTATTTGGAAGCTCGAATCCATAGAGTAATGAATGAGATATATATTAACTCCCAAAGATTACCTTTGGAAATGATAAATGATAATCGATATATGTGGGAAGCCAAGTCCCACATTGGTTAAGAAGTAAAGATTTAATAGTTTTATATACATGAAAGTTGCTCTTGGGTTTGGGCCCCAAGGGGCACCCCACTTTTGTAGAAGGGAGAGGACCTAGTCGAGGCTTGGTTCGAACCCACACGCATGCATTTTCGACCGTCGACCGACTAGCCATCTTGGATCGGGCTCGTGGGTCTGGGTGTATATAACTTTTTGGACAAAATTTATTTAAATTTTTTATTATTAATTTATTTAAATTTTATTTTAGTTCTATTGTCAAAACTGTGTCGTTTTGATAAATATTATTTATTCGTTTTGAGAAGCGGCATCCTGAACGGATGCCCCAAAACTACGTCGTTTTATCTCACCTTTTCTTCCAAGTCTAAAACTACATAGTTTTGGTTCCGCTAAGGCTAAAACTACGTCGTTTTATGGGTCCGAACGGACGTGCCTATTCTGCTACGCTTTAAAATTACATTGTTTTGGAGTAAAGGCACCTTTTCAGTAAGTTGTGTCCCTTCTGATGGGTCACTTACCCTCCTATAAATAGATAAAGGGTGTTGCCATTTTCATTTACTCAATTTTTCGAAGCAAAAAACATTATAGTCTTTATTTCATTAGTCAGTTAAAGTTATTTTAGACAGAGTTCAGAGCATTTTATTTGGGTTCGTTGTGTATGCTATTTGGAGTGCTACTATAGCATACGATTGTCATTGTATCTTGGGAGACAAGTGCGATTAACTCTAAGCACCATATAGAGGGCATAATTGTCTTAAGGACATAGTACAGAGTACTAGCCTTGACAAATTTATTTGTGCAGTTTTTTTAGATAAGTTAATATATATATATGTATATAGTTTCTGTTCTGTTTTACTAACAATCTTAAGACAATTATTATCTATATATATATTTTCAAGAAATATGACTACCGATTCTGTTATTATAATTGGTTCTTCTTCTACACCATTAATTCCAAATGTACATGTGAACCATGGTGAAAAACCAGAAAGGTTCAATGGTACAGGATTCAAAAGGTGGCAACAAAAGATGTTTTTTTATCATACTACTTTGAACTTGGCGAGTTTTCTTCACGACGATCCCCCTGTTCTCAAAGAAGATGAAACAGGCAGGCAAGTTGTTGCCGCTATTGATGCATGGAATCGTGCTGATTTCTTATCCCGAAACTATATCCTCAATGGATTGGACAACACATTATATAATGTGTCTAGTTCTCTCAAAAAAGCAAGAGAACTATAGGATTCCTTGGATAAGAAATATAAAATAGAAGATGTTGGCACGAAGAAGTTCGTAGTTGGCAGGTTTTTGGACTACAAGATGGTGGATTCCAAGGCAGTCATCAACCAAGTCCAAGAATTACAAGTAATCTTGCATGAAATACATGCAGAAGTTATGTCTTTAAGTGAATCTTTCCAAGTTGCTACAATTATTGAAAAATTACCACCAATGAGGAAAGACTTTAAAAATTATCTCAAGCATAAACGCAAAGAGATGAAACTTGAAGGCTTAATTGTAAGATTAAGAATAGAAAAGGACAACCGTGCCTCTGAAAAGAAAACAAGAAGGACCTTTGTAGAATATAAAGCCAACGTGGTGGAACAAGGTCCGAAGTCTAAAAAGAGAAAGTACTTCGGCAATGGGCCTCAACAAGGAACAAATAAAAAGTTCCAAGGCAAATTCTACATCTATGACAAGCCCGGACATGGGGCAAAGGATTGTCGTAAACGCAAAGACCAGAATAAGAAGTTCGCACAAGCCAATGTAACATAAGTGGATTGTCTTCTTCAAGATGTTTCAGAAATGAACCTTTCAGCGATTATTTTTGAGATTAACATGGTTGAAAATCCCAGGGAATGGTGGGTAGATACTGGAGCAACCCGCCATGTGTGTTCTGACAAGAAGATGTTCTCCACATATCAATAAATTGAGAAGGGAGAACATTTGTATATGGGGAATTCTTCCTCATCCAAAATTGTTGGACAATGAAAAATGGTTCTGAAGATAACTTTCGGAAAGGAACTCACCCTCAACAACGTGCTCCATGTGCCTGATATTAGGAAGAATTTAGTGTCAGGATCCCTTCTTAGTCAAAAGGGATTTAAATTGGTCTTTGTATCGGACAAGTTTGTCCAAACTAAAAATGGGATGTATGTGGGAAATGGATATATGAGCAATGGACTCTTCAAAATGAATGTAATGACTATTGTTCCTTCTAATATTAATAAAATTACATCTTCTGCTTATATGATTGAGTCTTCTAATATATGGCATGGTAGATTAGGACATGTTAATTATAATACTATACGTAGATTAATTAATATGGAATGTTTTCCAAAATGTGAGATTAACTCCAATCATAAATGTGAAGTTTGCGTTGAGGCAAAACTTAAAAATTCTTCTTTTAAATCAATTGAAAGAACTACAGAACCTTCTGAATTAATACATACTGATATTTGTGATTTAAAGTATATACAAACAAGAGGAGGTAAGAAATATTTTATTAGTTTTATAGATGATTGTACAAGATATTGTTATGTTTACTTATTGAGAAGTAAAAATGAGGCTTTGAAAATGTTTATACATTATAAAAATGAGGTTGAAAACCAACATGATAAAAAGATCAAGATTGTGAGACCCTAAATTTTATGAAATAAAAGTATTCAATTTTTTTTATTTTGGTGAATAGTTAAATTGATAAAAGTTTAAAGTTAAGGGTGACATTTGAAATTTTTTTCAAAGTAAGCAAGTTGTTATAAAATAATCGGTGGTAAAATACGTGTGGTTGCATAGTAGCACACGGTATTGATTATTAAAGCTTACGTGAGAAGTCACTCAGTTTGATTCAATTATTGTCGATATTTTATATATTATTAAATTAATAATTGAGTTAACAAAGTTATTAATATTATTATTTACAATATTAACGATGTCTAGAAATCCTTATTGGAAAGCCCCTCTTTCCTGGTAACGACCTGGTCGATTAATAGTGTGAATTATAATAATGATGATGAAGTTTTGTTTTATTAGTATTATTAATGTAATAAAACAGAAAAGCTTTTTATATAAAATAGAATACTTTTATAAAGTTATTCATTTTATTAGACTATAAATAGAATATATTATATTCTATTATGCATAGTATTTTGCATAGTAAAATCTTTTTATATAAAACAAAATACTTTTATAAAGTTATTTATTTTATTAGACAATAATTAGAATATATTATATTTTATTATGCATAGTGTTTGCATAGTAAAATATTTTTATATAAAACAGAATACTTTTATAAAGTTATTTGTTTTATTAGATTATAAATAGAATATATTATATTTTATTTAAAAGATTTTGTTTTATTAGAATATTTTATAGTAAATCAATCTGGACCGTCCGTTTAAAAATAAATCAATCTGGACCATTCAGGAATTAGTTACTATTTAGTTCATTCTCCTATAAATAGAAGCTCATTCCTTCATTATTTCTTACGAATTCACTGAAACTCTAGAGAGAGAAAATATAGAGAGAAAGAAGAAAAGTATTCTGCTACTTTACTACTCCTATATCCAGTTTGTTCTAAGGTAAGGGATATTATTTGTTGTACTCGTAAGGGGTATTATTTCTTTCGTATTCATGAAGAGAGCTATTGTTATTCTATTCCTTATTATTCTATTGGAATAATCTGTATAAGCGGACTACCGTATACATGGTGAAATTTTTCTGTTATTCCATTCTTTATTATTATGCTGGAATAACCTGTCTATGCGAAGTACCGCATACATGGTGAAATTCTTCTGTTATTACATTCTTTATTATTATGTTGGAATAACCTGTCTATGCGAAGTATCGCATACATGCTGAAATTCTTCTATTATTACATTCTTTATTATTCTGTCGGAATATCCTGTCTGTGCGTTTACGCATGACCTGGTTCCATTATTTATTATTCTATTGGAATAACCTGTATGTGCGGTCTATCGCATGCATGGTGAATTCTGTTGTTATTCCATTATTTATTATTCTGTTGGAATATCCTGTCGGTGCGGATTACGTCTGACCTTGTTCCGTTCTTTATTATTTTGTTGAGAATAACCTGTCAGTGCGATCTATCGCATGCATGGTGAATTCTTTTGTTATTCTATTCTTTATTATTCTGTTAGAATAACCTGTATATGTGGATTACCACATGCATGGTGAATAATCCTTTATATTCGTTTCTTATTAAATTGTGGAAATGATCTGTTTACGTGGATTATGATTAAAGTCATAATATAAGCATTGGACTGTTGATTATGATAAAGTCATAATAAAAGCATTGGTTTGATGAAAATCATGGGTATATACAGTATTAATAAGTGTTATGGTGAATTATGTTGGTTATTATGTGAAAACATGAAAGTTTCTTAGAAATCACAAAGGGTTGAAAATCAGATTTTGGTGAAAATGGAACGTGAAATTCAATTGACCATATCTCCTATTATATTTTGAATTTTTGAGTGCGGTCAAGTTCTAGAGTAATATCTATAAGTTTTCTAACTTATTCAGGTGGAATCACTGGAAAAGGTATTGTAGATTTTCATGTGGACTGATTTTAGCAAAGGAGTCAAAAGCTGCAAAATATGAAAAAGCTACTGCCCAGAAATTTAAAAGGGCATTTTCGGCCACTTAATTTATGAGAAAAATTCCAGCCTTTTGGGACATGGAAATATATGGTATAAAGTACCTCCTGTCCAAAAATGAGCTCATTCCGACTTAAAATGAGCAAGTTATGACTATTTTAATATTTAGATTTTTTTTGACGAAAAATGCTATAACTGGAGTTCTATAACTCCGATGACCATGAAATTTAAATTAGAAGCTCATGTTAACATGTGTAAGATCCTGCCAAAATTTGGGAATTTTTGGAGTTAAACTTGAGGTAGCTAATTTCTTAAGGAATTAATTAAAAATTGATTTTTGAAAAATAGTAAATGAATTTTAAAAATTCCAAGAAAAATATATGTTCAATATGGGGAATATATTCTGCTAAATCCCAAAAAAAAAAATATTTTTGGGACTGATTTGATATTTTTTATTAAAATGATCTAGTTATGAGTAAATGAGTTAAATATGTTATGTGAAGTAACAAAGTTGAAAAATAGGATTTTATTGCTTGGAAATCCTATATAGGGTATATGCATATTTTTGATGAGAGATTTGATCATTGGTGATGAAATCTTATGAGTATGGCATTTTTGAATGATTAAATGCATTATTTGGTAAAGTATAAACAATTGAAATAAATTATTTATAAATTTAAGAAGTGATTAAAATATTGTTATAATATTAATAATATTAGATTATGAGTTTATTAAGTGATTGATAATATTTAGGTAAAATTAAAGTCTTTAATATTTATCCTGGTTTCGTTTGATTAATGCTTATATCATTGTCATCATTCTCATGCTTGTGTTGTGTTGAAAGTTATCTGTGGCCTGTAGTGCATAGATGAACTTGGTATGATTATGACCAAGGATTATTCGGTATAATCATGAACATAATGTTATAAATGATGTGGTAAAAGTCATCTTTGGCCCGTAGTGCATAGATGGACTTAGTATGATTATGACCAGGGATTATTCGGTATAATCATGACCGTAATGGAAAACACGAATATCCTTAGCCCGTAGTGCATGGATAATTCATGGTCGTGATACTATTAAGCTGAGTCTCAGCATTATTGGTTTTATAGTTGTATATCTTTGACCTGTAGTGCAAAAATGAACTGTTGATTATTGGTTATACAGTTGTATATCTTTGGCCGTAGTGCAAAGATGAATTTATTAGTATGATTATGAGCAGGAATTGTGATTTGGTATAACCATGATTTTTGATGTTTCAGGTGAAGATAGGTGATGTAAATTATCTTCGTCCTGGGTACGAAAAGGAATTCAGAATCACAATTATGATTATGAGTTATTCATATAATTGTGGACCAGAATTGTTGATTGATGTTACAGGGATAAAACATTATTGGTAGACTTTTAACATTGAGGAGATAATAGACCTGATGGTCTATTTGACTCTTTTAATGGATTGCTCGTTCCGCTGCAACTATGGTTGAAAAGTTTTATCATCTACCATATGTTCTAAATCTCAGATTTATTATTGACGAAGGCTATTAATAATTTAATTATCTTTAGTCATTATATTCTTTACTGGGCTAGTTGTGTTCACCCTTTTTGCATCACAATTCCTTTTAGGTAATAAGAGTATTGCCGAGTCAAGCGGGGATAACAGGGGAATAGAACAGTGGTTTATAGTTATTGAGGTTCTCCCTAAATATTATGAAAATAATTTTATTGAGAACTTTAGATAAGTGTGTCGTATTATATACGTCATTTGATATTTAATTTTGGTGAACCGAATAGGGTAAGGTGAACCTAACTTTGGGAGGGTATTTTGCCACTATCATACAAGATGTCTAATGACATACAACCTCGTGTTATCATAAGATAGGGTTGTGCACATCACTTGCTGAGTATATCTACGAGCACAACCTAAATGATCTTGAAGTTTATTTGAAATATAATTTTCACTCGGAGACAGTGGAGATAGTTATATGTCAAGAGAAGACTCACCATTGGAAGGAACATGATAGTAATTTTCTAGTTTTTCTTTGGGGTCTATTTGGTCAACCAAGGATAATTCTTTGGATATATGATATCTATCATAACTTAGATTCATGGCCTCCTATGTGCGAAGGTTTCCTTGAGCACTTCCCAAAGATTTTAATTTCTAAAATAGTTTTTGACTGTACTTTTATGTAATGTACCATTGTAAGGTTGTGGTCGAGGCACCATGAGAGTTACATACATTTGTATTAAAACTCACAGTATACTTGTCGTCGTATTTTACATGACAGTTGTATAAATGAAGTTGTTAGTATTGTATTTTCTAGCGACCCAAGATGGGTGATGTATACCTATTTTGGGGGCGTCACATTTGGTATCAGAGCTTAGGGATATGGTTTTGACGCCCCAAAATAGGTATACATCTCCCATTCTGAGTCGTCAAATACATGGTACAGAAAAACAACTACAACTTTATTAATACAATTGTCGTGCAAAATACGACAACACATACTGTGAGTTTAAATATAATATTTTCTTCTAGACAATATCCACACCCAAATAAAGTCCTCATTAAAATTATTGATGCACTATTTTACAAAATAGTGAGGACTACTAAAATAGCTATCTTGAATCATCACTCCATACCCCGGCTAGTCCCTGCTAAATTCTCACCTCCTGAGAAGAAAAATGGAACAAAAAGGAAAAGGGTGAGCTCAACTAGCCCAGTAAAGAACATTATGACTAAGATAATATACAACAAATTATCCTTAGTCTTCAACAGGAAAAAATCTAATAGAATACAATAGACAACAAGTTTTAAATTAACAACTATAGCGGAAACAACAATTCATTAGAAGAGTTAAGTAGAGAATGAAATCTACTATCATCTATGAATTTAAAAGTCCATCATCAATATTTTATCCCTGTAACATCAATCAATATACATCTTGAATCAAATATTCATCTTTGCATTACGGGCCAAAGATATTCATTTGTATCACAAGTTGGTCATGTTCATCTCAACACCTGTTCATCTTTGCACTACGGACCAAAGATATTCATCAGGTAATCAAACATATTTGCACTACGGGCCAAAGATATTCATCAAGTATCATCATTACGGACTGAGAATGATGAAAAATATTTTAGAGAACGAATCCAGTGAGACAGAAGAACAAATATTAGGGACTCGTGTTTCGGTTTATCCAAATTTAATAATACTCCATAATAACCAAGTGTGAAGTAGAATTCAAAAATAAAGATCAAAACATGGATACAATCAAAGATAGTAACCATAAAAGACATCTGGGACGAAAAAGAGAAAATTTTATTTTTTTGGTGAATAGTGTCGTATACGTGAATAGTGCCGTATACGTGAAAATGGAGTAGCGATTCGAGAAAATCCTTCCACGAATTTCCGATAATAACCAGCTAAGCCCAAAAAGCTACGCACTTCGGTCACCGACTTCGGTTGCTCCCAACTTTGTATTGCTTCAATCTTCGCCGGATCAACAGGCATTCCATGTTTTGACACCATGTGCCCAAGGAATGCTACTTTCTTAAGCCAGAACTCGCATTTCTTCAGCTTGGCATATAGCTTGTTGTCACAAAGTCTTTGAAGTATCAGCTTCAAATGGTGCTCATGATCTTCATGGCTTTTGAAATAGATGAGGATATCATCAATAAAAGCAACAACAAAATGATCCAAATATTCCTTGAATACACGGTTCATCATATCCATGAAAGCAGCAGGAGTATTAGTCAATCCAAAAGACATAACTAAGAATTGATAATGTCTGTACCGAGTTCTGAAGGCAGTCTTTGGAATATCCTCAGTTTTTATCTTCAGCTGATGATATCCAGAACGAAGATCGATCTTTGAAAAGAATTCTGCTCCTTGCAACTGGTCAAACAGGTCATCAATACGAGGTAGGGTATACCTATTCTTGATGGTGACATGGTTTAATTCTCAATAATACAAATTCGCATACTCCCGTCTTTCTTCTTTACAAATAAAATAGGAGCACCCCAAGGAGATGTACTATGACGAATGAAACCGATGTCTAATAATTCCTATAGTTGGACTTTTAACTTCTGAAGTTCAATAGGAGCCATTCAATATGGGGTTTTAGAAATGGGCTTTGTACCCGGTTCAAGATCAATAAAGAATTCTACTTCTCGTTCTGGGGGTAGACCAGGAAGTTCTTCCAGAAATACGTCAGGAAATTCATTAACAACAGGAATATCATTCAAATCTGACGTGTTTTTGTTCAAGTCCATAATATGGGCTAAGAAAGCTTGACATCCATTTTTAAATAAACGAATAGCTTTATGGCTTGATATGACAGTGACTGATTTTAGTGGTTTATTTGCATGAATTCGTATAACAGGTTGGTTAAGAATATAAAAACTAACAACCTTACGAAAATAATCAATTTTGGCATGATGAGTGGTTAACCGATCAATCCCTAAAATCACATCAAATGCAAATATCTTTAAAGAGATAAGATCAACAGGTAATGTGATTGTGCCAACTTAGATCAAGCAAGATTTATAAATTGTAGATGTAACAAAGGTTTCACCCAACGGAGTTTCAACAGATAAGTTAAAGTCCAATTTCTCCGGAGTCAAGTTTAAATGTTGAGCATAAGTAGGAGAGATAAAAGAATGGGTAGAACCGGTATCTAGTAAGGTATAAACTTCGCAAGAGTTCAAGATTAGCTTACCCATGATCACCTCATTCGGGTTTCTCGCGTTTTGGCCAGTCACGACAAACGCCCTTCTTTGAACCACCGACTTTATTTTGTTCATAGTCGCCTTTGGTGCCGCCGTCCCAGTTGGACTTGACTTCACTACCGGACAATATTGGGCTATATGACCGTCTTTTCCACAATTAAAACACACCTTGGAAGGTTGTGAACAGTTTGGACTTATGTGTCCCTCCTCTCCGCATCTGTAGCATCTAACTGGCGGTCGTTCACCTCCCCTAAAATTTGTTGTTGGTGCTGGTGCTGCTGCTGATGTCTTCTCATCATTGTTGAATCTCCTCTTTTTGAAATTTCCACTTGACTCACCTCTCCTATTATCATGGCCACGATTTCCACCCGAGTGGTTACCGCTTTTGTCCGTATTCTTCCCTCCTCGCTGGTTATCATCGCTCTGATGACTGATGTCACCGCTATGACCCTAGTTGTGGTCCCTCAGTTGAACATACTCATTATTATGCTCTAATAATTGAGCCCTGTTTAAAACATCTGAATATAAAGAAAATTTATGAGATAAGATATTGTCGAATCTCGGGTTTTAGACCTCTCAGAAACATCCGCGTCATACGTTCCTCATTTTCTACCAAATGATGTGCAAACCTGGATAACTCCGCGAACTTCGCCTCGTACTGGGACACCATCATGTTGATCTGTTCCAGTCTAATAAACTCTACCTCCTTCATATGACGAATACTTTCAGGAAAGTACTTGTCATTGAATAGTTTCTGAAATTTTTCCCAAGACATGTTGAGTGCGGCTGGTTGGGTACGCTTCACAGATTCCCACCTGTAATCTGCCTCACCACGGAACATAAAGGTGGCGAATGGAACCTTCTGTTCCTCAGTGCAGCCCAAGACATCGAATATCTTGGTAATTTGCTTGACCCACGTTTCCGCCTTACTCGGATCGGATTTTCCCCAGAAATCTGGTGGTCCCAACTCCTTGAACTGCTTTCCTGTAACAAACCGCGCATTGCTATCATTTCTACCCGTATTTTGTACACAAGTCTCCCTCGTCTAATTTTGCATAAATTGTAAAAAGCTTCTAAACATCGCATCATTAATCGTTTGCTCGGTAATGTTGTTTATAGAAGGAATATTTCCTTCCTGTTGCACGTTCTCTTAGTTGGTAATCAAAGGTTGTTCCACAGTCTCATAGACTCCATTCCTAACGTTCTTAGCTGTCATTCTTAAAACTACCATAAAACAGGGGTTAATTAAACAAATTAACATATCACATAATATCCCTATATTATGACCGACCAATAAATAAGCTTAGGTAGGACACACTAGCGAAGGATTTACTCGTCTCTCCCCTCCTAGTATTATTTCCCGATCTCTTCCAGAGACCAAATCCCTAAGCTCTGATACCAACTGCGACGCCCCCAAAATAGGTATACATCACCCATTCTAAGTCGCCAAATACATGGTACAGAAAAACAACTACAACTTTATTAATACATTTGTCATGCAAAATACGACAACACATACTGTGAGTTTAAATACAATATTATCTTCTAGACAATATCCACACCCAAATAAAGTCCTCATTATAATTATTGATGCACTATTTTACAAAATGGTGAGGACTACTAAAACAGCTATCTTGAATCATCACTCTATACCCCGGCTAGTCCCTGCTAAATTCTCACCTCCTGAGAAGAAAATGGAACAAAAAGGAAAAGGGTGAGCTCAACTAGCCCAGTAAAGAATATTATGACTAAGATAATATACAACAAATTATCCTTAGTCTTCAACAGGAAAAAATCTAATAGAATACAATAGAAAACAAGTTTTAAATCAACAACTGCAGCGGAAACAACAATTCATTAGAAGAGTTAAGTAGAGAATGAAATCTACTATCATCTATGAATTTAAAAGTCCATCATCAATATTTTATCCCTGTAACATCAATCAATATACATCTTGAATCAAATATTCATCTTTGCACTACGGGCCAAAGATATTCATTTGTATCATCTGTTGGTTATGTTCATCTCAACACATGTTCATCTTTGCACTACGGGCCAAAGATATTCATCAGGTAATCATACATCTTTTCACTACGGGCCAAAGATATTCATCAAGTATCATCATTACGGACTGAGGATGATGAAAAACATTTTAGAGAACGAATCCAGTGAGACAGAAGGACAAATATTAGGGACTCGTGTTTCGGTTTATCCAAATTCAATAATACTCCATAATAACCAAGTGTGAAGTAGAATTCAAAAATAAAGATTAAAACATGGATACAATCAAAGATAGTAACCATAAAAGACATCTGGGACGAAAAAGAGAAAATTTTATTTTTCGGTGAATAGTGTCATATTTGCGAATAGTACCGTATACGTGAATAGTAACCCCGACACAAAAAGGTAGAAATTTCACAATAAAATTCATAACAATATCTCAGCATAATGATATTGAAGAAAATAATATTATTTAAGAAGAAAATAACATCCCTTACCTCAAAAAACAGTACTTCAGAATGAAAGGTCGGATGTGATGTTGAATGAAACTTGTACTGAATAGCAACTCTCAAAGTATCTAATTACTCACAAAATACGCTCGATAATATAGAGAGAGAAAGAGAGAAAATTTTGTTTCTGGTGTGATTTTCAATTCTAACTTAGCCCTCTATTTATAGGAAAATGTTAGCGCGTCGAAGCAGACTTGACCTGCTACCTGATGGCTTTACCTGCTATTATTGCCGCCTACCACATTTAAAATAAAATTTGAGCACATTTCTCACCAACCAAAAGTAGGTCCCACTCAATTCTAGAATTTTCCACCAAAAACCATTTATAACATAATTTTCGAATCAGTCACCTCTTAAAATTCATAACAAATCATACATTCATTTTTAACGATTCAAAATTTATGAACATATACTCAACTTATATATGTATAAAATATCCAAAAATCACAATGATCCAACGGTCGGATTAAAAATTATAACTCACGCAATATATCTGAAAAATACTGATTTAATTTTGAATACTTCCATTTCGAGAGAAATACTGATAAAACACCTCAACATTAATTTCTTCAATTATATCCACATAAAATAAATATTTCATTATCATATAATTCAATAATTAATTATTCATAAATAATATTACAGAATCACAATTATGATAACCAGGCCGTTTCCAGGAAAGAGGGGACTTTCCAATAAGGATTTCTATTTACTGGGGCGCAATTAGGTGACAAAACCTCTCCTTAGACAGAACTTTCTAGACATTACCAATAATGCTATCTAATAATATTATTCAAGTAATATGAATTATTGATCGGATAATGAAAAATATTGTATAGAGACAACAATAATAATATAAAATATCAACGCAGTAATTATTGAATCAATAAAATAAAATATTGAACAGTAACTACTGTAACCATTATTGAGTAATGCCTTCTTACGTACGAATCAATAATTCAACCATACTGTGCAATACTGTGTGCTACTGTGCAACCACGCGTATTACTATATTTTAACCACCGGGTATTCCAACAGTGTTAACGGTAACGATTACGCCGTTATTTATAAAAACTTAAACTTGTCGTTTTCTTCATCCGACAGTTATTCTGTTATGAGACCCACGAATGGCTGCGCCATCGTACGAATATTCCCCGACAACAAGAATATTCCACGACCAAACGAATATTCCCCGATAAAAATGAATATTTTATAACCACTTGCTTATTTTGTAAAATTTTCACATTTCACCCATAACCAAAGTATTATATCAAATTAAATCCTTAATATTTCAAGATAATAAATAGAAAAAATTTAATTTTATTCATAATAAGTTGGGGTCTTACAATGGTCGCTGGCAGAGATATGAATCTAGAACTAGGAGGGGAGAGACGAGTAATATACTTCGCTAGTGTGTGACTTACCTAAGCTGAAATTGTTTACTTGATAAGTTGACAAATTATGATATGTCAATTAACCTTGTTTTGAAGTATATTCTAGAATGATATCTGAAACACTGGAGATGACCAATGGGAAAATCATGATACAGAAGAAATAATCGGGAAGGTACAATCCGAAAAGAAAGCAAGGTATTCTCATCTCTTCGAAATACTAGGTACGTACGTAAATTTCGAGGGCGAAATTTCATAAGGAGGGGAGATTGTGAGACCCCAAATTTTATGAAATAAAAGTATTCAATTTTTTTTTATTTTGGTGAATAGTTAAATTGATAAAAGCTTAAAGTTAAGGGTGACATTTGAAAATTTTTCAAAGTAAGCAAGTTGTTATAAAATAATCGGTGGTAAAATATGTGTGGTTGTATAGTATCACACGGTATTGATTATTAATGCTTACGTGAGAAGTCACTTAGTTTGATTCAATTATTGTCGATATTTTATATATTATTAAATTATTAATTGAGATAACAAAGTTATTAATATTATTATTTGCAATATTAACGATGTCTAGAAGTTCTGCCAATGAGAGGTTTGGTCACTTAATTGTGCGCCAATAGGGAGAAATCCTTATTGGAAAGCCCCTCTTTCCTGAGAACGACCTGGTCGATTAATAGTGTGAATTATAATAATGATGATGAAGTTTTGTTTTATTAGTATTATTAATGTAATAAAACAAAAAAAGCTTTTTATATAAAACAGAATACTTTTATAAAGTTATTCGTTTTATTAGACTATAAATAGAATATATTATATTCTATTATGCATAGTATTTCGTATAGTAAAATCTTTTTATATAAAATAAAATACTTTTATAAAGTTATTTGTTTTATTAGAAAATAATTAGAATATATTATATTTTATTATGCATAGTACCTGCATAGTGTTTGTATAGTAAAATCTTTTTATATAAAATAGAATATTTTTATAAAGTTATTTGTTTTATTAGATTATTAATAGAATATATTATATTTTATTTAAAAGATTTTGTTTTATTAGAATATTTTATAGTAAACCAATCTGGATCATCCATTTAAAAGTAAATCAATCTAGATCGTTCATGAATTAGTTATTATTCAGTCCATTCTCCTATAAATAGAAGCTCATTCCTTCATTATTTCTTACGAATTCACTGAAACTCTAGAGAGAGAAACTATAGAGAGAAAGAAGAAAAGTATTATGCTACTTCACTACTCCTATATCCAGTTTATTCTGAGGTAAAGGGATATTATTTGTTGTACTCGTAAGGGGTATTATTTCTTTCGTATTCATGAAGAGAGCTATTGTTATTCCATTCCTTATTATTCTGTTGGAATAATCTGTATACACGGACTACCGTATACATGGTGAAATTCTTCTGTGATTCCATTCTTTATTATTATGTTGGAATAACATGTATATGCGAAGTACCGCATACATGGTGAAATTCTCTTGTTATTCCATTCTTTATTATTATATTGAAATAACCTGTCTATGCGAAGTATTGCATACATTGTGAAATTCTTCTATTATTCCATTCTTTATTATTCTGTCGGAATATTCTGTTTGTTTATTTACCTGGTTTCATTATTTATTATTCTGTTGGAATAACCTGTATGTGCGGTCTATCGCATGCATGGTGAATTCTATTGTTATTCTATTATTTATTATTCTGTTGGAATATCCTGTCGGTGCGGATTACGTCTGACCTGTTCCGTTCTTTATTATTCTGTTGAGAATAACCTGTCAGTGCGGTCTATCGCATGCATGGTGAATTCTTCTGTTATTCCATTCTTTACTATTCTGTTGAAATAACCTGTATATGTGGATTACCACATGCATGGTGAATGATCCTTTATATTCATTTCTTATTAAATTGTGGAAATGATCTGTTTATGTGGATTATGATGAAAGTCATAATATAAGCATTGGACTGTTGATTATGATGAAAGTCATAATAAAAGCATTGGTCTGATGAAAATCATGGGTATATGCAGTATTAGTAAGTGTTATGGTGAGTTATGTTGGTTATTATGTGAAAACATGAAAGTTTCTTAGAAATCACAAAGGGTTGAAAATTAGATTTTGGTGAAAATAGAACATGAAATTCAATTGACCTTATCTCCTATTATATTTCAAATTTTTGAGTGTGGTCAAGTTCTAGAGTTAAATCTATGAGTTTTCTAACTTATCCAGGTGGAATCACTGGAAAAGGTATCGTAGATTTTTGTGTGGACTTATTTTAGCAAATGAGTCAAAAGCTGCAAAATATGAAAAAGCTACTACCCAAAAATTTAAAAGGGCATTTTCGGCCACTTAATTTGTGAGAAAAATTCTGGCCTTTTGGGACATGGAAATATATGGTAAAAAGTACCTACTATCCAAAAATGAGCACATTCTAACTTAAAATGAGTAAGTTATGACTATTTTAATATTTAGATTTTTCCGACAAAAAATGCTATAATCGGAGTTCTAAAACTCCAATGACCATGAAATTTAAACTGGAAGCTCACGTTAACATGTGTAAGATCCTGCTAAGATTTGGAAATTTCTGGAGTTAAACTTGAGGTAGCTAATTTCTTAAGGAATTAATTAGAAATTGATTTTTGAAAAATATTTAATGAATTTTAAAAATTTTGATAAAAATATATGTTCAATATGGGACTATATTCTGCTAAATCACAGAAAAGAAATATTTTTGGGACTGATTTGGTAGTTTTCATGAAAATGATCTAGTTATGAGTAAATGAGTTAAATATGTTATGTGAAGTAACAAAGTTCAAAAATAGGATTTTATAGCTTGGAAATCCTATATAGGGTATATGCAGATTTTTGATGAGGGATTTGATCATTGGTGATGAAATCTTATGAGTATGGCATTTTTGAATGATTAAATGCACTATTTGATAAAGTGTAAACAATTGAAATAAATTATTTATAATTTTAAGAAGTGATTAAAATATTGTTATAATATTAATAATATTACATTATGAGTTTATTAAGTGATTGATAATATTTAGATAAATTTAAAGTCTTTAATATTTATCTTGGTTTTCGTTTGATTAATGCTTATATCATTGTTATCATTCTCATGCTTGTGTTGTGTTGAAAGTCATCTGTGGCCTATAGTGCGTAGATGGACTTGGTATAATTATGACTAGGGATTATTCGGTATAATCATGACCGTAATGGAAAATACGAATATCCTTGGCCCGTAGTGCATGGATAATTCGTCGTCGTGATACTATTAAGCTGAGTCTCAACATTATTGGTTTTACAATTGTATATCTTTGGTCGTAGTGCAAAGATGAATTTATTAGTATGATTATGAGCAAGAATTGTGATTTGGTATAACCATGATTTTTGATGTTTCAGGTGAAGATAGGTGATGTAAATTATCTTCATCTTGGGTGCAAAAAGGAATTCAGAATCACAATTATGATTATGAGTTATTCATATTAATGTGGACAGGAATTGTTGATTGATGTTACAGGGATAAAACATTATTGGTGGACTTTTAATATGGAGAAGATAATAGACCTGATGGTCTATTTGACTCTTTTAATGGATTGCTCGTTCCGCTGTAACTATGGTTGAAAAGTTTTATTATCTACCATATGTTCTAAATCTCTGATTTATTATTGACGAAGGCTATTGATAATTTAATTATCTTTAGTCATGATATTCTTTATTGGGCTAGTTGTACTCACACTTTTTGCTTCACAATTCCTTTCATGTAATAAGAGTGTTGCCGAGTCAAGCAGGAATAACAAGGGAATAGAATGGTGATTTATAGTTGTTGAGGTTCTCCCTTAATAGTATAAAAATAATTTTATTGAGAACTTTAGATAAGTGTGTCGTATTGTATACGTCATTTGATATTTAATTTTGGTGAACCGAATAGGGTGAGGTGAACCTAACTTTGAAAAGGTGTTTTGCCACAATCATACAAGATGTCTAATGACATAAAACCTCGTGTTATCATAAGACAGGGTTGTACACATCCACTTGCTGAGTATATCTACGAGCACCACCTATATGATCTTGAAGTTTATTTGAAATATAATTTTCACTTGGAGACAGTGGAGATAGTTATATGTCAAGAGAAGACTCACCATTGGAAGGAACAATGATAGTAATCTTCTAGTTTTTCTTTGGGTTCTATTGGGTCAACCAAGGATAATTCTCTAGACATATGATATCTATCATAACTTAGATTCATGGCCTCCTATGTACGAAGGTTTCCTTGAGCACTTTCCAAATATTTTAATTTCTAAAATAGTTTTTGACTGTACTTTTATGTAACATACCATTGTAAGGTTGTGGTTGAGGCACCATGAGAGTTACAAACATTTGTATTAAAACTCACAGTATACTTGTCGTCGTATTTTGCACGATAGTTGTATAAATGAAGTTGTCAGTAGTGTATTTTCTGGCGACCTAAGATGGGTGATGTATACCTATTTTGGGGGCGTCACAAAAATTGTTAGAAGTGATAGAGGTGGGGAATATGAATTTCCTTTTATTGAATTTTGTTCACAACATGGTATAATACACCAAACGACTGCACCTTATTCACCACAACAAAATGGTGTTGAAGAAAGAAATAATAGAACTTTGAAAGAAATGATGAATGCATTATTATTAAGTTCTGGGCTACCTCAGAATTTGTGGGGGGAATCAATTCTTTTAGCAAATTATATTCTCAACCGAATACCTCAAAAGAAGTCTAATGCTCCACCCTATGAATTATGGAAATGACGTAAGCCTTCTTATAAACACTTAAAAGTGTGGGGGTGTTTAGCAAAAGTAATGGTTCCTCCACCCAAAAATGTGAAAATAAGACCAAAAATAATAGATTGTATATTTATTGGTTATGCTAATGATAGCAGTGCGTATAGATTTTTGGTTAATAAATTAAAAATATAGGAAATAAATGAAAATAGGCTAAATTCTTTGAAAGAGTATTTCCTAATAAAAAGGAAGAAGATCCAAATTCTAATGAAAAAGAAACAAGTTCAAACAAAAGAACTTATGACACTGTTAGTAATAGTGATCATGAGGTAGAAGATATTGATGAACCCAAACGTAGTAAACGTGCTAGAACATCAAAATCTTATGGTCCAAATTTTCTAACTTATATGTTAGAAAATGAGCCTCAAACTTATTGAGAAACGGTGACGAGTCCCGAAGTTTCATATTAGAAAGAGATTATAAATAATGAAGTAAAATCCATTATGCACAATAATACTTGGGAATTAATAGATCTCCCACTAGGCTTTAAACCTCTTGGATATAAGTGAATATTCAAGAGGAAAAAGAACGCAGATGGATCTATAGACAAATATAAAGCAAGACTTGTAATCAAAGGATACGGGTAAAATGAGGGTTTAGATTATTTTGATACTTATTCTCTTATAACAAGAATATCCTCAATTAGGATGTTAATAACCATTGCAGCTATATATAATTTAGAGATACATTAAATGGATGTGAAAACAGCTTTCTTAAATGGAGATTTAGAAGAGGAAATCTATATGGAACAACCAGAAGGGTTTATTGTTCCAGGACAAGAAAAGAAAGTCTGTCGGCTTGTGAAGTCCCTTTATGGATTAAAACAAGCACCTAAAAAATGGCATGAAATTTTTTACAATGCAATGTTGTTAAATGGTTTCAAAATAAATGAGTGTGACAAATGTGTGTATGTCAAGAACACTGAGAAATGGTATGTCATTATTTGTCTTTATGTAGATGAGATGCTCATTATGGGTAGTAATAATGAAATCATTAAAACTACCTAGATAATGTTAAATAATACATTAGACATAAAAGATATGGGTGTTGTCTATGTAATATTAGGAATTAAAATTTCTAAAACATCGGATGAGTTAGTGTTATCACAATCACACTATATTGAGAAAATACTTAGGAAATTCAATCAATATGATTGCAATCCTGTAGGAACACCAGTAGATATAAATCTACACTTGTCTAAAAATAAAGGAGAGAGCATATCACAACCTGAGTACTCACAAATAATTGGAAGCCTTATGTACTTAATGAATTGTACACGTCCTGTGTGACGCCCCCAAAACAGGTATACATCACCCATTCTGAGTTGTCAAATACATGGTACAGAATTAACTTCAACTTTATTATTACAACATATAACTGTGAGTTTAAATACAGATATTGCCATCTAGACAATATCCACATACAAATAAATCCTTATCATAATTATTGATACAATATTTTACAAAAATGGTGAGGACTACTAAACAACTCTCTCAAGAACCATCAATTCATACCCCGACTCGTACTCGCTATATTCTCGTCTCCTGAAAAGAAAAATGGAATAAAAGAGAAAAGGGTGAGCTCAACTAGCTCAGTAAAGAATATTATGACTAAGATAATATACAACAAATTATCGTTAGTCTTCAACAGAGAAAAATCTAATAGAATACAATAGACAACAAGTTTTAAATCAATATTCGCAGCGGAAAATATTAATTCATAGAAGAGTTACGTAGAGGATGAAATCTACTAATGTCTATGAATTTAGCAGTCCATCAATAGTATTTTTATCCCTGTAACATCAATCAATGCACATCTTGAATCATATATTCATCCTTGCACTACAGGCCAAGGATATTCATCTGTTGGTCATGTTCATCTAAACACCTGTTCATCTTTGCACTACGGGCCAAAGATATTCATCTAAAATCATTCATCTTTGCACAACAGGCCAAAGATATTCAATAATAACATCATTTAAGAATGAAGATGATAAAAATATTTTTAAAGAAGCGAATCCAGTGAAACAAAATGACAAGGATTAAGGATTAAGGATTCGTACTTTGTTTTATCCATGTCCAAAAATACCTCAAAAATAATTATAGTGGTGTAAAATTCAAGAATGATCAAAACATGGATACAATCAAAGCTAGTATCCACAATAGATATTTTGGACGAAAAGAAAAAAAATAATTTTTCTGTGAATAGTGCCGTATTCGTGAATAGTGCCGTATACGTGAATAGTGCCGTATACGTGAATAGTAACTCCGGCACAAAAAGTTCCAAATTTGATAAAAACGTTCACCAATATTTCGGCATAATGATATTGAAGAAAATAATATCATTTAAGAAGAAAATAACATCCCTTACCTCAAAATAACCGTACTTCTGACTGAATTTCGGTATAGTGCTGACAGAAACTCGCACCGTATAGCAACACTGAAAGTATACTCACAAGAATACGCTCGATAATATAGAAAGAGAAAGAGAGAAAACTTTGTTTCTGGTGTGATTTTCAATTCTAACCTAAGCGCCTATTTATAGGAAATTGCTAGAACGCCAAAGGAGACTAAATAATAAAATAATATTATTATTAATCAACATTCCTACGCATGCTTGTTGACAAATTCAGCCCCTCAATGCTGAAAATTTCAGTAGCCCATGTGTATTCAACACCCACCAAAAAGTGGGTCCCACCATAATTAATAAAAAAATTATTTTATTTTTCGTAACTTCAATAATTCATAGAAAATAGCCTGTTAATCAGAAAAATTGGAAACTCGCGAATTTCCATGGGAAATTCCATTCTCTACAACTTGGCAGAAGAAAATTTTTCCAAATTCCAAACAAAAATTGACCGAAATCCACAAACGGGTGATTTTATAGTCTACAATCAATTTTCGGTCAAGAATTGTGTCCACCGACCCACAAAACATATGTTAAACATTTAATGTCACAAAAATACTCTTCCTCCTCATATACTCATATATCCCACATTCATTGTAAAATATCTCCATTAATATATTATTAAAATAATATATTTAAATAAATTATTTTATCAGAAAAAGATAAAATATTAATTTTCAACAATTGTCACATTTAAAAATTTTCTCCATCTATATCCACATAAAATAAATATTTTTTTATCATAATAATCAATAATTAATTATTAAAAATAATATTACAGAATCACAGTACTGACAACCAGGCCGTTCCCAAGATAGAGGGGGCTTTCCATTAAGGATTTCTCCTTACTAGCGCGCAATTAGATGACCAAACCTCTCCTTGACAGAACTTTCTAGACATTGCCAATAATGTTATCTGATAATATTATTCAAATAATATGAATTATTGATCTGATAATGGAAAATACTGTGCAATGACAATTATTGAAACAATAATAATATAAATATCAACGCAGCAATTATTGAATCAATAAAGTAATGAACAGTAACTCCTGTAGCAATTATTGAGTAGTTCCTTCTTACGTAAGGATTAATAATTCAAAATACTGTGTAATACCGTGTGCTACTGTGCAACAACGCGTATTACTGTATTTTAACCACCGGGTATTCCAACAGTGTAAACGGTAACAACTACGCCGTTATTTTTAAACAACTTATATTTGTCGTTTTCTTCCTCCAATCGCTTTCCGTTATGGGGCCCACACATGGCTGCGTCGTCGTACGAATATTCCCCGACAGTACGAATATTCCACGACCAAACGAATATTCCCCGACAACAATGAATATTTTATAACCACTTGCTTATTTTGAAATATTTGTGTATTTTACCCATAACTATCCACATTAATCAAATCAACCCTTACTATTCAATATAATAATTAAAGAAAATTAAATTTCATTTATTAATTATTTGGGGTCTTACAACCTCCCCTCCTTATGAAATTTCGTCCTCGAAATTGACATACGTACCTGGTGTTTCGAAAAGGTGAGGATACCTCTCTTTCATTTCCGTTTCCAACTCCCAGGTCATTTCCTCTATAACATGATTCCTCCACAAAACTTTAACTTGTGGTATTACCTTCATGCGTAGGACATGCTCCTTCCTATCCAAGATCTTGACAAGTACCTCCTCATACATTAAATCTTCGGCTATCTCGTCCGGTTCTAACTCAATGACGTGGTTCGGGTCTTTCACATATTTACGAAGCACAGATATATGAAAAACATTATGAACACGAGACATACTTGGAGGTAACGCGAGTCTATAGGCTACATTACCTACTCGATCAAGAATTTGAAATGGATCAATAAATCGTGGATTAAGCTTTCCTCTCTTCCCGAATCTTGTAACTCCCTTCCATGGGGCAACACGCAACAATACATGATCCCCAACACTAAATTCTACGTCCTTTCGATGAAGATCCGCATAACTCTTTTGTCGATCTTGTGCCGTTTCTATACGTTGTCGAATCGTTTGGATCTTCTCCGTAGTCATACGTACTAACTCGGGTCCCAACAATGTTGCTTCACCCACCTCGTCCCAACATACTGGAGAGCGAAACTTTCGTCCATACAATGCTTCAAATGGGGCCACACCAATGCTTGCCTGATAACTGTTGTTGTAGGAGAATTCCACCAATGGTAAATATTTATCCCAACTTCCCTTGAAGTCTAGGACACAGAGTCTTAATAAATCTTCAAGAGTTTGAATAGTCCTCTCTGATTGTCCGTCCGTTTGAGGATGGTATGCCGAACTGAATCGTAACTCCGTACCCATAGCTTTTTGCAAGCTAACCCAAAATCTTGAAGTAAATCTTGGGTCACGATCCGAAACTATGGATACTGGCATGCCATGCAATCTTACAATCTCATTTACGTACATTTGAGCAAGACGTTCAAGGGAATAAGTCTCCCGTATCGGCAAGAAATGAGCAGACTTGGTTAATCTATCAACAATAACCCAAATAGCATTGATGCCTTGAGAAACCGTAGGAAGACCCGTAACGAAATCCATAGTAATGTGTTCCCACTTCCATTTCGGAATCTCAAGTGGTTGCAATGGACCCTTTGGCACTTGATGCTCCGCCTTTACACGTTGACAAGTTAAACACGTTGAAATAAACTTTGCAATCTCTCTCTTCATATTGTTCCACCAAAATGTATGTCGAAGATCACGATACATTTTGGTACTTCCAGGATGAATTGCAAACGGTGTATTGTGTGCCTCCATCATGATCTTGCACTTCAAATCAGAATCATTAGGAACACAAAGTCTGGAGTGGACTCGAAGTATTCCTTCTTCATCAATTCTCGCTTCTGGAATGGCACCTTCTTGTACTTTTGTCTTCATATGCATCAGATCCGGATCGGTGGCTTGAGCAACCTTAACTTTTTCTATTAAAGTTGGCTCTATGCGTATACTTGACATCATTGCACTCATTCCTGCATATGATCTTCTACTCAATGCGTCAGCTACCACGTTTGCTTTTCCAGGATGGTATTGAATAGTGTGGTCGTAATCTTTCAACAACTCGAGCCAACGTCGTTGCCGCATGTTGAGTTCTTTTTGAGTGAAGAAATATTTGAGGCTTTTATGATCTGAATATATCTCCACTTTCTCCCCGTATAGATAGTGCCTCCAGATCTTTAGCGCGAAAACGACTACTGCCAACTCTAGATCATGTGTAGGATAATTCCTCTCATACTCTTTAAGTTGTCGCGAGGCATAGGCTATGACTTTCCCACGTTGCATGAGAACACATCCTAACCCTTTGCCCGAAGCATCGCTGTAGATAACAAATCCATCCGAACCAGATGGTATTGTTAGAACAGGTGCCGAAATAAGTCTCCTCTTAAGCTCTTGGAAACTCTTCTCGCATTCCTCGCTCCATACGAATTTTGTATCCTTCCGATTTAGCTGAGTTAATGGAGTAGCAATTCGAGAAAACCCTTCCACGAATCTCCGATAATAACCAGCTAAGCCCAAAAAGCTACGTACTTCAGTGATCGACTTCGGTTGCTCCCGACTTTGTATTGCTTCAATCTTCGTCGGGTCAACAGATACTCCATTTTTTGACACCACGTGCCCAAGGAATGTTACTTCCTCAAGCCAGAACTCGCATTTCTTTAACTTAGCATATAACTTGTTTTCACGAAGCCTTTGGAGTACTAGCTTCAAATGGTGCTCATGATCTTCACGACTTTTGGAATATATGAGGATGTCATCAATAAATACAACAACGAATTGATCCAAATAATCCTTGAATACTCGGTTCATCATATCCATGAAAGCAGCAGGAGCATTAGTCAATCCAAAAGACATGACTAAGAATTCATAATGCCCATACCGAGTTCTGAAGGCAGTCTTTGGAATATCCTCAGTTCTAATTTTTAGCTGATGATATCCAGAACGAAGATCGATTTTTGAAAAGAATTGTGCTCCTTGCAACTGGTCAAACAAGTCATCAATACGAGGTAGAGGATACCTATTCTTGATGGTGACATGGTTCAATTCCCGATAGTCAATACGAAGTCGCATACTCCCGTCTTTCTTCTTTACGAATAAAATAGGAGCACCCCAAGGAGATGTACTAGGACGAATGAAACTGATGTCCAATAACTCCTGTAGTTGGACTTTTAACTCCTGAAGTTCAATAGGAGCCATTCGATATGGGGTTTTAGAAATGGGCTTTGAACCAGGTTCAAGATCAATAAAGAATTCAACTTCACATTCTGGGGGTAGACCGGGAAGTTCTTCAGGAAATACGTCAGGAAAGTCAATAACAACAGGAATATTATTCAATTTTGACGTGTCTTTATTCAAATCCATAACATGGGCTAAGAAAGCTTGACATCCGTTTTTCAATAAACGAATAGCTTTATGATTAGATATGACAGTGATTGATTTTAATGGTTTAGTTGCCTGAATTCGAACAACAGGTTGATTAGGAATATGAAAACTAACAACCTTACGAAAACAATCAATTTTGGCATGATGAGTAGTTAACCAATCAATCCCTAAAATCACATCAAAAGCAAGTATCTTTAAAGAGATCAAATCAACAGGTAAGGTGATGGTGCCAACTTGAATGAAACAAGATTTATAAACAGTGGATGTGATGAAAGTTTCTCCTAACGAAGTTTCCACAGATAGGTCAAGGTCTAATTTCTCTGGAGTCAAGTTTAAACGTTGAGCACAAGCAGTAGAGATAAATGAATGGGTAGCACCGGTATCAAGTAAGGTATAAACTTCGCAAGAATTTATAAATAGCTTACCCGCGATCACCTCGTTTGGGTTCCTCGTATTTTGACCAGTCACAACAAACGCTCTTCCAGGAACCGTTGACTTTGACTTTTCTGGGACAGCCTTCTGAATCACCGTCCCCGCTGGAATTGGTTTCGCTACTGTACAATCTCGAGCGATATGTCCTTCCTTTCCACAATTATAACATACCTTGAACTGTTGTGGGCAGTTTAGACTGATATGTCCCTCTTTCCCGCATTTGTAGCATATGACCGATGGTCTTTCTCCTCCCTTAGAACCAGTTGCTGCTGGCACTGTCGTCTTCACATGGTCGTTGTTAAATCTCCTCCTGACTCGTTTCTTCTATTTTCACAGTTATGATTACCACCAGAGTGGTTACCATTTTTTTCCGTCTTTTTCTTTCTCCACTGGTTATTGTTATTTTGCTGACTGCTATCTCCAGTATGATCCTGATTGTGGTACCTCAGTTGACCGTACTAGTTATCTCGCTCCAACAATTGAGCCCTGTTAACAACATCTGAATAGAGAGAAAATTTATGAGAGATGAGATATTGTCGTATGTCGGGTTTCAAACCTCTCAGAAACATCCGCGTCATACGTTCCTCATTCTCCACCAAATGAGGTGCAAACCTGGATAACTCTGCAAACTTTGCCTCGTACTGAGACACCGTCATGTTATTTTGTTCTAATCTGATGAACTCCACTTCTTTCATATGACGAACACTTTCAGGAAAGTATTTGTCATTAAATAGTTTCTGAAACGTCTCCCAAGACATGCTGAGTGCGGCTGGATGGGTACGCTTCACAGACTCCCACCAATAGTTTGCCTCGCCACGGAACATAAAGGTGGCGAATAGAACCTTCTGTTCCTCCGTGCATCCCAAGACATCGAATATCTTGGTAATTTGCTTGACCCATGTCTCCGCCATGATCGGATCTGGCTTTCCCTTAAATTCTGGTGGTCCCAACTCTTTGAACTGCATGGCTGTGACAACCCGTGAATTGTTATCATTTCCTCCTGTATTTTGAACACGAGTCTCCCTCGTCTGATTTTGCATGAACTGCAAAAAGCTTCTAAACATTGCGTCGTTCATCGTCTGATCAGTGGTGTTGTTCACAGGAGGAACATTGCCAGCCTGTTGCACGTTCTCCTCGTTGGTGAGTACAGGCGTCTCCACGATCTCATTTCCACTGTTAATATTCTTAGTCGACATTCTCAAACACTGTCATAAAACAAGGTTTAATTAAGGAAATCAATATATCACATAATATCCCTATATACTGACCAACTAACAAATAAGCTTAGGTAGGACACACTAGCGAAGGATTTACTCGTCTCTCCCCTCTTAGTTCTATTCACCGATCTCCGCCAGAGATCATATCCCTAAGCTCTGATACCAACTGTGACGCCCCCAAAACAGGTATACATCACCCATTCTGAGTTGTCAAATACATGGTACAGAATTAACTTCAACTTTATTATTACAACATATAACTGTGAGTTTAAATACAGATATTGTCATCTAGACAATATCCACATACAAATAAATCCTCATCATAATTATTGATACATTATTTTACAAAAATGGTGAGGACTACTAAACAACTCTCTCAAGAACCATCAATTCATACCCCGACTCGTACTCGCTATATTCTCGTCTCCTGGGAAGAAAAATGGAACAAAAAGGAAAAGGGTTAGCTCAACTAACTCAGTAAAGAATATTATGACTAAGATAATATACAACAAATTATCGTTAGTCTTCAACAGGGAAAAATCTAATAGAATACAATAGACAACAAGTTTTAAATCAATATTCGCAGCGGAAAATATTAATTCATAGAAGAGTTACGTAGAGGATGAAATCTACTAATGTCTATGAATTTAACAGTCCATCAATAGTATTTTTATCCCTGTAACATCAATCAATGCACATCTTGAATCATATATTCATCCTTGCACTACAGGCCAAGGATATTCATCTGTTGGTCATGTTCATCTAAACACCTGTTCATCTTTGCACTACGGGCCAAAGATATTCATCTAAAATCATTCATCTTTGCACAACAGGCCAAAGATATTCAATAATAACATCATTTAAGAATGAAGATGATAAAAATATTTTTAAAGAAGCGAATCCAGTGAAACAAAATGACAAGGATTAAGGATTAAGGATTCGTACTTTGTTTTATCCATGTCCAAAAATACCTCAAAAATAATTATAGTGGTGTAAAATTCAAGAATGATCAAAACATGGATACAATCAAAGCTAGTATCCACAATAGATATTTTGGACGAAAAGAAAAAAAATAATTTTTCTGTGAATAGTGCCGTATTCGTGAATAGTGCCGTATACGTGAATAGTGCCGTATACGTGAATAGTAACTCCGGCACAAAAAGTTCCAAATTTGATAAAAACGTTCACCAATATTTCGGCATAATGATATTGAAGAAAATAATATCATTTAAGAAGAAAATAACATCCCTTACCTCAAAATAACCGTACTTCTGACTGAATTTCGGTATAGTGCTGACAGAAACTCGCACCGTATAGCAACACTGAAAGTATACTCACAAGAATACGCTCGATAATATAGAAAGAGAAAGAGAGAAAACTTTGTTTCTGGTGTGATTTTCAATTCTAACCTAAGCGCCTATTTATAGGAAATTGCTAGAACGCCAAAGGAGACTAAATAATAAAATAATATTATTATTATTCAACATTCCTACGCATGCTTGTTGACAACTTCAGCCCCTCAATGCTGAAAATTTCAGCAGCCCATGTGTATTCAACACCCACCAAAAAGTGGGTCCCACCATAATTAATAAAAAAATTATTTTATTTTTCGTAACTTCAATAATTCATAGAAAATAGCCTGTTAATCAGAAAAATTTGAAACTCGCGAATTTCCATGGGAAATTCCATTCTCTACAACTTTGTAAAAGAAAATTTTTCCAAATTCCAAACAAAAATTGACCGAAATCCACAAACGGGCGATTTTATAGTCTACAATCAATATTCGGTCAAGAATTGTGTCTACCGACCCACAAAACATATGTTAAATATTTAATGCCACAAAAATACTCTTCCTCCTCATATACTCATATATCCCACATTCATTGTAAAATATTTCCATTAATATATTATTAAAATAATATATTTAAATAAATTATTTTATCAAAAAAAGATAAAATATTAATTTTCAACAATTGTCACATTTAAAAAATTTCTCCATCTATATCCACATAAAATAAATATTTTCTTTATCATAATAATCAATAATTAATTATTAAAAATAATATTACAGAATCACAGTACTGACAACCAGGCCGTTCCCAGGATAGAGGGGGCTTTCCATTAAGGATTTCTCCTTACTGGCGCGCAATTAGATGACCAAACCTCTCCTTGACAGAACTTTCTAGACATTGCCAATAATGTTATCTGATAATATTATTCAAATAATATGAATTATTGATCTGATAATGGAAAATACTGTGCAATGACAATTATTGAAACAATAATAATATAAATATCAACGCAGCAATTATTGAATCAATAAAGTAATGAACAGTAACTCCTGTAGCAATTATTGAGTAGTTCCTTCTTACGTAAGGATTAATAATTCAAAATACTGTGCAATACCGTGTGCTACTGTGCAACAACGCGTATTACTGTATTTTAACCACCGGGTATTCCAACAGTGTAAACGGTAACAACTACGCCGTTATTTTTAAACAACTTATATTTGTCGTTTTCTTCCTCCAATCGCTTTCCGTTATGGGGCCCACACATGGCTGCGTCGTCGTACGAATATTCCCCGACAGTACGAATATTCCACGACCAAACGAATATTCCCCGACAACAATGAATATTTTATAACCACGTGCTTATTTTGAAATATTTGCATATTTTACCCATAACTATCCACATTAATCAAATCAACCCTTACTATTCAAAATAATAATTAAAGAAAATTAAATTTCATTTATTAATTATTTGGGGTCTTACATCCTGATATAGCACAAGTTGTCAATAAATTAAGTAGATTTACAAGTAATCCAGGACAAAATCACTCGAAAGCGATTATAAGAGTTTTAAGGTATTTAAAATACACTCAAAACTTTGGATTGCACTACTTAAGATATCCAACAATACTCGAAGGATACTGTGATGCAAATTGGATATCAGATACAAAAGACTCTAAATTCACAAGTTGTTTTCTGTTTACACTAGGTGGAGGAGCAGTATAATGGAAATTTTCTAAACAAACATGCATTGCTCGATCAACGATGGAATATGATTTTATTACATTGGATAAAGCTAGAGAAGAAGCTGAGTGACTTCGTCACTTTTTAGAAGATATTCTTCTGTGGCCTAAACTTGTGCCGCCTATTTGTATTCATTGTGATAGTCAATCAGCAATTGGAAGGGCACAGAGTCACATGTATAATGGTAAGTCTAGAAATATTCGTCATACACACAATACCATAAAACAATTTCTCTCTAATGACATTATGTCTATTGAGTACATAAAGTCTAAAGAAAATATAGCGGATCTGTTAACTAAGGGTTTGACTAGAGAGCAAGTAAAAATAACTTCGAGGGGAATGAGTTTAAAACATATAAATAAGGATTGTCATGATGGAAACCCAACCTAGTTGACTGGAGATCCCAAGATCTAGGTTCAAAAGGACAACTAAATTGTGAATGATTCAACCAAATCACTATGAAGAAATTAGTTTCTTATGCTCATTCCTATGATACAAGATAGTGATACCTGCAGTGGTTTCAAGATAAGCTATGCTTTTAAAGATTCTTAAATCTTGATAAACAAGTAGGGTATGACAGGATACTCTTATTAAGAATCACCTATGTGAGTGTGAACTGAGTCAATTCTATGAGAAAGATAAGGCTATACTTCTCTAAAACACTCATAAATCTGGGATTGTTCAGGGCCGAAATGAAAAAAAATCATGAGAACCCAATAATGTTTGGAAAGATTTTCTGTGAATTATTATTGTCTTGATTTACACAAACGGTTAGACAGTTCAAGACATCACGTTCACTAGACAACCAATAAACCAGATAATATTTCACAAGGGAAGGTTCAAAGCCAAAAGCTACCTCTCTCGATACAGATAATTTCTAATTCTCTCTCTTTCTCTTAGAATCTGCATAACATTTGCATAAGGCTGGCAATCAATATCATTCATGTAGCGGATTGTTAGAATTTGATACAAAATTAAAGTGGGTTTTAATAATTATTTTAAGTGAATCCACATGGGTCACTTATCCTCCTATAAATAGATAGGGGTGTTTCCATTTTCATTCACTCAATTTTTTGAAGCATAAAGCATTCTAGTCTTAATTTCATTAGTCAATTAAAATTATTTTAGAGAGAGAGTTCAAAGCATTTTATTTTGATTCGTTGTGTATGCTATTTAGAGTGCTATTATAGCATACGATTGTCATTGTATCTTGGGAGACGAGTGCTATTAACTCTAAACACCATATGGAGGGCATAGTACAAAGTACTAGCCTTGACAAATTTATTTGTGTAGTTTTTTGAGATAGGTTAATATATATATATATATATATAGTTTCTGTTATGCTTTATTAACAGATCTACCTTAAAGTATTGATTCCATCTCTACTCAAGTAGTGTACTTACCATATTTCTAATTTATACACTTGAGTCCTAGATCTATTTTGTCAAGTCTTGTGAAATTACTTGATATATCTTTTATACTTGACTGACTGTCATTCAAGTATTTAATCTTAATCTCTATATCTTAAATACTTAACTTTAAGTGGCATAGCTTGGAAATACAATCACAACTATATTATATATATCATTTAGCATTAGTTTTTGATATAAACCCATAAGGTTATATTTACACATCAAAAACAACACACAAGTAGTTTGTTTAAATCAATATATCATATTGATATTTGTGTTTGTGAACCTGATCTTGAGCTTTATTCAAATACAAGTTTGAGAGATCTATCCACAAGTAGTTGTGTTTGACTAATATTTTTACTATTTGTTAACACTTTGAGTGTTATTATGTTTAAATATTATTTGCTTGTTATAAGAAGCATTTTTCATGAAACGAATCAACATTTCTTAAAAGGGTATTTGAGTTTGTATCTTATTGTGTTTGTGAGGAAATGAGTGATTATTAGTCTAAAACTAGAGTCTTGATGAGGTTAATGGGGAGTTAGGTCTCTAAAGTTAATTGTGAAGAAAGGAAAAAACATTGAGTTCTAAGATCAAATCAACAGGAGTACTAAGCTTAATATGTTGATACAACTTACTTTGAAGAAGGAGCACAGAGCTACTATTCGAGACAGAAAGTTGTAATCAACAGTTGAAAGTTTGTATATAAAACTTTGTAAATATTTCTCCACTTATTGAAGGAGAGGTTTTTTATAGTGATAGGATCTCAAGTCCTGGAAGATGAAGTTTGAGACTAGACATAATAGTATACCCTGGATTAGGGGCGGAGACACATTTGGGCTGGGGTGGGCTGTAGCCTGTGTGAAGTTCTCTCTCTCCATTGCCGAACCCAACCTCCCCAAAATCCCTGTCCAAATTTCCTTTGGTTTCGGCAGCTAGCCTTAAGAGTAATCGAGATTAGGACTTGATTCGGATAGCAGATAGCAACGAGGAGGATTATAGTTGACCCATAAACATAAACATTAGATTCAACCCATTGAACCATCATAGCAAGGTAAGTTCTAATTCTTGACTTTAGAAGCAATAATGGACTGTTTTATGTGAAATTGAGACTGTTATTGAGGTAATGTTGGGATTTTAGAAAGAAGGAGCTTAGTTGTTGGTGTGCAGAATAATAAGGAGGGAAATTATGGTTTAGAAACATGTACAAATGCTTATGAACTTTGTCCAGAAAAAAATAATGTACTTATCATGTTCGATAAATTGTTTCTTATAGATTCTTAAGCTCAAATTAAGCAATTAAGCTGAGATAGTAAACAAGAACTCTTAACACATGTTATGTTTATTAAATGAAGTGATTTTTATAAGTTTAAATAGGGTAGAATTCTGTTTTGGAATAAAAGTCATTTTCATGTTCGGTTTAAAAATTATGTCAACAGAGCAGTTTGAGGACTTTGTTAGACTGGTCTATAATGTTCGAAATGGACAAGTTATGTTTTTAAAAATACGTTACCATGCCCTCTACAACATATCAAAATTTCTTTTCAATCAGATGTGCGGTCTGTAATCTAAAAAGGGGCTAAACTAGCAACTTGATTATGGTATGGGATGGGCAGTAGCAGCAGTTGTGCGCTGCAGCAGTTGGGTTGTATATGGTTGGTACTTGGTGGGACAATCTTGTGTATATGGTTGGTACTTGGTAGCCTAGGACGGAAAAAATTCCTAACTCCGCCCTTGCCCTGGATGTATACTGTGAACAAGACATCGTGTGCATCGTGTGGTTGATTATCTCTTTCTTTTACTCTTTACTTGTTATATATTTAAATATTATAAAACAAGTATTTTCAAACAAGTCAGATATAGATTAACTTTTGGAATGCCAATGATTTTTTTATAAGTATAATAATCTATTCAACCTCTTTCTATCTAGATTATTTATATCCCTTCAAAATATTTTTTACCTCACTCTACCCATATTATGAAACGCTTACCAAAATATTAACTTCAATGTTCTTTGAACATTTTTATACATGTTATTTAGGGCTGAGCAAGTAACCAAATTGGAACCGAAACCGCACCAAAAATCGGACGAACTGCACCAATTAAAATCGCACCAACGGTTCCGGTGTATGTGGCGGTTTTAGGTGGGTTGAATAACCAAATTTACGGTTTTGATTTGGTTACTATCCAAAACCGCACGCATAAAACCGAAACCGCACCATATGTGTGTATGTATGTATTATCTCTAGTAAATTCTAAAGTTACTTTTCACTTGAACACGCTTAGAGAAAACCTCAGTCTTGTATTGTCATTTTTTCACCAATTGAAAGAAGATGGTTAGAGGTTATAGAGTCAAAAATTAAGTATTTGGGTTTTGAAAAGTCAGATTTGTTTGATGCGTCACTAGAGGGGCTTAGAGCCGAGGGGCCAAATTCGTTGGTTCAAGCACTTTATGCATTGTTTAAGGTCTATGCTATAGTAGTAATAGTCTAATAGATTATTTTTCAAATTAGTTACAGTTAGAATTATATTCTATAAGTCCTTCCTGCAATATATAATATAGAATCCAGTATATACTTTTAATTTTTGGGGAACTAGATAAATCTTCTTACTTGTTATCGAATATATGGTCTCCGTTGTTTTATATAGCGTATGTTTTAGTTTTAAAGCATCATTCCTTTATTATAAACTAAAATTATTTTATGTGTCTCACTGTTCTATGATTTGATGATGAATTTGACATGTTTGGCAGAAGGATCTTTGTTTCTATGTTTGATATAATTTCCATTGCCGACTCTATCACTAAGTTAATTGCTCGATGTGAGCTCTGTGTTAAATTCTATTGAAAGCTTAGACTTTTTTTATTGTTTCAATTGATTTTATAATCGAAATTGCACCAATTGAAACCGCACCGCACCAATCACAAACGGTTTCGTCTGCGGTTAGTTTGGATGAAAATATCTAACAGTTCCATTTAGGCTTACAAATACAAGTGTGTATGTTAATTTTATAAGTTAGTTAGGTAGGTATCTAAAGATTTACCATAAAATTGAGGTGGTCGTCTGAATTTCCCCCAATTTTTTGATGTTTTAATTAAACCCCCACGAAAATTAACTTTAGGATTAGCTCTTACCTGTTAAAAGCCTGTAATTTATAAAATTAGATTCATAAATCCCGAATGTAGACGACAGTTGCGTCCCCCTCATTCTTCAACCTTGAAATCACCCAAACCCACTACTAAATTCAATCGCTAGTAGCAAATCAGAGGACTGAGAATTCGTGATTCGGGAAAGTGAACACCTAAACCTGAAAATTCCAGGTCTGAAGAATTGAACTCTAATCCGCTCTCACTTGTATAATCCTTGCTGAAGTGTGAGAGCGGATTGTTAGATTGGGTTGGTATCAAACCCTAGTTAAGAATTTTATTTTTTTGGGCGATAAATGGGTAACATATTCGTGAAGAAACCGAAGGTCACTGACGTCGATCGAGCAATTCTCTCTCTGAAGACCCAAAGGCGCAAGCTTGCTCAGTATCAACAAAAGGTTACTATTTTTCCCCTTAATGAACTTATTTCAATATCATTCTCTTCTTGGTTTGTTTAAAAATTCCGACGATTACTATTCTTGGTTACTATAGTGACGGTGAAAACCGTAGCTATATGATCTATAGCAACAGTTTTGTTGTGAAAATAACATTTTTTATTGTGGATTTAACAGTTCCCTATTTTTTTATGTTGGTGGAACTTGAGAGTATATTCTGCACCTGAGATGGAATTTTACTTTATGTTTCAGCAATTGGGTCTCTAATTTCAATTTGATAATGTGAATTTCAAGCAACGTAGGATAGTTTTCACTGAATTATGATGAGATTTTTATTGATTTTTAAAGATTACTAGAATTTTTGGCGAAGCTTACCTATTCAACAATATAGACACTACAAGAGAAACAAAAATTCCAAAAAACAATAGAACTTTAATGTTTGAAGTAATAAAAATAACAACAATACTCATATAAATCAAAACACACAAGTTACGGTCCTAAGAGTCCCCAATAGTCGGAGTATCCAGGCTCCAGTGCGGGGATAAGCCAGTGCGTCTGGATAATGACGAATCCCTGCTTCCTAAGTACAAAAGTATCAATATGTGGTTCGCTAGGTCAATGAGAGTATTTGGTAACTAAAGCATTGTATGAGAACGTGCTAAAGGACTACCTGTTACCTTCTAGGCGGTATTGCCACAACATTGGAACTCTTCTTAGCGTTCATGGGTATGGAAATTTTTTTGAATCATGATTTGGTTGAGCTTTGACTAATACAATTTTAAGGTTACACTGTATTGATGAGTACTATATGCTTTCCTAGTTGTAATTTACTGACTCGATCACAATGTTCTAAAAATTCTCGTCTAGGTCTATTTAATCTCCACATGTTAGTTTGGTCCTCTACCACCTATATTTGGCTTGGTGCTTAGGCCCTCGTCTAGGCAGAACCAGACCTCTACCACATCGATTTAATAAAGGTTTTGAAGATCTACAATACTTGAAATGAAAATATTTTAAGCCTTCAGATTGTTTTTTGATAATTTTTCATGTAAAAAATTACATAATTTATAAGCTTTGTATACTATAACAAGTATATACAATAGAAAAATAAATAAATGAGACCACCTAAGAAAACGTCTAGTCCGCCCTAGGCGCCCCCTCTACCGCCTAGGCGTTAGGCGCCCCTTCTACCGCCTAGCGATTTTAGAGCAGTGCTTGATCAGTGGAATGAATTGGCTTATCGTTTTCTGTTTGGTGCTTAAAAATGCACTGTAGCGATTTTTCTAAATCAGTGGTTAGTAAATATTTGAAATACCGGTTAGGCACATAGCCACCAGTACATAATTAAGTTGGTTATTGTTATGATATAATGATAGCAGTTCTCTCTATCTCTTTCTCTCTCTATCATTGTCTTTAATTCTTTATTCTCATCTTTTATAACTGTGATTCATAAGATGCTTCTGCTTTATTGTCATTTAACAGCAAAAACTTTTTATGTAAAATAACACAACAATCCCACTATCTTGGCAATTATATCCTATGTTATAAGGGCTCTTTGCTTTGCCCCAAGTACCTTGTCCGACACTTGACACTTGGACAAAGGTATGGGTGTTGGACACTTCATTTTAGTGTAAAAATTGGCAAAATTGAGGAGTACTTGTGTCGGATCATCGGATTCTTCAAACTACCCGTGTTTGACTGGACACTCCATCCAATTCCATGTAACTTAAGTTAATTCAGACACTCCATGATATGGAATGCAATGACAAGAGAACGTGCACAATTTTATTTGTCTATGAATTATGCGTTAGATACTATTTATCTTTCTTAAAAGATAATTGGATTATTAATGTAATTTAGGGTCAATATTTAAGTGCGCTCATGTTATTCATCAGAAATATTATAAGGAAGGTTTGATATTTAGGCTTAGTTTGACCAGAATAAGGATTTTAACTAGTGCAAAAAATCAAAATTTTGGGGAACTGATATCTGCACTCCAAATTATTTATTTGCATTCCACTGCAATGTTAAAATGAAGAAAAAATTATGTTCTACAGTGGAGTGCAAATGGAGAAGCGCAAATGTCATTTCCCAAGTTTTAATGATTGATTTGTATATTTGAGTTAAGCCGTATCTTTGATGTCCAGCTGCAATAGACTATATACTATGATAGGAAATGTCATATTTTTCATGTGGCTATTCAGTCATTCACTAACATAGTAACATGACTGATGACACATCTTTTTCTTCTTCCCCTCCCATTTTCTGTGAACTTATTGTGCATCAGTAGCATATATTTATTATTTAGGAAATTAAAGGTCCATTTTCCTGCTTCTTGAGCCATCCTATTTCTTATATGTGCTTTAGGATACTTATACCCTTGGTGCTTAATTTATTGCTATTTCTCCTGTATTTGTAAATTATCCTTTATTTACTATTAACTTATCTCTTACATGATAGATGTTTTGCCCTTATAAATTGTTCTTTCAACACTGTAGATTTTTGGACCATTGGTCTTTACTTCGTCTTTGACTTTTTAGAGTTAGCTATTAAGCTTCAAATTTGTGCAAGATAGGATCTTTTTCTTTTCTTCATTATGGACTTTTGTCATGGGTACCTTTTGGGTTGTGTGTCTAATCTTTGTAGAGATTGGAAAACTGCCTCTTTTTAGTGTTTTATTTTTTATTTTTTTAAATATAAATATGTAATAGCATATTATAGGGTACGTGGATTCCGTTTCCCCTTATGCTTGTATTCTCTCTTTTCATTTAATAAATCTCTTCTTATAACCCGAAAAAAATTCTGCTTTTTGTTTTGTGCTGAATTCCTTGTGCTCTTTCTTTGACTACATACTTTTTACTATTTTCAGAAACATCTGCACGTCATGCATTTTGCAATGCTATTTGTTGCATAGATATGTGTCCTTAATGTGGAAAGGTTTAGTTAGTAGTCTTTCAAGACTGATTAGTTTGACCTTACATTTGGAAATTTAAGAGATGTATTGTAGGATCACTTAACGGGAACTAGAAATTTCTAGCCTTCAAAGTTCCAATACTTGTACATTTGTCCTTGCATGTTCTAAATGTTCCAGCTGGCTGCCCTCATGACCCAAACACATGTTCTTACAGTTGGAGGAACCTGCTGTTTGCGCAGCCCCAGCCCCAGCCCCAGCCCCAGCCCCAGCCCCAGCCCTACCATAGCAATACTTCTAATAGAATCTATAACTGCTTTTCCGAGTTTGGAAATCTTTCTCAACTGCTTTCTCTTCTTTTTAGGCCAGATAGTGGTGACTTTTCTGCCTGCAATTGAATAGGCTATAATTTTATATATATATATTTTTAAAGGTAAGTACACACAGAGAAATCCTATATGCGTTATGCTATGTGGCTTAATCATCTTCAACTGTAGGCGACCTGGATGAATTATTTAACCAGCAAACATATCTATTACCTGTGGAAGCTATATGAGCTATAGGCAGTGCAGGATTTTCTAGAAAACTTAACAACATCTAAACTATTTGAAAGATTAGAAGTTTGTTTTGCCAATGACTGATTTTCCCTAGTCTCAAAATCATAATATGTTGATTATGTTCTCTGACTGTTTTAGATATTTTACTCCTTTCTGTCTTGTACTTCTTTTTAGCTGGATGTTGTGATTGAAGCTGAAAAGCAAGCTGCAAAGGACTTGCTTCGTGAAAAGAAGAAAGAGAGGGCCTTGTTAGCATTGAAGAAGAAGAAGGTGCAAGAAGAATTATTGAAGCAAGTCGATGCCTGGCTCATCAATGTCGAGCAGCAAGTGAGTATTTCATAAGTGTTAGGCTCCATTAGATAGTTGTGTTAGTTTTCTTCCTCTCTTTGTTTATTTATTTAATTATTTTATTTTTCTCTTTACTAACCATTTATATGGTCGAATGGTCCACTAGGATGTGTGAATACTTTAGTTATACAGTTTGGTTTAGTTGGCAGATATTGAGTTGGCAAGCAAACAGAAGGCTGTCTTTGAGAGTCTGAAGACAGGTAATAATGCAATCAAAGCTATACAAAGCGAGATAAACTTGGAGGATGTTCAGAAACTGATGGATGATACTGCTGAAGCAAAAGCTTACCAAGATGTGGGTTTGACTATCTTTATTTTGTTATAGCTTTTTCAAATCCTGGCTCAACTTCAGTAGTCATGCTTAGTTTGTGCTCCCATTTTTATAATGATGTTTTATTATTGGAATGGTCACATTGACGAAGAATCAAAGAGTAAATATATCTGGTGGAATATTTTAGCAGCTTCTACAGATTATGTCCAAGCTAGTTTGTGCGAGGATTATTTATTCTACTTTATCAAGCTAACTTTTCAATTTGTTCGGCGTGTTGAACCATCGTAGTGTTTCTCTTTAATATTTCTACCCCACCTTGTATGCGCATGGGCCATTGAAAAGCTTACAATGTATTATAGGGATGTGGTTTCCTCCATGCCCTTAAAATATGTGCAATATTTAAGTTCGGAAAAGAGTTCCTTGAATGAGTTTTGATATTCTTGGACTTGGTGAAGCTCATATTTTTCAGCTTGGTGCCTAGTTAGTTATTTGAAAGAACAAAAAAAACAAAAACTAGGTGCCTATTTGTGAATTTCAACAAATTAGACATACATGGTCATGTTGTTTTTAAGTACTTTTCACTTGTGACCGATGAATTTTTAATGTATGAACAGCGGTAAGATGCTGCTGCTACCATTATCCCTTCTATTGTGAAATATGGAGTCTATATTGTTGTCATCTGACTTTTGAGCCAATTAGAAATATCCAGGGTAACAAATATTCAAATAATTTTTTTCAATGTAATGGTCATGTCATAAATTGATTTATAATTATGAACACCAAGAGGATCTTACCTCACATTTTGGTATTAGAGTAATCTTATAGCAGAATACAATGCATCTACATAAAATCATTTTATGGCAAGAATGTGCTCTCGGTTTACAGAAGTTTTTATTGTGCTTATTTTGAGTTAATAACCATTAATATATTTGATTGTTCCTTTTCCTTTGCTTCCCCACTCATCTTCATGAAAATTACGCCACCTTTATTTTCTATTAAAATGTATCCTTCATCTACTTGGCCAAAAAAGGGGAAAAAATATCAATGCATCCTTCATCTAACTATCTCTTCTTTTCCGCGTATTTTATTGTTCTGAAGGAAATTAATGAAATTTTGGGAGAGAAGCTTTCAGCAGAGGATGAAGAGGAAATTTTAGCAGAATTTGAGAATCTCGAAACTCAGGTATGTGTACGTTTTCAGTTAGCTCTCAAGCTTCAATATATTGGGGAAAAATATTTAATTTTATATATAAATTGCATATACTTTTTGCAGTTGAGTTAGTTTTCCTGTCCTTTTTTTAATAATAAATTTATCTGGCCCCAAGTGTTGTGTTCTACTTTGTTTAGTCTAGTGATAATAATTCTAGATATAAACTGTACTACTGTAGAATTATCCAATAGCCAGTTCCTACTTCCAATATATAGGATCATGGGATTGGTGGAATGTGTTATGAATCTTGTAATTTCAATATATATTTTGTCAAGCAATATACGTATCTGTTTTTTTTATCACCAGTTGAAGCTAGGCACTGTTGAAAAATCATTTCTTTATCCATGATTAATTGGTTGAATTAATTAGGATAAACCCATAGTTTTGGAGCAATATTTTTAGAATCATAAAGAGTTCATGTTAATGAAATCTAAATTCTAGATAGCTCAAAACTAAAATGTTCCTGATCGATGAATCACTAATGTGGGGTTACTGATTCTGGATAAATTAGTACATATTATGCTTGCTCTGTTGAAGAGGATGATTGATCTCATAGTCATTTGTGTGGAGACACTAAAACAAGTATGTAAGTACTTATTAGACAATAAGTTCACTGAACGTGACTCGCTTAAAGAATAATTTTACTTGCCTGACAATAGGAGTTTCTATAGTGATAGTAGTACAAGTGATCCTTGGACTTGAGTGTATTCTGAGTTATATTCTGTCATATTCCTTAGGACTCTTGGGGTATATTAAAGGGTATGTTCAAGTATAATAAAGTGTATTCATTGTTTTTTTTTCTTGCTTGTATTTGACTGTGTTAGTTGATTGAAATAAAACCAAATGTGTAAGCTCTTCATGGGGATCGTTTAAAGGTGGACAAAAAACTGAAAGCTAAAATATAAATTCAAGGTGAACTCAGTTACATGCGTTCTTTCATGTTCACAAGTAACGGAGTTAGTGATCTTAGAGAAACCAACTTAAATTGATGAAAATGGTTGGTTTCTCCAACTTTAATGCTTCAATTCGGTTTTCCAACGTATGAAACTGAAGTATTTGGTTTGATTTGATTTTTGAGAACTAAGTAGACCAAATTGACCGAGTAAATGTGTCTCATGTTAAGTGAAATAGATGATCTCTTATAGTGTAGAAATTTTGAGGAGATTTTTGAGTCAATGTGGGAACAATACATATGCGTGTGAAGACCCAATCCAGCATTGTTGGGATAAAAGCTGTGTTACTCGGACTCTTCACTTTGCCCTGAAGTACCCGTGTCCGACACCGTATCCAAAAATTTGATACTTCACTTGGATACTTCACTTTAGTGTAAAAAATTGACAAAATTGAGAAGTACCCGTGTCGGATACCGTGTCCAACCGGACACTCCATCCGAGTCCGAGTAACACAGGATAAAAGTTTGGTCTTCTGTTGGCAAGTCTTGGTAAGTCCTACTTGGTAAGTCCTTTTGAGTAAGATATTCCCTTGAGGTGAGATTCATACAAAATTTTACAGAAACTGCCTTTTGAGTAATCCTCTTTTCGGGTGATGCATTCGCCTGTAGTGAGGGTCAGGTGCATTTGAATACTACTCCCTGTGTGGGAGTATATGTAATTCTCTCTATCTCGCTTTCTCTCGCTCTCACTCTCTCCCTACCTCCCTGTACCCTTTGGGTAGGTGTTAAGGTTTTTGCATTGACATATTCTCTTCATGTTGGTTTTATTAGTTACACATTGTTGTTGGTCGGTTTTTACCAGTTACACGTGTTGCATGTTAAGTTTTGATTTAAGAGGCAGAACGTTGCCTTAGATATATTTAGAAGGCAAAATTCTAAGCTGACTGGTACTTAGGTTTGATTATATTTTTTGCCAATGAAATAGCTCAAAGCCACTTTATCCGAGTAAAGTTCATAGTTCATAATTCATACAGGTAGGATCAATAGTATATTCCTCTGTAGCTATATTTGTATAGCTTGTAAAATTATGTTTCAAATATCATCTTAAGAAACTCTGACTTACAAAGAATTCATTCCTATTTGTACAGATTTCCCTTCAAGATCTACCAGAAGTTCCTACTTTGGTTCCATCTGTAGAAGAAAATGAAGAGAAGTTGGACCTTCCAGATGTACCTACCAAAGCACCGGTTGCAACTGAGGTGGTTGCAAATATAGCTCAGGATGCTTCTGTTGGAGTTTCTTCAGCAAGAAAAGGTTATTCTCTCCAAGAAAATTTACTCCTATATATATATATATATATATATATATATATATATATATATTGGGGAATGATCCATGACACACGTTAGTTATGGACACTATTCCAGCTAACTATTATCCAGCCGGACCAGCCGTCCAAAATTAGATCGAATGGCTAAGGTGAAGGCCCAGCCGTTACTCCCTCTAGCGGCTAGAGAAATTATTTTTTTGCTGGCCACTACTCCCTCTAGCGGTTAGGAGAATTTTTTTTTTTGAGTGAGGCCAGGAGAAATTTCTAAAATACCCCCACCCTTGGTTAAATTTAACTAGTTTCAATGTACCAAATGGTTGTATAAATAATTTATTAAGTAATAAAAACTAACATTATCAACTATATATAAAGTATTTATTTCTATAAATAATTTTTATAAATATTAAAATTTAAAATTATTAATTATATTCAAAGTATTTATTTGTATGAATAATTTCTTAAGTAATATTATTTAATGTATTTATATCTTAATAATTATACTTAAGAAATTATTCATACAAATAAATACATTGAATATAATTAATAATTTTAAATTTTAATATTTATAAAAATTATTTATAGAAATAAATACATTATATATAGTTGATAATGTTAGTTTTTATTACTTAAAAAATTATCTATACAATTATTTTGTACATTGAAACTATTTAAATCTAACTAAGGGCAAGGGTATTTTAGAAATTTCTCTTAGCCTCTACTCCCTCTTGTGACCAGCAATTTTTTTTTCTCCTGGTCACGTGTGGGAGTAGCGGCCAACAAAAAAATAATTTCTCTAGCCGCTAGAGGGAGTAGCGGCTGGACTCTCACCTTAACCATTCAATCTAATTTTGGACGGCTGGATAACAGTTGGCTGGAATAGTGCCCATAGCGATCGTTCCCCTATATATATATATTTATTCCCCCTGATGCTATATTTACATTTTTACTGGATTTTTTGTCTTTCCCCCTTACATCAATGCTTATAACAGTTATGGAGAAACCATTGCCGGCTTGATGAGAAGAGCATACGACGAGCTAAACTCCGCTAGACCCCTTTCTATATTTGGCCATTGCTGTTCTTGGGGTTCTGTTGTGATTGTAAACGAACTACAGTGGTAACCGGCTTCTTCAGGTGTACCTTTCAATTTATGGTTTTTCCTTTTTTGATTTTTTTTTTAAAATTTGTTTAAAAGCTTTCCTGGAAATGTATACATTTTGTCCACAGCCTGTATTTGTAAAGAATTGATACTATATTTTTACCTTCTTCATTTATTATGGTGACACTTCCTTTTATGGATCGAGTTCCTACTATTCTAATTTTTGCAATTTGGTATTGATTTTTCTCAAATTTTCAATCAGACTATATAACTATTAGTTTTTACATGGAGTATAATCTAAAATGGTTTCTAAAGGAAGCAGTTATTAGTTGACCTTTAAATTTGTTGGATTTTGTTGGAAGAATTATGAAAAGTTCAGTGCCTTAATTGTATAACTCGGAACAATAAGTACTCAAATAGAAAAAAAGAGGTGAATTTCAGAGTACCAAACATTTGTATTAGACAGAAAATGAGAGGGGATAGAAATGCAAATCAAAGTAAAAATGAATGTACTTTTTTTTAAATATTTATGAACATAGTCCAATTATATATGCATTTAAAACATCTAATATTTACTGTACTTTTAAAGTATGGTTAAGGGGATATACCTCCAATGGATTTCTTCAATTGATTAAATTGTTTATTTTTTTAAAATTTAAATTTGTGTGTGTTTAGTACGTTTAGAAATTCAAACGGCCGTTTTATTTTAAATGTAATGTATTAAAAATGATACAGTACATTTGAAGTTCTAAAAATATATCTTGGTGGACCACATTTGACAATATATGCTACTAGTGTTTATTGTGAAATTGTGGCTATAAATACTCTACATAAAGTAGTAACGTGTGAACTATATTGCTTATCTTTTCATGACCACTCTTTATTCTCAATTAGGTATCGATACTTATCAACGTTGTGTTTAATATTTTCTCAAAATAATTTGAAGATTGGAGAGTTAAAATTGTATTATATTGTATACTAAATGTCATCTGAAATACAATTTTGTACTATACAAATACAACTCATTTATAAATTAGACATGAACTATTGTTGATAACATTGTTGTTGTTAATAACTTAAATTTTTAGATGAGTTGGTTACCTTACATGATAACTGAGCTCAAAATGTAAAAAGTCATGTATTCAAATCTTCCTGACCGTATATTGTCCTTTGTATGAATGTTCTTCTTACTACGTTAATATTGATATTAATGCATATGCATATAATTTGTATCTCCACATATGCACGTGTATTGGTCAATTGACCAACTTACCATGAAGTTAACTTCATAATAACCGGATCCGCACGTGAAGGGGAGAGTTGACTTGTGATTCTTTCCAATAGCTTAAACATTTAAATGAGTTAGTTACCTACCAAATACTCGTACTCATTTTGAATTGTCTGGAATTAAATTCCCCCAAATACCAAGAGAATCTTAAGGTGAACCTTCTTATAATATTGCAACTATAATTAACCATAAATGTAGAGAGTTCTATAAAGTGGTAACACGTAATTTTTTGAACTACTCAGGATCATGGTTAATTGCCTTCAAATGCCAGGGAGAATTGTACAATACATTTGAAATTTCCACGACAAGCAGAGACAAAAAAAGGAAAATCAGAGAGTAGGGGCTCGTTCGGCGGCGCCGCCGAGAACGGTGAGCAAGTTGTTACCAAAGGGATCACTCAAATGAGCTGAAAGATTTTCAACAGGACCTTCTCCGGTAACATAAGCTTGTATAAAGAAACCGAGCATTGCAAACATTGCTAGTCTCCCATTCTTTATCTCCTTCACCTTCAGGATTGCAGCCTGGTCTGGATCATTTGCTAAGCCCAATGGATCAAATGGACCTCCTGGGTGAAGTTTGTCCTCCAAATCCTGTAAATATATTGACAAAGCACGACCACTAAGAAATACTTATTTGATTTTAGTATAAAGAACTATAACTATAGTGAAAATAGTGAAATAACTAAAGAAAACTGATAAATCCACAACAAAAATTGATATATTGAAAACCGTCGCTATAGATCTTAATAGCGACGATTTTCACCGTCGTTATATCTATAGCGATATTTTTCATGTGAAAATATAAATTTCTACTAGTAATCAAACGTAGGGAGTAAAAGGTACCAAGCCGTTGGTAATTCTGTAGTACTCTGCACCACCAAGAAGAACAACCTCAGCAGCAACAGCAAGAACAAGATTTATAGGAATGTTCTTTCCAAAGTAATTCAAGGTGTTCCCATCAAGGAGTAGAGCTCCGGTCTGCATAAAAAATTCGCCATATTATATATCACTTATAATAAAATTTGAAGCTTTGACATCTATCTTACGCATGCTAGGATGGTGTGTTCGGTTGGACATTATATTTTGAAGAGTTGACACAGGTACTCCTCAATTCCGTCAATTTTTTACACTACAATAAAATGTCGATAGAGGGTCGGACATAGGTGCTTAGGGAAAAATGAAGAACCAACAAAGGTTGGTCCGAGTGAAAGGGGCTCTGGTCGCTTAAGCAAGTGGTCACGATTTCTAGTCCTTGTGGATTAAACTTTTTTGGGAGAGGTCTCTGTTTCAACGCCCGATCGTATCTTAGAGGTCTTGGACAAGCTAAAAGTGTGAGCTGGGAATACCTTGGGAAACCAAAAAAAAGAGAGGGAAAAATGAAGAGTTCGTGTAAAATAAGCATATATAGTAAGAGATGCAAATAACCTTGAACCAAACAGCTTCAGGGCCACAGTTAGCTCCATATTTGTTGAAGGCCTCAGGGATGATGAAGCCTGCGGCTCCCAACATTGCCCACCGGCCATGGATAAGCTCGTATGCTTGGTATCTGCCCACATTTAGTGTCATCAATTTGGGACAAATGACAAATCCTTCCATAAGAAAGGCAGAGTCGAAAGGTTTATTAGCCTTACTTACTTTTCAAAGTTTTCTGGCTTCTTGCTAAGGCCAAAAGGATCATAGCCATAGCTGCAAGAACATAAATTAAGTTCACTGTCAAGTTGGAGTTTTAGTTTTCTACAGCTAACTCGTATATAATTCTATTTTACTACGAACCAAGAAACTTTTTGAATGTAGATTTCAGACAGTTCAAATTGGACAGTTATATAAACAAATTGTACTCGTATAGTTGAGAGTTGCAATTCTATGACATTTATATAACAAAGGAAAAGTAAAACAGTCTATTTCTTCATTTGTTTCACAAAAAGAGTAAACTTGTTCTAAAACTTAAAATTGTGGTGCATTCAATAAATTTCGAAAACAACAAATTCCTAATTTAGATACTCCTCCGTCCCATAATATATGACGTTTTAGAATTGTGCACAAGAATTAAGAAAATGATTATATAATATTAAATATAATATCAATTGTCTATAATATCCTTAAATTCTCATAATTACCATACTTATCTCATCATCTCTCTCATTTATAACATTTTCAATAAAAAGTAATTTTGGAAAAATTATAGTTAATTCCCCAAGATTATATAAAATGATAAATAATTTAAAAAAAAAAATATCTAAAACTTATAGGTCGGAAGGAGTAGTATACAACATCAATATTCATGACTGTAGCGACTAAAATAAAAACTAAATAAAAAATCATATCCACTTCAAAAATGTCAAAAATGGGACGGTCAGATGTAGTAGAGTTTACGAGGCTTAACAATTGCATTATTAGGTAAGCTTTACTTTTCTTTTTTCGGTTCGCCAATCAAGGCCTAAAAGTTAAGCAAAGGTACAGCGGACTTACTCTCCGGGAACTTCTCCGGTCAGGTACTCGGGAACTTCAGATCTGTCCAATAGACCTTCGGGCAAGAAAATTCTTCTGTCAGGACCTGAAAAACCAAAATTTATTTAGTAAACCAAAAAAAAAATCTCATTTATAAAATCTATAAATTGTAATAATGTATTTTATAGCATGTGTACCGATATAAATAAATATAATAATTTCTTAGTTTATTACTGGTGGAATTATCGATAACAAACTTAATAACATTATTTTGTTTTATAATACTACTAATAAAAAACAAATTCCGGTGATTTTTCCCCCACAAAATATGACTCTTTTAGTGAGAAAGAGTGACTACATATTCCCAATATCCAGTGGCGAAGTCAGAAAGTTACAGTAGTGGGGTCAAAATTATTAATAAGTTAAAAAAAATTGACAAGGGTTCGGGTGCAGCGCCCCCGAGCTATTTTTTTTAATACTTTATACTTTCGGGTTAAACAAATGCATCCAAATATTCAATTTAATAATACTAACAAAAAGGAGAAATCACAATTGATTTCTGAAAACAAAACTGAGGTTTGGTTTTACCCCATGTCTCTCTATTTTATGGCTGAAGTGCTGAACAAATATTGATGTATGAGATTTAGGACTGAGGTTTGGCCGCTTGGGTATCTCTAATTAAAAAAAAATTCTGTGTGGGGTCAAAAATTGAGTGGGGTAAATTTTTTTTTTAAGTACTTTCAAAAATTGAGTGGGGTCAATTGACCCCACATTTTTACCCTAGCTTTGCCCCTGCCTATATCCCATACAAGATGTTTTTAAGTGTATTTTCATAAAATTTAAGAAAAACAAAAATAATAAAAAAAGTTGTATAAATAAGTTTCTATTTTATCCAATAGACCCCAGATAAGTATATTAAAAATTCTCTTTTTTCCCTAAAAATAGTAGACCCTCTTTTGGGTTTAAAATAGACGTTATATAATTTATATTATATTTTTCATTTGAATTTGTATACTTTAAATTTCTTTTGTCATAATATATATAGGAGAATGAGGAACGATTATAATTAGAAACCGAATATCAACGTCCGTTATTATTAGTAACGGACTATAAAAAAACACATATTATCTGCTACTAATAATAGTGAGCCCTAACCAGAATAAGAATTTGACTTTATTCTAGAGTTTAGTATTTATTAACTAGAGATTATGATTTATTAAATAATTTCTTAACTGGATTTAAGATTTATTAACCATATTAATCTCTAGTTAATAAACCTTAAACTTTAGTTAATAAATTTTAAACCGTAGTTAATAAACACTAAACCCTAGAATAAAATCAAATCTATGTGTTTTTTTTATAGTGATCGTCGATTTTCAATTTATAATACCGATCGTTCCTTTTTATTTTTAATAATATAGATGATGTATGCCCTATAGAGATCCATAGCAAATATATGCCATAAATTATTACCCACATATATATATATAATATATATATATATATATATATATATATATATATATATATATATATATATATATAGATTCTATCCATAGCAACCAGTTGTTGGGGAGCAACCCCTTTTGGCCCAGCCGCTACAACCTGTACCGGCCTTAGACAATTTTTTTTATAAGCCGCTACAAGTTTTAGCGGCGGGGCCAAAAGAGGTTTCTCCCAACAACCAGTTGCTGTGTATGGATACCCATATATATATATATATATTATTTTACTTCGGTCATTTTTTAAGATCTGATTAACATGAAGTTTTTTTTTTTGATAAGTTGATCAATTGACCAATAGAATATTGATACATATAGAGCATCACATGCGTGTCAGTACTATATTGGCCAATTGACCAACTTATCCAAAAATGAATTTTTCATGCTAACCACTTCCCATTTTTTATGGGTAGGAAGAAGTTATTGAATGTTGAGTAGGCCGGAAAAAAATTGCTCAAAGAGCTAGTACTTCAGTTATCTTAGTGAATCACTTACCATACCACTTGGCGAGCTCATCGCTTGCCGGAGTAGCTGCAACAGCCTTCTTTGGTGCAGCCTTCTTCTTACCGAAAAGCGCAACAGTCTTGAAGGAGACCGGGCTAGATGCCGATGGAGCCGACCTCGATGCACCGGAAAAGTTTAGAGGGTTCCCCAACATTTCCGACACTCCGATTGAGGCAGCCGCCGTAGACGCCGCTAGGGAAGCCATTTTCCGGTGGTGGAGTTGTCGGCAAGTTTAGTGTTTTTTGTGGCAATGCAAGAATGATGAGCCTTTGAGAGGTGGTGAGATAATGAGCGACTAAATGGTTGTGCAGGTGGATTGGACTTGCCACGTAGGATTAGAGTTCTTGTGTTTTGATTGGTCTACATGGGAAATGGGGAATCTTATCCGAGTTTTTGATTGGCTGGTGTTGATGACGTGGCAGATGATTGTGCTGACATGGAGTAGTCATGGAACTTGGATTGTGGTTGTGAGTGCTTAGATTTGGATAATGTCATATCTCTTATCCTTATTTTATACTGTCGAATTTCTCTCTACTTTCTTTTGGTTAAAAATGAAATCATTCTTTTATTTTCCTCTGTTTGTGGCAGGGAAATTCTCAGTTGTCACACTCTTTCAATTGTATAGACATAAATACGCATATGTACGTCTACAAAATACTATTTACTTTTTTATTATTACTTGATAAGTTTTAAAATTAGAGATATAATTTAATTTTTAAAATCAAATAACGATATATTAAACTTCAAATTAATATGATTTTATTTAATTTTAATTTATACATTTATTATAATTGTATAGTATAAAATAAAAATTATTAATTATATAATTTATTTCATTTTAAATTTTGAGAGTCATGCTAATTTTAAAGTTTAATATATGATCGTTTGATCTCAAAAATCAAATTTTTTTCCCTAATTTTAAAATGGAGAGAATATTATTTATAATGTATACTATGGAAGGCAATGTAATAGAATTTCACATACATGTATTTGTAATAATTAATAATAATAATAATAATAATAATAATAATAATAATAATAATAATAGAAATCATACTTTTATACTGTGTTTTAAGTTTTTATTTGAGGGGAAGGACTGGGCAAAATGTTCAGTTTTTTCGGTTTTTCGGACCGGTCTGAACCGGCCGGTTCGGTACAAAAAGAACCGGTCCGATTTCGGTACAAAAAAACTGGTACATACCGATTTTTTGATACCGATTTCGGTAGGACCTTTTTATGGTTTGATATTATCGAACCGGACCGGTATATACCGATTTTCTAATTTTTTTATTATTAATAAATAATTAATAATAATAATAATAATAAAATAATAATTATATTAATAAAAATAATAATTATATTAATTTTCGATAAAAATCGGTACCGAACGGATAAACTGGTTCGATATACCGGTCTAACCGATACCGGTATCAAAATTTGGTCAGTTTCGGTATCGGTTCGGTTCAGTACCGATTCGGTTCGGACCGGTAAAAATCGGTTGCCCACCCCTAGGGGAAGAGAAGAGAAACTAATTAAATCCCTCCTAATCCCATGTTTGTGAGTTTTTTTTAGGGAGGAAGGGAAGAGATTTGGAGGTAAAATTAATTTCATGGCTCAAAACTTCTCCCTCAAAAGTGGGAGGATTTGGAGGGATGGGAAAGGATGGTAAAATGAAATATTTTACATTACCAAAAATAATCTTTCAAAATAAATAATGTGACAATCTTGTCCTTAATTATTATAACTCCCAATTTTTTAAAATTTTCTCTTTTCCCCAACGCTCCCATCCTCCCCCCACCCCCACCCCCCACCCCCACCCCACGAAGCTGCGAAACTATGAAGCTTATTTTTAAATAAATATTATTTCGTGCATGAAAATTTTAAACTTGAATCTCTCGAACCTATGAACTATGAAGCTTGTGTAACTTGAACAAAATAATTTAATAGCTAGACATTGTTAAATCATACATTTATTATATTTATATAGAAGGGTAATATAGTAATAGTGTAGTTTAAAAATAAAATTATTTTTACTAGGGGTGAGCATTCGGTTATAACCGAACTGAAAATCGAAAATAACACACTTTTGATATCCGAACTAATAACCGAAATAGTAGATAACCGAATTACCGAATTTATTATTTGGTTAATAACCGAAATGAAAATAATATATACAACATATTATCAGCATAAAAATCTCATTACCAGAAAAAAAAAAAACAAAGCCACAGATTTAACATAGATTAGCATTAACAATGTTTAATACTCCATAAAACTTTGACTATTTGATTTATGAGCAAATGAAAGATATAATCTTTCAATTTCCCATACACAGATTCTGATCTAAAACGGAACAACCAACCAAACCAAATTATTAATGGCAATTCAATTTCAAAACCCCACAACGAAAACATAGAACTGGATCAGATAAAAAAAACCACAACGAAAACAAAAAAATAGAACTGGATCAGATTTAAGAGTCCTTCCAAAACTGGATCCCACTTTCTCAATGGCCTTCACCACACCCAATCCCTCTACAACTTGACCAAACACCACGTGCTTCTCGTTCAGCGGCTGACATGAAATAACTTGTTCAGCGGCTGAGATGAAAGAGGCGAAGAGGCGAGAGGCTAAGAGATTTGGGATTTGGGATTTGGGATGAGAGATGAGAGAGGAGAGAGACTGGGAGTCGGGAGAGGCGAGAGGCTGAGATAGTTTAGGAAATGAAAAGGGTTTTAGTTTAGACAGACTTGGCCTGTGAATAGAATAGATATAATAATATAAGTATAAAATTATTATTTTTAATTAATAAATTCGGTTATTTAGAATTTCAGATATCCGAATAGCTTGATTTTTACTCCCGAACCCGAAACCGAATATTAAACAAAAAATAGGATATAACCAAAATTAGAAAAAAAAACCGAATAACCGAAATAATTCGGTTAAAAAAATTCAATTTTGTTCGGTAATTTGGTTTTACCCGTTTTTTGCTCACTCCTGATTTTTACTTCCCTTCCCTCCTTCTAAACTCACAAACAAGAAAATTATGTTAATCATTCCATCCCTTCTCTTCCTTTCTAAAACTCACAAATATGACAAGGGAAAATTATAATCCCTTCCCCTTCCTAGACTTTCACTTCTCTCTAAACTCACAAACGCAGTATTAGCACGAAAAAGAAAACAAGTGTACCGATTGTTACAAGTCTACTTCTCAATGCTAGTAATATAGGATCTCATTATCATTTGAAAGTGATTTTTTCCACTTCCAAAAGAGGGGGAGAAGTTAGATATCAAAAGGTAGCAACACCATTAAATATGGTAGCTGTCACAGGGGTGAGGTTTGACCTCAAATTTTTCACCTTGTGATGGCCTGATTGCCTCCCACAATCAGTCAGTCAACCTACATAGCACAGTCTGTCGCACTATTTGAACCAACAACATACACCCCCCTATTTGTATGTCTACTACTTGGAACAATATATATATATATATATATATATATATATATATATATATATATATATATATATATATATGTGTGTGTGTGTGTGTGTGTGTGTGTGTGTGTGTGTAAAAAACAATGAGCAACACACGAATTTACAGGATAAACACCAAACCTTTTATCACACTCTCAATAAACTAAGAATTTGCCCAAAGGCTTACAAAACTCAACTCTCTAGCCTACTTGTCTGATGTCTCTACACCATCCATAATTTTCATGCACCTAGCACTGACTATTTATAGCTTGGTGGTCAGTTGACACCCCTAACTGCCAAGAGGTTTGCACCAATAAGGTATTGCCAACAAAGGGGTGGCAGTTCCCCAAAACTGCCCATGATCAGGTGTCTTCAGTCTAGCCACGCACTACTTGGGTCCTAGCTGTGCAACCTTTTGTCTGGCAATATTTTCCCATTAATGGTATTACCCTCGACTGCTGCTTGGCAGCTTACTCACCACAGGTAACTGCCACAACTACTGCCTGACACATTCCCCACTATCTGGTAACCACCCACAACTGCCTTGCATGTTATTGCCAACTGCTGCCCACTTTCTGATATGATGCCCCCATGTCATGTGCAGTTTGGCGCCCCAAACTACACCTCAACTGCTCCTTGAACCGGTCCAAGTTGCAGTCCAAATCAATTGTGCACGCCAGCCCATTTTGTTTGCCTCCACGTGCATCAGCCTTGCACGCTGCCCATCCCATCATGTTTAGCATTATCTTGTGCAAAGCCCAACACTTTCTGTTGTCACGCAGCCCAACGCCCAGCGTTGTTTGGCACCCCTTGTAGCCCAACATATGATGCTGCCTTTATTTCTAACATATCCCAACACTGACTAGCACCAAGCCCATGCAACCTTTTTGTCACGCCAGGCCTTGCCTATGCCATGCCCACATTTAGCCCACCTTGTGTGTCACCAAGCCACTTGTCTATTAGTCATTGATCTTAAGCCAATGTATGTCAAGCCCAACCTTGACATTCTTTTACCTAGCATTGTGCCTAGGTCTTCACCATTTGAATGTTGCACCATCTCGAACACTGATTTCCCAATATTGCCATCAATGTCTTCCAAAGATGCAAAACATTCGTGCCATTGCACACACGACTTTCTAGATAATATAGATTAAACCATTTAATTTATTTAAATAAATAATATTTATTCTAAAATAATGGTAAGTCCTCTTAGCGATCAATGACTTTCTAGATAATATAGATTTCAACATTAATCATAAAAGAACCTTTTAATGAGTAGTTACTGTACAATTCAATCATTCTACCATACAATGTCCCAATTAAATATAAGACATGGAACTAATGTCAAGTCTTATTTTATTTAATTATATGTATTTCTATTCTCAAATGCACAACTCTAAATAATGCAAATTTAAAACTACTTTCTAATTTTATTTTGTCTTGGCCAATGACTACTGAGTTGTCATTTATTGAATCGCATAAGACATTCTCTCCTTTTACTAGAAGCGGTAGATTCTTTGTTGAGCATTTATTATCGCTATATACAACTTATTATACTCAAGCATACCCATTGATATACCCTAGGGGTCTTAAAGGACATATCAAAGTATAACTCGTCATACACAAGATATTATGATGATCTCAAGTCGAAGGATCACTTGTACTACTATCACTTAAGGAATTCCTATTGACATGTGAGTAAAAATCCATTAGGTATTCCTTTAGCAAGCCACGTTCAGTGAACTTATTCTCAAATAAGCACCTACATACTTGCTTTAGTGTCTCCACACAAATGATTATGAGATCAATCATCCTTTTCCTAAGAGCAAGCAAAATATGTACCAATCTATCCGGATTCACTAATCCCCTTTTTAATAATTCAACGATTAGAAATGATTTTAGTTCTAAGCTTTCTAAGATTTTAGATATCATTAGTATGATCATCATCATGATTCTAAAAACATTGTTTTTAGAATCATATGATTAACTTACGTGCATATTACTTTCAATTGTTTGGTGAATTCAAATAGAACCTATAAGAGGGAATATTAGAGAGGAAAAATGCAATAGTTGTTAGCTTATTAGAGGGTAAAAGTCAATCGAGCGATACACGAGTGTAACATTGTTTGAGTGAAACATGTAAGGGAGTGTGTGAGAATTTTTTTTATCTTCTAACCTTTGTTTTGCAGCAAACATTTATAAATACAATTATATGGGTTGTTATGGAAATGGAAGGAGTTCTTTTCAAGGCAGAGTTGATCTTGATACTTATTTGAGATGGGACAAAAAGATGAAGCGAGAGTTTGACTATCATGATTATTCCGAGCGGAGGAAGGTCAAACTTGAGATTCAAGAGTTTTTGAATTATGTAGCTACATGGTGGGATCAACTTGTGATTAGGTAGAGGAGATATGGAGAACGTCTGATCGAGATATGGGAAAAGTTGAAAGCCGTGATAAGGAAGCAGTTTGTTCCAAGACAGCTGAATCGGCTGATGAAGTATGCTTTTCTAAGACATGTAGAACCATCTCCAAGGCGTGTAGAGCAAATTCCATTGCGATCAACATTATATGATGATAATAAGATTTATAGGTGTGAATATTCGCATTGGAGACAACCACAAGACATTCCTAAAGCGTTTAAAGAGTACGTATTTTTTAAGAACATAAAAGAAAACATCATAGAGGTGATTCATAAGGGGTTAGAGGATTGTTGGTTGTAGTTACAAAACACCCATAAGGCGCATAAGAATCAAGTTCAGCCAAGGGAGGAAGAAGATGAAAAAGAATATGCAGTCCAAGGAGAATTATTAGATTTAATTGTATATGATGAAGTACATGAAGATCTAATGTTTGTACAAAAAGAATGTGACCAAAAGCAAGAGAAAGAAAGTGAATGACAAAAGGAAATTGTTCAAAAGATAGTGAGTGAAAAAGAAAATTTTGAAAAGAGTGAGGAAGAAAGCAAAAGAGAGATCGAGGAAACTGAGAATGAAAAAAAATAGAGAGATTGAAAAGAATGAGATTGAAAAGAAACGAGAGATTGAGCAAAAAGAAGAGAGAAAAATATGTGATCATGAAAAAGAGAGTGAGTTGGAAAGAGTATTGTGTTTTAAACAGCCGATGACTGTACATTCGTATAAGAAGGCACTTTGAATACTTACCAAGTTAACTCTATTTTTTCTAGTTCTGTTTTTTCTCTTATACATGTGAATGATAACATACCCGATGTTATCATTCCGTACCAATCAGCCTCTAACATTCCTGAGGAGACGAAGGAGTCACCAAGGCAAGTTGGAGAATTACGGGAACCCTTCTTCTTCAAGGCGGGGAACATGAGAGAAAATATGAGTTCATGTGTCGTTCATGAGATCATAGTACCTAAGAGGGATGAGACGTCTAGTTTGTGCATTGATTTTTAGTTGGTAAACAAGTATAGTTATTTTCTTTGCTTAGATAATATGTTTGATAAATTGTATAGTGCTTGTGTTTTATCTAAACTTGATAATGATTATGTGATGAAAATACCTAATCAAATTAGCATGAGAGAATGTGATGGATTGAAATTTGTGTTAACATATGATTTGTATAGGTGGTTAGTTATTTTGATTAGATTAACTAATGCATATAATGTTTTCATGAGTTTATTAAAACATTTTTTGCATGCTTCCAGTGATAAATTTGTTGTTAACTATTTTGATTGTAGAATCATCTTTATTATAAACTATGAAGGATATTTGATTTTTGTTGAGTTAGTTGTATTCTTGTTTTCAATGTTCTTATCTTCATACAATTCATTCTAGTGTTTCTTATTCGTATTCTTATCAATCTTTACATGATTTGTCGTTAGTTGACAATGACAGTGATCATGTCTTTCCATTTGAGCAATCTGTATTGCATGACTTACTATCATTTGGTATTGATTTGAAAAGTGTTTAACATCAAATTGGAATGAGATATGGTTTATATGCATTTTTAGTTAGATCATTTGGATTAGTTAATGCATTGCATACTTTCATGAGATTATTGCGTCATTTTTTGTATTCTTTCATGGGGAAAATTGTTAATATCTATTTTAACAATATTCAAATTTTTATCAAAACATGTGGAAATTCTTTATCACTTGATTTTGTTTGTGATCATCATAGTGTTAAATATGCCATTGAGTTTTCATCTTGTGAAGTCGGATATGACCTTTTAATTCCATTAACATCCTTACTTTATTTTAAAAGTGTTAATATCAATGGAAAGGGAAAGGTTGATTTTGTTGTGAAGATTCGAGATAGGATCAATCTCGATGTGGAGAAACCATCGTTTATTGTGCGAATCAATTTGAGCAATGCCTTGAGAATCTACAGGGAAATGTTTTAATTTTTGTGTTAGTAGACTATGAATGTGATTTTGAATTTTATGATTTCTTAGTGATTACACAAAAGATACATATTGATTGGTTGTGTTTTGTGTTTAATCCAAGAATTCAAGAGTGTTTTCATATTAGACATGAGAAGTTTCAAAAATTGATATTTGACCTAGGATCATGGAAGTGGATATATTTGTAAATATACGAGATCATCAAATTGACTTTTGATCTGGAAATTCATTAATGGGAGATTATGCATCATGAAGAGTTCTACATGCTAATATTTGATCTAGGGGGAGATGAAACTTTTCATATTAGTGTTTTGAAAATATTTGGTCTATGAGTGGAAGAGTGTCGTGATAGTGTGGAAATATTCTTGATTAAAGAAAATTGAAAGTATAAGTTTTCAGGTTGTGGTACGAAACGTTTGCAGAGTGTTATGCCACTTTGAGCTTCTCTTAGAAGGAAACATTTACGAGTTGTTCATTTCATTACGTAGAAAATGCCAGATGTTGCTATGATCTTTGTAGGAGTTAAATTTTTGATGATTATTTTCATAACTTTACTTGCGTTGTTGATATTGCTTATATGTTAATTTTGCCAGGTGAGACTAGTGGTTATGTTTTATTTGGTGATTTTAACTTAGTTTATTTTGATGTAGGATCAGATTTGTGGACAAATCCTTTTTAAGAGAAGGGGATGCCATATTTGAGGACAAATCCTTTTCAATAGTAGAGGAATGATACAATCCTGATCAGGCTTGCATCAAGCGTTAGAGAATAAATTCAAGTTCCAAGGATTCATCAAATGATTTCAAGCAATTGGGCTAAAATTTATTCAAGGAAATTCAATAAAAGAGTTGTGCCTTAATTAATGAGTTTGACCCAATATAATTTTCAAACACGATACAGATTAGGGAGTATAATTACCCAACAATTGTGGGGTTTTTGAATTCTAGAAAGTTAGTTTTTACAATTTTATTGTAATTAGGATTTATTATTAGCTAAGATTTACTTTATAAATAGGTTATTATTGCTTAATAGAAATAGGGATTTCTATTCCAAATTGGTTTGTAATTCCTACTAGGATTAGAATTATTTGTTACTATTGTTATTAGGATTATGATTACTTTGAGTAGTATAAATAGAGGTCCAAATTGATGTAATTAAAACACATTATTCATTATTCAATATACTTGTGAGGTTGTTCTTTTCATTGGTTCTTTGAAGAATTCCTGAGTTAATTCTTAGTTTTCGTTGAGATTCAACTTTGACTTATAATTTAACAATTCATAGTTGTGTGTGGCGTCTTTTAGAGCATCAATCGTTGATTGTATCAAGATTACCGCTTACATATAAGCGAGGGGTCAAGGTGTCATTGATTTCCATTCAACGCAGATATCCTAGCACGAGCAATTGTACTAAGATTACCGCTTATATATAAGCGAGAGGTTAATGTGTTATGAGCGTTTCACCTTCATAGATTGCTAGAAACGATCGGGGCGATGACCACCTCACACAAGCATGGCGTGGAGTCTATCACATTATGAAAAAGATATGCAACTAAGGCAAAATTAAGAAAACAGTTGAAGACGTGTCTTAAGGCAGTTAAAAACATACATGGAATGATAGTAATTCTTGCACATTTCTTCAGTTTAGCATAATGGATAAAACCTTGTTCGTGGCTTCGGGCATCAATAAGAAATAGATTAGTGGGCTGAATTTCAAAGAGAACATGGCTAAGGGGACAGTCAAGGCGGTGTAGTAGTTGAATGATAGCTCTATAAATAGCAATCAACTATCTTATGATGTTGTGGCTGAATAATTTTATGTGCGGGCGTGCCAAAGTTTGATGAACTCAGTGTGAAAAGTGTTTGTCTAGCTGGTAAAATTATTTTCACTTAACACTTATCCTTCAAATGATTGGCTAACTACTTAGCGAGATTGTTCTGGCGATTGGAAAGAAGAATGAACTGCTTCTTTATGGGTCTTTTTGCCTTTGACTAAGGACTTTAATGTTATACAACTGGTTACTTTATTTTTGGTTAACATATTCTAGTCAGCTTGGTAATTTATAGCTAGGGTTAACTATGTTGTAAACCGGATGTTTTACTGTTATTAGTTAAGTTTTTGATATTTGATAAATACAACTATAATACTAGTTAAACTATCTGTCTATTAAACTATCATGCATCTATCCCACATTCATAAATATGTAAGAAAGTTAAACACTAGAAACAAATAGTTAAGTAAGAACTTGGATATAATTGTTGAAGATATATTATCGAAACAACTGGAGTGAACATACAACTAAGTCCAAACAGACGTAACAAGTTGTAAATCCACGAATCGAATGCACAACTAAGTCTAGTTGGACGTAACAAGCAGTGGATCCAATATAACTATACTAAAACAATAATAACTAAGCCGAAGATTGACGTAAAAAGCTAATTGTTGATTGGGAGCTTTCTTTTAACACTCCTAAATTAAACCTTACTTCTACACTACTAACACAAGAATTAACATAACAATAGGCAAGTATTGATCCCACATAGAGTGCATTGTTTTGTATTTATCCAATTATTTCCAATGAAAGGGGGGTTTTGAATTGATTAAACTAAATTAACAATAATAAACTAAGAAGAAATAACAATGATTAAAAGCTTCAGTTCTTCAGTTCAGTATCGCCTTTTCACAATTATGGACTAATCAATTTTTACAGTATTTACCCTTTAATGAGATTAATAACCCTAGATAATTGCGATTGCTAATTATTCGAAATTCTCCTTAAGTGTAAATCTAATGTGACAATCGCTTCCAAGAGATCCTAACTAGCATATAACCTAGAACTATCAGTCTAGATTTAATACAATATAAGCATGAAGAATGAGAATTAGGTTATTCCAAGCAACAATTACACAATCAAGAATTATTTAACTTGTCTTATGAAAATCTTAATTATACCCAAAAGCTTGTCCACGATCAAGTATCACTAATTTTAACTTATGATCATATATACATCATTTGCTTAATATATATCCTAATCTAGCAAATGATATCAATTCACTAATTTAATCCTGTAAAAACAAAATTAGTAGATTGAATAACATACAAGAAGTTTAAGTAGATAATTAGAATAAATCTTATGCACGAATGAATAAATAAAGTAAACTTGATCAAACCGTTAATTATGAATAAGGTTTAACATCCCTTCAGAACTGAATTGGAAAGATTAGTCTGACATGCTTTTTAAGTCTTCACTTCAATATTGTGTATCAGATATGATAGATGATCCTTGACTATTACAATGTATTTATAGTGCTAGACAAAGTTCTAAATCATATGAGAACTAGAAATCCAAATCCTAAAAGGAATTACAAATCACAACCCTAGTTTCCATAAAGAAATAGAATCTAATTTAGAAAGCCAATTTTAGTCTAAAAGAAATCCTAAGTTAAATAGAAATATCAATCTCATTCCATTCAAAAGTCTGCTAGAATACGTGTTGATCGATTTCATAATCAATAAAACATGCGCAAATATATGCGGTCAACAAGTAATACAATAATAAGTTAAGTGTCGAACCCACAGGGAAATAATACCAAAGCTATTCAAGTACTAAAATTATATCAATGCGATCTTATCCAAATAATTGATTAAAGATGAATTTGTTAGTTCCCGGAGGCACAATAGTTATCTAGAAGGGGGGGGGGGTGGATTGAATAGATATTTTAAAATTTTCTTTTCAAAATACTTTATTAGTTTTGTTAATGATTCAAACGCAGCGGGATTAAAACTTGCTTGAACTCCCTCTTAGATATGATGAGTTAATGAGAGTGAGGTAGTTATAACAGTTATAGCAGTTATAACAGTTATGACAAGAATATAATAGACACATCAATTTTAAGTGGTTCAGAGCACTTAAGGCTCCTAATCCACTCTTCTACTCCTCGAGTAGGAAATCCACTAAGGATATCTTTTACACTTTCTGAATTTCACTGATTCCTTCTAGACCAGCAGTCTAGGCACTTCATAGTTCACTTTTGATCTCTTCAAGTCCAGCAGACTTGGTTCTTCACAGTTCACTTAGAACTCTTTAAGTCCTTCTGACTTGGAAATTCTTACTTCACTTGGTTAGTAGTTGATGAGTTCTTGATTGGTGCTACTCAGTTGCTGTTAAGCTCTTGTTTAAAAGAACTGAGTAGCTGAGCAAGCTTTCTCTTTTTCAGATCGTAGAGTTTAGAGTTGAGCGTTCTTCAACTTTTTATTCAGTGCTTGCATGCTCCTTTTCATATGCCGAATCTTTGTATATAAGATGTCTTTGAAATGTATCCATTGAAGACATCCGTTGAAGCATTAAATGTTTTTGACATTTCTGAGCTTTGATAGAATCTTTTTGCATAGCTTCTGATTAGCAGACTGGCCCACTGACACAACAGACTGCCATCTCACCTAACACCTAAAAAGGTGTTTTCTGCTGACCATAGTACTTTTCTTAACTTCTTCAATACGCTTCTTTGTTACATGCTAAGGATGACTGTTATGTCATTGGGATTCCCGAGGACTTCAATGTTTATAATCCATTCCACATTTGTTGGGATTTATTCTTAAACAAATGGACAAGGCTCGATGCTTCTGACATTGACAGATGATGCTCTACAATTTCGATCGTGGTGTCTTGCCACCTTGGTGATTGGTGTCTACGATTTCTCTTAAGGATTGGCACACTACGATCTTTACTTGCTTGTCTTTGTAGACTCTATGTTTCTGAGAGCACACTACGATCTCTGAGTTGGCTCGGCAAACGTTTGGACCACTCTACGATTTTTAGGAGAGGCCCTTCAAAGCAGATACACTACAATCCTCGATGCTCTACGATTCTGCCTTAGCTTCTGCAATCTCTTGATCAGCTTGATAGACTACGATTCAGTTTATCCCTATCTATTACATCTCAGGATATAGATCAACCTAATAGCTTTGATCTTTTCTTCTATACATTCATTTACAGAATGATAAACATTGAAGACCAGATCAACCTAACACATTTGATCTATCATTAAGTCTTTGTACATGCATTCTTTATAAGGACTTTATATATAATCAAGAATGTGACGCCCCCAAAATAGGTATACATCACCCATTCTAAGTTGCCAAAAACATGGTACATAAATAACTACAACTTTATTAATACAATTGTCGTACAAAATACGACAACACACATGCTGTGAGTTTAAATACAAATATTGTCCTCTAGACAATATCCACACTCAAATAAGTCCTCATTATAATTATTGATACACTATTTTACAAAAATAGTGAGGACTGCTAAAACAACTTTCTAGAACCATCACTCCATACCCCGGCTAGATCCTGCTATATTCTCATCTCCTGAGAAGAAAAATGGAACAAAAAGGAAAAGGGTGAGCTCAACTAGCCCAACAAAGAATATTATGACTAAGATAATAAACAATAAATTATCGTTAGCCTTCAACAAATCAGATAAAATATAATGGACAACAAGTTTTAGATCAATATTCGCAGTGGAAATAACAATTCATTAGAAGAGTTAATTAGAGAATGAAATCTACTATCATCTATGAATTAAAAAGTCCATCATCAATATTTTATCCCTGTAACATCAATCAATATATGTCTTGCATCAAATATCCATCTTTGCACTACGGGCCAAAGATATTCATTTATATCACCAGTTGGTCATGTTCATCTCAACACTTGTTCATCTTTTCACTACCGGCCAAAGATATTCTTTGCACTACAGGCCAAAGATATTCATCAAGTATCACCACTAAAGACTGAGGATGATGAAAAACAATTTAGAGAACGAATTCAGTGAGATAAAAGGACAAAGATTAGAGATTCATACTTTAGAAATTTCAAGTTTAAAAATACTCCATATCGGAGTAAAACTCAAGAATGAAGATCAAAACATGGATTCAATTTCAAGAATAAGGGTCACAACAGATAACTTGGAAGGACAAAAGAAAAATATTTTTTTTTCTTTTGTGAACAGTACCTTTGAACAGTACCCGTGAACAGTACTTGTGAATAGTACCTGTGAACAGTACATGTGAACAGTACCCGTGAACAGTACCCAGTCATGAAAAGTTCCAAATTTGATAAAAACTTCAGACCAATATTCCTATGAAATGATATTAGATGAAACAAAATTTCTAATCATTTCAGGAATTATAGAAGCAATAAAATAATATCCTTTACCTTAGTAGAAACTGGATTTGACTGGAATATAGGATATTATTATGAGAAAATCTTGCAGAAAACTACGCTCAAAGTATTCTTATACTCAAGAAAGATACTCACAATACTTTAGAATAAGAATTTCTGAATTTGAAATGGTGGGTTGAGGAAGGAGGGGTAACCTCCCTTTTATAGTGCAACGGATGGAGAGGGTTTGGGAAAGTTTGGCAGATAATTATTCAAGTATGACAAATAATGTGGCCACCCAACCCACTACAATTCACCAACTTTCAATTTCAACCAACCAAAGTGGTCCCATGGGAGAAAACAAGGCACAAGAATACAGAAGAAATAAATTATTTTGCCCACTTTTCCTTTCTCCTCTGCCTAATTTTTTTCCATTCAATGCCTAACTTCTCCCATTTTCTTATGGGAGAGGACCCACCCATTTGGAAAACTTAGTTTGCAAGAAGAGTTTGAATAACTCACTTTTGAGGTCCCACACTTATTTGAAAAAAAAATAAAAGATGGCAGGAAAATTATTCCACCCATTTGCAAAGGAGAAGTGCACGAAAGTTTTTCTAATTCAAGTTGTTAACCTTCCTTTAATCACATGCTTATATATATAATAATAATAATATTATTAAACAATTATAATATATTATAATAATATATTTGAATGAATAATTTATCGGAGAAAATAATTGTAGTTCCACAGAAAATATGCCAAACTTTTAACAAATATCTCATGCAGAATTCCTTCATTTATATCCACATAAAATAAATATTTCCTTATCATATAAATCAATAATTAATTATTCACAAATAATATTATAGAATCACAATAATGACAATCAGGTCGTTCCCAGGAAAGAGGGGGCTTTCCGATAAGGATTTCTCCTTACTGGCGCGCAATTAGGTGACCAAACCCCTTTTTCAGACAGAACTTCCCTAGACATTGCCAATAATGCTACCTAATAATATTAGTCAAATAATATGAATTATTGATCTGATAGTGGGAAATACTGTGTAGTGACAATTATTGAAATAACAATAATATAAAATATCAACGTAACAATTATTGAATCAATAAAATAAAATATTGAACAGTAATTACTGTAACAATTATTGAATAGTGCCTTCTTCCATAAGAATCAATAATTTAAAAATACTGTGCAATACCGTGTGCTACTGTGCAAGCACGCGTATTATTATATTTTAACCACCTGGTAATCCAAAAGTGTTAATGGTAATAATTACGCCGTTATTTATAAAAATTCAAACTTGTCGTTTTCTTCATCCGACCATTTTTCGTTATGGGACCCACAAATGGCTGCGCCGTCGTACGAATATTCCCCGATAGTAAGAATATTCTATGACCAAATGAATATTTCCCGACAAAAATGAATATTTTATAACCACTTGCTTATTTTATAAAATTTGCACATTTCACCCATAACCAGAGCATTTATATCAAATTAATTCCTTATTATTTCATGATAATAAATAGAGGAAATTCAATTTTATTTATAAAAAGTTGGGGTCTTACAACCTCTCCTCCTTATGAAATTTCGTCCTCAAAATTGACGTACGTACCTGGAATGTCGAAAAGGTGAGGGTACCTCGTTTTCATTTCCGATTCCAACTCCCAGGTTATTTCCTCAATAGCATGGTTCCTCCATAAAACCTTTCTTGTGGTATAACCTTTGTTCGTAGGACACGCTCTTTCCTATCCAATATCTTGACAGGTACCTCCTCGTACGTTAAATCTTCGGCTATCTCGTCTGGTTCTAATGCAATAATGTGGTTTTGATCTTTCACATATTTACGAACCATAGATATATGAAAAACATTATGAACACAAGACATGCTTGTAGGTAATGCGAGTCTATAGGCCACATTTCCTATTCGGTCAAGAATCTCAAATGGACCAACAAATCATGGATTGAGCTTTCCTCTCTTCCCCAATCTTGTAACTCCCTTCCATGGAGCAATACGTAACAGTACATGATCTCTAATATTAAATTCCACGTCCTTTCGATGAAGATCAGCATAACTCTTTTGTCGATCTTGTGAGGTCTTTATACGTTGCCGGATTATTTAAATCTTTTCTGTAGTCATGCGTACTAATTCTGGTCCTAACAACGTTGTTTCACCCACCTCATCCCAACATACTGGAGAATGACACTTTCATCCATACAATGCCTCGAATGGAGCCATGCCTATACTTGCTTGATAACTGTTGTTGTAGGAGAATTCCACCAATAACAAGTACTTATCCCAACTTCCTTTGAAATCTAGGACACAAAGTCTTAATAGATCTTCAAGGGTTTGAATAGTCCTTTCTGATTGCCCCTCCGTTTGAGGATGGTATGCCGAACTGAATCGTAAATCCGTGCCCATAGCTTTCTGCAAGCTAACCCAAAATCGTGAAGTGAATCTTGGGTCACGATCTAAAATAATGGATACTGGCATGCCATGCAATCTCACAATCTCATTTACGTACATACGAGCAAGAAGTTCAAGGGAATAAGTCTCACGTATAGGCAAGAAATGAGCAAACTTGGTTAGTCTATCAAAAATAACCCAAATCGCATCTATGCCTTGAGAAACCTTGGGAAGACCCGTAACGAAATCCATAGTAATGTGTTCCCACTTCCATTTTGGAATCTCAAGTGGTTGCAATGGACCCTTTGGCACTTGATGCTCCACCTTTACACGTTGACAAGTTAAACACCTCGATATAAACTCCGTGATCTATTTCTTCATATTGGTCCACCAAAATGTATGTCGAAGATCGTGATACATTTTGGTACTCCCAGGATGGATTGCAAATGGTGTGTTATGTGCCTCCATCATGATTCTTTGCTTCAAGTTAGAGTCATTAGGAACACATAGTCTGGAGTTGACTCTAAGTATTCCTTCTTCATTGATTCTTATTTTTGGAAAAGCACCTTTTTGCACTTTCTTCTTCATACGCATCAGCTCCAGGTCTGTAGTTTGAGCAGCTTTAACTTTATTGATTAAAGTTGGTTCTACTCGTATATTTGATATCATCATGTCGGTACTTTGAACCTTTAACTCTATCTCCATCCTTTGTAAGTCATATAAAATGGTTCTTTGTGTTAACAACATTGCACTCATACCCGCATATGATCTTCTACTCAATGCGTCAGCTACAACGTTTGCTTTTCTTGGATGATATTGAATGCTATGATCATAATCTTTCAACAGCTCAAGCCAACGTCGTTGCCGCATGTTGAGTTCCTTTTGGGTGAAGAAATATTTGAGGCTTTTATGATCCATATAAATCTCTACTTTCTCCCTGTACAGGTAGTGTCTCCAGATTTTCAAAGCAAAAATGACTGTTGCCAACTCCAGATCATGAGTAGGATAATTCCTCTTATATTCTTTGAGTTTTCACGAGGCATAGGCTATGAATTTCCCATGTTGTATGAGAACACATCCTAACCCTTTGCATGAAGCATCATTGTAGATAACAAATCCATCCGAACCAGATGGTATTGTCAGAACAGGTGCCAAAATAAGTCTCTTCTTGAGCTCTTAGAAACTCTTCTCACATTCCTCGCTCCATACAAATTTTGTATCTTTCCGAGTCAGCTGAGTTAACAGAGTAGCGATTCGAGAAAATCCTTCCACGAATCTCCGATAATAACCAGTTAAGCCCAGAAAGCTACGTACTTTGGTCACCGACTTTGGTTGCTCCCAACTTTGTATTGCTTCAATCTTCGCCGGGTCAACAGATACTCCATGTTTTGACACCACATGCCCAAGGAATGCTACTTTCTTAAGCCAGAACTCGCATTTCTTCAACTTGGCATATAGCTTGTTGTCACGAAGTCTTTGAAGTACCAGCTTCAAATGGTGCTCATGATCTTCACGGCTTTTAGAATAGATGAGGATGTCATCAATAAAGACAACAACGAACTAATCTAAATATTCCTTGAACACACGGTTCATCATATCCATGAAAGCCGCAGGAGCATTAGTCAATCCAAAAGACATGACTAGGAATTCATAATACCCGTACCGAGTTTTGAAGGCAGTCTTCGGAATATCCTCAGTTTTAATCTTCAGCTAATGATATCCAGAATGAAGATCGATCTTTGAAAACAATTGTGCTCCTTGCAACTAGTCGAACAGATCATCAATGTGAGGTAGGGGATACCTATTCTTGATGGTGACATGGTTCAATTCTCGATAGTCAATACAAAGTCGAATACTCCCGTCTTTTTTCTTTACAAATAAAATAGGAGCTCCCCAAGGAGATGTACTAGGACGAATGAAACCGATGTCTAACAATTCCTGTAGTTGGACTTTTAACTCCTGAAGTTCAATAGGAGCCATTCGATATGGGGTTTTAGAAATGGGCTTTATACCCGGTTCAAGGTCAATATAGAATTCAACTTCACGCTCTGGGGGTAGACCAGGAAGTTCTTCAGGAAATACATCAGGAAATTCACTAACAATAGAAATATTATTCAAATCTGACGTGTCTTTATTCAAATCCATAACATGGGCTAAGAAAGCTTGACATCTATTTTTTAATAAATGAATGGCTTTATGGCTTGATATGACAGTGATTAACTTTAATGGTTTGGTTGCTTGAATTTGTATAACCGGTTGGTTAGGATATGAAAACTAACAATCTTATGAAAACAATCAATTTTGGCATGATGAGTGGTTAACCAATCAATCCCTAAAATCACATCAATTGCAAGTATCATTAAAGAGATAAGATCAATAGGTAATGTGATGGTGCCAACTTGGATCAAGCAAGATTTATACACAGTGAATGTAATAAAAGTTTCACCTAACGGAGTCTCCACAGATAAATCAAAGTCTAATTTCTCCGGAGTCAAGTTTAAACGTTGAACACAAGCAAGAGAGATAAAAGAATGGGTAGAACCGGTATCTAGTAAGGTATAAACTTCGCAAGAGTTCAAGATTAGCTTACCCGTGATCACCTCATTCAGGTTTCTCGTATTTTGGCCAGTCACAACAAACGCCCTCCCTTGAACCATCGACTTTATTTTGTCTATAGTTGCCTTTGGTGTCGCCATCCCAGTTGGACTTGAATTCATTACCAGATAAAATCGGGATATATGAATATCTTTTCCATAACTGAAACACACCTTGGAAGGCTGTGAACAGTTTGGACTTATGTGTCCCTCCTCTCTGCATCTGTAGCATCTAACTGGCGTTCGTTCTCCTCCCTAGAATTTGTTGTTGGTGCTGGTGCTGCTGGTGATGTCTTCCCGTCATTGTTGAATCTTCTCTTTTTAAAATTTCCACTTGATTCACCTCTCCTATTATCATGGCCACGATTACCACCCGAGTGCTTATCGCTTTAGTCCATATTTTCCCTCCTCGCTGGTTATCATTACTCCGATGACTGCTGTCACCGGTATGAACCTGGTTGTGCTCCCTCGGTTGAACATTCTCATTATCTCACTCTAATAATTGAGCCCTGTTGACAACATCTGAATACAGAGAAAATTTGCTAGAGATAAGGTATTGACGAATCTCGAGTTTTAGATCTCTCAGAAACATCCGTGTCATACATTCCTCATTCTCTACCAAATGAGGTGCAAACCTGGATAACTCCGTGAACTTTACCTCGTACTGGGACACCGTCATGTTGTTCTGTTCCAATCTAATAAACTCTATCTCCTTCATATGACGAATACTTTCATGAAAGTACTTATCATTGAACAATTTCTAAAATGTTTCCCACGACATGATGAGTGCAGCTAGCTGGGTACGTTTCACAGATTTCCACCAGTAATCTGCTTCACCATGAAACATAAAGGTGGCGAATGGAACCTTCTATTCTTCTGTACATCCCAAGACATCGAATATCTTGGTAATTTGCTTGACCCACATTTCCGCCTTAATCGGATCTGGCTTTCCCCAGAAATCTGGTGGTCCCAACTCCTTGAACTGCTTGGCTGTGACAAACCACGAGTTGCTATCATTTCCACCCATATTTTGTACACGAGTCTCCCTCGTCTTATTTTGCATGAACTGCAAAAAGCTTCTAAACATCCCATCATTCATCATTTGCTTGGTAATGTTGTTTACAGGAGGAATATGGCCTTCCTGTTGCACGTTCTCCTGGTTGGTGATTGAAGGTTGTTCCATGGTCTCATACACTCTATTGCTAATGTTCTCAGCTGCCATTCTTAAAAACTGGCATAAAATAAGAGTTAATTAAACAAATTAACATATCACATAATATACCTATATTATAAACGACCAACAAATAAGCTTAGGTATGACACACTAGCGAATGATTTACTTGTCTCTCCCCTCCTAGTTCTATTCTCCGATCTCCGCCAGAGACCATATCCCTAAGCTCTGATACCAATAGTGACGCCCCTAAAATAGGTATACATCACCCATTCTGAGTCGCCAAAAACATGGCACAGAAACAACTACAAATTTATTAATACAATTGTCGTGCAAAATAAGACAACACACATGCTGTGAGTTTAAATACAAATATTGTCCTCTAGACAATATCCACACTCAAATAAGTCGTCATTACAATTATTGATACACTATTTTACAAAAAAAGTGAGGAGTGCTAAAATAACTTTCTAGAACCATCACCCCATACCCCGGCTAGATCCTGCTATATTCTCACCTCCTGAGAAGAAAAATGGAATAAAAAGGAAAAGGTTGAGCTCAACTAGCCCAGTAAAGAATATTATGAATAAGATAATGAAAAACAAATTATCGTTAGCCTTTAACAAATCAGATAAAATATAATGGACAACAAGTTTTAGATCAATATTAGCAGCGGAAATAACAATTCATTATAAAAGTTAAGTAGAGAATGAAATCTACTATCATCTATGAATTTAAAAGTCCATCATCAATATTTTATCCATATAACATCAATCAATATATGTCTTGCATCAAATATCCATCTTTGCACTACGGACCAAAGATATTTATTTGTATCACCAGTTGGTCATGTTCATCTCAACACCTGTTCATCTTTGCACTGCGGGCCAAAGATAATCATTAGGTAATCATTCATCTTTGCACTACAAGCCAAAGATATTTATCAAGTATCACCATTAAAGACTGAGGATGATGAAAAACATTTTAGAGAACGAATTCAGTGAGTTAAAAGGATAAAGATTAGAGATTCGTACTTTAGAAATTTCAAGTTTAAAAATACTCCATAATGGAGTAAAATTCAAGAATGAAGATCAAAACATCGATTAAATTTCAAGAATAAGGGTCACAACAGATAACTTGGAAGGAGCAAAAAAAATATTTTTTTTCTTTCGTGAACAGTACCTGTGAACAGTACTTGTGAACAGTACCCGTGAACAGTACCCAGTCATGAAAAGTTCCAAATTTGATAAAAACTTCAGACTAATATTCCTATGAAATGATATTAGATGAAGCAAAATTTCTAATCATTGCAGGAATTATAGAAGCAATAAAATAATATCCTTTACCTTAGTAGAAACTGGATTTGACTGGAATATAGGATATTATTATGAAAAAATCTTGCAGAAAACTACGCTCAAAGTATTCTTATACTCAAGAAAGATACTCACAATACTTTAGAATAAGAATTTCTGAATTTGAAATGGTGTGTTGAGGAAGGAGGGGTAACCTCCCTTTTATAGTGCAACGGATGGAGAGGGTTTGGGAAAGTTTGGCAGATAATTATTCAAGTATGACAAATAATGCGGCCACCCAACCCACTACAATTCACCAACTTTCAATTTCCACCAACCAAAGTGGTCCCATGGGAGAAAAAAAGGCACAAGAATACAGAAGAAATAAATTATTCTGCCCACCTTTCTTTTCTTCTCTGCCTAATTTTTTCCATTCAAAGCCTAACTCCTCCCATTTTCTTATGGGAGAGGACCTACCCATTTGGAAAACTTAGTTTGCAGGAAGAGTTAGAATAACTCACTTTTGAGGTCCCACACTTATTTGGAAAAAAAACAAAAGATGGCAAAAGAATTATTCCACCCATTTGCAAAGGAGAAGTGCACGGAAGTTTTTCTAATTCAAGTTGTTAACCTTCCTTTAATCACATGCTTATATATATTATAATAATAATATTATTAAATAATTATAATATATTATAATAATATATTTGAATGAATAATTTATCGGAGAAAATAATTGTAGTTCCACAGAAAATATGCCAAACTTTCAACAAATATCTCATGCAGAATTCCTTCATTTATATCCACATAAAAAAAATATTTCCTTATCATATAAATCAATAATTAATTATTTACAAATAATATTATAGAATCACAATAATGACAACCAGGTTGTTCCCAGGAAAGAGGGGCTTTTCGATAAGGATTTCTCCTTACTGGCGCGTAATTAGGTGACCAAACCCCTTTCTTAGACAGAACTTCCTTAGACATTGCCAATAATGCTATCTAATAATATTATTCAAATAATATGAATTATTGACCTGATAATAGGAAATACTGTGTAGTGATAATTATTGAAACAACAATAATATAAAATATCAACGTAGCAATTATTGAATCAATAAAATAAAATATTGAACAGTAATTACTGTAACAATTATTGAGTAGTGCTTTCTTACATAAGAATCAATAATTCAAAAATACTGTGCAATACCGTGTGCTATTGTGCAATCATGCGTATTACTGTATTTTAACCACCAGGTAATCCAACAGTGTTAACGATAATAATTATGCCGTTATTTAAAAAAACTCAAACTTGTCGTTTTCTTCATCCGACCATTTTCCATTATGGGTCCCACAAATGCCTACGCTGTCGTACGAATATTCCCCGACAGCAAGAATATTCCACGACAAAAATGAATATTTTATAACCACTTGCTTATTTTGTAAAATTTGCACATTTCACCCATAACAAGAGCATTTATATCAAATTAATTCCTTATTATTTCAAGATAATAAAGAGAGGAAATTCAATTTTATTTATAAAACGTTGGGGTCTTACAACGAATATTTACTTTCAACATCAAATCAAAATATGCAGTTTCCCAACAATCTCCCTCTATTTGATGTTGGCATAACCAAGGAGATTTGTGCCATGATTATCAATTTCTAGATGCAATTGCTAGAAAGTAAATATGACTTAATATTTCAGTGAGCAACTGAAATTTCTAGAGAATAATCATGAATTTATTGATGTTAGAGGATATATATTACATTTAAGTTCAATTACATCAATAAGAATTAAATTTCAACTTATCTCTGTTTCTTCGGCCTTTTGCTTCGTGGAGAATTGGCATACTCCTCAGCTCTTCTTTTCCTGCTCGCTTCGTCTCTCCTTGCTAAATCTTCCAGCTCACTTTGACTTAGTCTTTCATTGTGATCATGCCTATTCATGAATGCATGATCTCCAATTAGCATTCTTAGGCCTGTGGTGGTCACTTCTTGTGAGCTGGGAATAGGCCATTGACTTATTAATTATTGAGCCATGATAATTTGCTACTGATCAAATCTTTGAGTTTGATGGCCAGATCGTGGAGTTTGACGGTGAGACTGCCTTTTAGGAGGACTCCTTGATGATTGAGCTAAGAAAGTGCCTCTGCCCTTTCCTTGATCTACTTTCCCTTTATTCTCCTCCTTTATGTCAGCATCAAGGGCTCGAATGTCTTCAGATAAGCGAGTCATGCCTTGAACAAGCTCGTTGAGCTGACTTTGAGATTGAGCAATGTCTTCACGGTTCTCTTTAATGAGAGCATTAGATCGAGCTTCCCTCTTTTGGAGAATGAATAGAACATTCTCTGTCTGTTGCATTTGACCCATGGAGAATTCTTGAAATTCTTTCACTGCAGTTCGTAAATTCGTGAGACTTTCCATCATAAGATTATTTTGGGACTCCTGAGTAGACTGTAGGATAAAAAAAGCATCTCTGTGTCTTTTAGCAGCTTGAAAATGAATTTGATCACGTTCATTTATGCTCTGAATCATCTCCTTTATGATCTCCCGAAGCTTCTTTGTGAGCTCAGAGCTTAGGGTGCTTGGGAGGGAGTTGGTAGTATCAATTAGATGGGTCAGCCTCAGTTCTACAAGGTCTGAGTGAACTTCGAGTTCTTCCTGTATATCCTTAGTCACTTTTTAGGATGCTTCAGACAGTTCTACTTTGGTTGTAAGATCTGATATGAGTTCAAGGAGTTGCGAACTGTTTGGAGGAGGGGCTCTTTTGAATTGTTCTTGTAGGGTGTAAAGAGAAAGATCAAGGTTGAAATATTCATTTGAGGACGAGGAAGGATTATCTGATGGAGGGGCTGGTGTTTGGGCTTCATGAGGAGGTGACTCATCAATTTGAGCGTGTGACTCTACGATTGAGATTGAGTCAGTAATCGTAGAGATGATAGGAGATTGGATCAAAATAAAGTTGGGCAAATTTGGTTCATCAGTTACAAAATGTTTTGATTTTGTAACTGGGAATTGATTAAGTGGATGTAGAATCACTTCCAACCATCTTGGTAGTTCATAGAATTGTTGAAGAATGATGGTGGACAGTGAATTCTTCTGAAAGAGATTGGGATAGATTGTACCTCATGCCCATTCTTTGAAGAAGGGCCATTTGGGATCAGCTTTTTGGCAAAGTTAATATTGCCTGGAAATTCATGAGCTAACATTGAGATTGCTGGATATGCTTTGAAGCTCCAGAACATGTGATCCCAGGAGTTGAGAATTTGAGCTCTATGGAAGGGCATCATGGGTAGATAGGAGAATAGCTGATTGCAGTTGGCTCCCCTGTACCCATCACATCCCACAACTATAATTTCTACCTCATCATCATCTTCTTTTTCTCTATCTTCTTTTGAGGACTCCACTACATCAATTACCTCTTTTTGACTTTCTTGCTCTGGGACTCTCTCATTCTCTTCAAGAGTAGCTTCTCCTGACATAAAGATATCATGAGGCTCCCCCTCAACATGATCATCCATTTGCATTTCAAAGGGCTCCCCCTCAGCTTGAGCACTCTCTAGAGTAAGAATTTCAGGTAGCTCTCCCTTAGCTGGAGCTTTGTCCTCTTGTCTTGCTTCGGATATCTCCTTTTCAGTGACTGTCTTTTTGTCTTCTTCTTTAAGTACTTCTTTATTGAGAAGGATGTACATTTTGACCAATTTCCTTCTTGGTTTCCTGGGCTGAGCCACATCCTTAGTAGTTTCTCCAACTTCAGCTCTGATTGGTCGATCAGTCTAAGAATCTATTGCAACAACTTCTTTGGGAGAGTTGTCATGTCTGGTCTCTACGATCGGTATAGACTCTACAATCGAAGAGACAGAGGGTCTTTTGGATTTGTGTTTGTGTTTACTCTTCTTTAGCAGTTGAGAGATGGTATCTCTTTCTTCATCTGCCTCAGCTTGCTGTTCTTTCTTTCTCAAAATCCTCAGAGTTTCAATGTCAGAACATTCTTGAGGTACATTCTTGAGGTACATCAGTGGTTGACCCCTGGGGTTCCTCTGTCATTTGAGCCTTCAGATTTTTTTGCCCTTGCTTTTTCTAATTAAAGCAATGGGTTCTTCTTTATTGATCTCTTCCTCTTCTTCTTCAGTCTCTTTGACAACAAAGATGTTTCCTGGAATACCAGATTTTTTTACATCACTAGTCCTTCCACTGGACTCAAACATCATTCTTACATTCTCTGCTGGATTCCTTTTCTAGTTCTTAAATAGCTGCTGAGTCATTCTTCTGTTTGGATTTATGGATTTGCCTTCATCATCCCCAATTTTATCCCCCAAGACAGACTATAGGATGATGATAATAAATCTCCCATAGAGCATCTTTTCAGAGCTCTTTGATTTCTTTGATCTTAGTATCCATTTCCCAATCCAATCAAGTAGTAGAGCTCCATAGTTGAGTTGAATCCCACAGCTTATGGCTGTCATGAGTTTGAGTTGTACTTCATTTACAAAGTCATGCTTGTAGCTCTTACAGCATATGCATTTCCCAATAATGTCTGCCAAGAATTCAAACTTCTGAGGGAACTCTTTCTTCATGTATCCTTTGACAGTGGGGAACTTCTTGTGGTGCATTTGCTTAAGTCTTTCATGGAAATTGATGTCATCTATGAACGAAAACCCATTTGATTTGAAACCTAGGGCTAGATTTATGTCCTCAGCCTTGAGCTTGATTTCAACGTCCCTGACCCTCGTAGTGATGACATCATTCTTGAACACACCATTTCTGTAGAATTCCTTTACTAGCTTAGGGTAGGTCCACGTGTCTGTACCCAGAGCCTCTTCAAGACTAGCTTTCTTTACCAAAGATAGAGTTTTTGAGAAATTTGGGATCAACTATCTTCAACACATTGAAATAGAGTCTATAACCAGAGATGACATTTGAGGCTGCCATTGATTTCTTTGTACTGAGGATGATTTTGGTTTTTGCTGTTGGAGAGAGATATATATATATATATAAGCTTTTTGAACTGCTGAGTTTTCAAAAAGGGTTTTTAAACTATACTTGTAACTTCCCTCCACACGATTTGATTAGAGAGACATGTGTCGAGTTCTAATTGGCTCCATAATTTTAACTTATGGGAAAATACTGATTTGCCCCTTAGCTCCTCCTGAGCTGATGTGTCCTTTGGGAGGACTACGATCGTTGATGTAGTTCTTATAATCGTCGAGTATGCACTGTGATTGTTGAGTCTGCTTTACAATCGTCGAGTCTACTATACATTCGTTGAGTCTGTACTGCGATCATTGAGTTTACTTCTGAATCTGCTCTGCGAACGTTGTCTGCCCTGGTCCTTGTGATTGAAATTTTAACTTAGCATTTCTCTCGAGTTAAGGTAGATCAGGAAGGGCCAACCTCTTAGAGTGAATTAAGGGTTAGGTTTGTCCCTGAGGCGCTTGACAGAGAGATTACTTTGATTTGTTGGAAACTTGTCATCACAGGATGCTTCTTTGTTCTGTTGATGGAGCTCTGTGATTGTGGTCTTTCATATCACTGCAACTCTACGATCGTGGACTTTCTTTAGTCATGTCTACGATTTTGAACTTAGCCTTTATATCTGCATGGTTAGCACAAACTAGAGCGTAGATTTTATGGTTATAAATTTAGCATGCCTAGTTCACTTATTAGTTTATTAAATCTGGATTCATCTAGATGTTTTGTAAAGACATCAGCAAGTTAATTTTCAGTAGGGATATATTGTAAAGATATAGTTCCATTTTGCACATGATCCCTAATAAAATGATACCTTATTTCTATATGCTTAGTCCTAGAGTTCATGACAGGATTGTGTGTTATTGCTATGGCACTTGTGTTATCATAATGAACAGGTATATATTTGAATTCAAACCCATTGTCTGTTAGCTGATTTTTCATCCAAAGGATCTGTGCACAGCAGCTTCCAGCAGCAATGTATTCAGCTTCTGCAATTAAAGTAGATACTGAGTTTTTGTTCTTGCTAAACCAGGACACAAGTCTGTTTCCTAGCAGCTGACAGGTGCCAATGGTACTTTTTCTATCTATTTTGTAACCTGCAAAGTCAACATCTGTATATCCTGTTAGTTCAAATGAGGACTCCTTGGGATACCAAAGCCCCAAGTGAGGTGTGCCCTTGAGGTACTTGAAAGTCCTTTTTACAATAGTTAAGTGTGATTCCTTAGGATTAGCTTGAAATCTAGCACATATGCATGTTGCAAACATTATGTCTGGTCTACTGGCAGTCAAATATAAAAGAGAGCCTATCATACCTCTGTATTGAGTTATGTCAATACTTTTACCTTTTTCATCTTTGTCAAGCTTGGTTGCTAGAGCAATTGGGGTTTTCATGAGAGAGGCTGATTCCATGCCATACTTTTTAAGTAAATCTTTGATGTACTTAGCTTGGTTTATAAAGATTCCTTCATTAGTCTGCTTTACTTGCAGTCCAAGGAAGAAGTTCAGCTCACCCATCATGCTCATTTCAAACTTTCTCTGCATAAGCTTGGAAAATCTCTTGCATAAGTTTTCATCAGTAGATCCAAAAATAATGTCATCAACATATATTTGAACTAATAAGACTTTGTCTTTATGCTTTCTAAGAAATAATATGGTATCTACTCTGTGAGAACCCAAATTTTATGAATAAAGATTTAAATTTCTCGAAATATTTTTTTTGAATATTATGGTGTGGATTTGATATAATGTTATAGTTGTGGGTAATATTTATAAATTTTGCAAAGTAAGCAAGTTGTTATATAATATTCGATTGGTCGGGGAATATTCTTTTTGTCGGAGAATATCTGTACGACGGCACAATCATTGGTGGACCCCACAACGGAAGTATTGTCGTGGTTAGAAAACGACAGAATTATCATTTTATAAAAATAACAGCAAAAGTATTACCGTTAAAACTGTTGAACTACCTGGTAGTAAAAGTATAATAATACGTGTGGTTGCATAGTAGCACACGATATTGATTATTGATGCTTACGCAAGAAGTCACTTAGTTATACTCAATTATTACTACAGTAATTGCTGTATCATATCTCTCATATTATTGATTCAATTATTATCACAGTATCATCTGCATAATATGTTATATTATTAAATCAATAATTGAGATGACAAAGTTATTCATATTATTATTTGCAATATTGACAATGTCTAGAAGTTCTGTCAAGGAGAGGTTTGGTCACCTAATTGCGCGCCAATAAGGAGAAATCCTTATCGAAAAGCCCCCTCTTTCCTGGAAATGACCTGGCTGTTAAATATTGTGAATTATAATATTAATGATGAATAAGTTCGTGTTGATTAAAGATGAAATTGATAGTTCTATTGTGTTGGAATTATTAGTGTTAGTGAAAATCGATAGTTATTTCAATAATAATTAATGTCTGAAGGTTATATTGACCAATCGGGTAATTAACCGAATAAATGAGCAATTAATTGCTATTAATTCACATGCTCATAACTATGTGTTCACATGTGTGTACTATTGATTCACATGATTTACTATTATGGGAGTTGGTGCAAGATTGATAATACTTGCATGACTAAATTAAAAATAGAGGTATAGTTGAAGGTATTATACTATAATTAATTTTTTCACATGTTTAGAACTATTGATTCACATGATTTATTATTGATTCACATGATTTACTATTAGGGGAGGTGGTGCAAGTTTGATAATACTTACATGACTAAATTAAAAACGAAGAAAAAGAGGGAGGTATTATACTTTAATATTTCAAGCCCCAAAACGTGCAATTATCGAAACTATATTTTCCTATAAATAGAAGCTCATTCTTCTTTTATTTCTCACCAATTCACTAAAGCTATAGAACAATTATTATAGAGAGAAATTATAGAGAGAAAGAAGAAGAGAAGTCTGCTACCTCACTATTCTAGTATCCAGTCTTCTTTTGAGGTAAGGGGTATTATTCTTTCGTATTCATGAAGAGAGTTATTTTCTTTCAATACAGGTAAGGGTTGTTATTCCATTCTTTATTATTATGTTGGAATAACCTGTCAATGCGAAGTACCGCATACATGGTGAAATTCTTATGTTATTCCATTTTTTTATTATTCTGTCGGAATAACCCGTTTCTGCGGTTTATCGCATGCCTGGTAAATTCTGTTATTATTCCATTCTTTATTATTCTATTGGAATATCCTGTCTGTACGGATTACGCATGACCTGGTTCCGTTCTTTATTATTCTATTGGAATATCCTGTCTATGTGGATTACGCATGACCTGGTTCCATTCTTTATTATTCTGTAGGAATATCCTGTCTGTGCGGATTATGCATGACCTGGTTCCATTATTTACTATTCTGTTGGAATAACCTGCCTGTGCGGTCTATCGCATGCCTGGTGAATTCTATTGTTATTCCATTCTTTATTATTCTGTTGGAATATTCTGTCTGTGCGAATTTCGCATGACCTGGTTCCATTCTTTATTATTCTGTTGGGAATAACCTGTCTATGCGGTCTATCGCATGTATGGTGAATTCTTCTATTATTCCAAACTTTATTATTATGTTGGAATTACCTGTCTATGTGGATTACCACATGCATGGTGAATGATCCTTTGTATTCATTCCTTATTAAATTATGGAAATGACCTGTCTATATGGATTACCGCATGGTAGGTGAAAATCCATTTACAGTTTCATATATTCTATTATACTCAGTTGGTTAAAGTTTTGACTTCTATACTCCATGAAATTAGTAGAATATCCTGGATATTTGTGCTTCATCCAGTATCTTTTCATGGAAATATTCATCTGAGCATTCTTGAATTTTACTCCACAAAGCAGTATCATGTTGACAATTTGGACGTTTTTGAGTTCAGGATAAATTAACTTATAAATCTTTAAAATTTATTCTTGAACTTGTTTTATTGAATTATTATGTCATTGTCATCATCCTCATGTTTATATTATGTTGAAAGTCATCTATGGCCTATAGTGCATAGATGGATTTGATATGATTATGACCAGGGATTATTCGGTATAGTCATGACCGTAATATTACAAATGATGTGGTAAAAGTCCTCATTGGCCTGTAGTGCATTGATGGACAGTTGTTGGCATGATCATGACCATTGATGAAAACATGAATATCCTTGGCCCGTAGTGCATGGATAATTTGTGGTCGTGATACTAATGAATATCCTTGGCCGTAGTGCAGGGATGACGTGGTTTATTTAATAAGCTAAGTCTCAGCGATAAAAGTGATGAAAAACCTTTTAAATCATAGAAGATAGTAGATTTTATTCTCTACTCGACTCTTCTAATGGATTGCTTGTTCCGCTGCAGTTAAACTTGATGTTTGTTATATTGTATCAGTTTAACACTGTTGAAGGCTAACGATAATTTATTCTGCATTATCTTAGCCATAATATTTCTTACTGGGCTAGTTGAGCTCAGCCTTTTACTTTCTATGTTCTCTTCAGGAAATGAGAACGTAGCAGGGACTAGTCGGGGAACGGAGTGACGGTCCAGATAATAGCATAAGTAGTCCTCACTATTCTATGAAATAGTGTGATAATAAATATATTAATGACTTATTTTGAGTTTGAATACTGTCTAGAAGATAATATTTATATTAAAACTCACAGCTCATGTTGTATATTTAAGATTGTATTTGTATTATGTACCATGTATTTAGCGACTCAGAATAGGTGATGTATACCTATTTTGGGGGCGTCACATACTCTACCTATAGTGAACCCATTTTCAATAAGAAAATTAGTTAATGTTTCATACCATGCTCTAGGTGCTTGTTTAAGACCATATAAGGCTTTGTCTAATCTATAGACATAATTGGAAAGAGATGGATTGATGAAACCTGGAGGTTGCTCTACATATACTTCTTCTTGAAGTTCACCATTTAGGAATGTACTTTTGACATCTATCTGAAATACTTTGAACTTCACATGAGCAGCAAAGGCAAGGAATATTCTAATGGCTTCTAGTCTGGCAACAAGTGCAAATGTCTCATCGTAGTTAATGCCTTCTTCTTGAGAGTAACCCTTGGCCACCAGTCTTTTTTTATTCTTGGTTATTACTCCATCTTCATCCATCTTGTTCCTGAAGACCCACTTGGTACCAATGACAGGATAATTTTTTAGTCTTAGAACTAATCTCCATACTTTGATTCTTTCAGACTTATTTAGTTCTTCCTATATGGCTTCTATCCAGCTGGAGTCTTCCATAGCATCTTCTATCTTTTTGGGTTCCATTTGTGATAGAAAACTCAGATAGAAACACTCATTTTGGTGGCACCTCTTGTTTTGACTCTTGCATTTGGGTCTCCAATGATTAAGTCTTGAGTGTGATCTTTTGCCCATCTATTTCTTGTTGGAACATCTGTCCTGATGCCTTCTTATCTGAGACCTTCGAGATCAATTTCAGCTTCTTGCTCAACGATCTCATTTTCTGGGACTACGATCGTGATGTTGGGCTCGACTACTTCGTTCTTATTGTCTGAATTTTCATTCGTAGTGTCTTGAGACATAGTTTTATCCAAGTCTATTTCATCGAAGATGATGTGGATTGAGACTTCAATGTTCAATGTCTTTTTGTTGAGCACTCTGTTAGCCTTACTGTCTGTGTCATACCCAAGAAAGATTCCTTCGTTTGACTTGGGTTAGAACTTTGTCAAATACTCCTTTCCATTGTTGAGAATGTAGCATGCACAACCAAATACATGGAAGTAGCTGACATTTGGCTTTCTTTCTTTCCACAGTTCGTAGGGAGTCTTTTTAATCGTAGAGTGTATCAGTGATCTATCCTGAGTGTAGCATGCAGTGTTGACCGCTTCTGCCTAGAAGTACTCAGGTAGATGGGCTGCTACTAGTAGAGTTCTTCCAGCCTCTATTAGCGTCCTGTTCTTTCTTTCAACTACTCCATTTTGTTGAGGAGTTCGTGGAGCTGAGAAGTTGTGACTGATGCCATTGTTTGTGCAGGACTGGTCCATTTTAGAGAAGTCGAGTTCTCTGCCATGATCACACCTTATAGCCTTAATTTTCTCCTCTTTCTCGTTCATTACTAGTCTGAACATCTTGATCAGTTGGTGTGATGCCCCCAAAATAGGTATACAACACCCATTCTGAGTCGCCAAATACATGGTACAGAAAGCAAACTATAACTTCAATAATACAATTGTTGTGCAAAATACGACAACATATACTGTGAGTTTAAATACAAATATTGTCTTTTAGACAATATCCACACTCAAATAAGTCCTTATTACAATTATTCATACATTATTTTACAGAAATAGTGAGGACTGCTAAAACATCTTTTTAAAACCATCACTCTATACCCCGACTAGATCCTACTATGTTCTCACCTCCTGAGAAGAAAAATGGAACAAAAAGGAAAAGGGTGAGCTCAACTAGCCCAGTAAAGAATATTATGACTAAGATAATATACAACAAATTATCATTAGTCTTCAACTGGGAAAAATCTGATAAAATATAATAGACAACAAGTTTTAGATCAACAAATGCAGCGAAAACAACAATCCATTAGAAGAGTCACGTAAAGAATGAGTTCTACTATCTTCTAAGATTTAAAAGTCCATCAATATTTTATCCTTGTAACAACAATCAATATACATCTTTAATCAAATATTCATCTTTGCACTACAGGCCAAATATATTCATTTGTATCACCAGTTGGTCATGTTCATCTCAACACCTGTTCATCTTTGCACTACGACCCAAATATATTCATCAGTTAATCATTCATCTTTGCACTACAGGCCAAAGATATTCAATAATATCATCATTTAAGACTGAGGATGATGAAAAATATTTAAAAAAAACTAATCCAGTGAGACAGAAGGACAAATATTAGGGATTCGTATAACGGTTTATCCAAGATCCATAATACTTTATAATAACCAATTGTGAAACAGAATTCAAAAATAAAGATCAAAAAATGGATACAATCAAAGATAGTAACCATAATAGACATTTTGGATAAAAAGGAAAAATTATATTTTTCGGTGAATAGTGATGTATACGTGAATATTACCATATACGTGAAAAGTAACCCCGACACAAAAAGTTTCAAATTTGATTAAAAAGTTTAAACCAATATTTTGGCATAATGATATTGAAGAAAATAATATCATTTAAGAAGAAAATAACATCCCTTACCTCAAAGAAACAGTAATTCGGAATGAAAGGTCGGAAGTGATGCTGAATGAAACTTGTACTGAACAACAACTCTCAAAGTATCTAAATACTCACAAATAAAATTCTATAATATAGAGAGAGAAAGAGAGAAAGCTTATGTTTCTGGTGTGATTTTCAATTCTAACTTAGCCCTCTATTTATAGGAAAATGTTAACACGCCAAAGCAGACTTGACCTGCTACCTGATGGCTTTACCTGCTACTATTGCCATCCACCACATTTGAAATAAAATTCAGTACATTTTTCACCAATCAAAAGTGGGGCCCACCAATTCTAGAATTTTCTACCAAAATGATAAATTCTGAAACTTTAACAATTTCTGAATCAGCCACCTCTCAAAATTCATAACAAATCATACGTTCATTTTTAACGGTTCAAAATTTGTGGACATATACTCAACTTATATATGTACAACATATCCAAAAATAACAACGATCCAAAGGTTGGATTAAAAATTATAACTCACACAATATATCTCAAAAAAACTGGTTTGATTTTTAATACCTCCATTCCGACAAAAATACTGATAAAACACCTCAACATTAATTTCTTTATTTATAACCACATAAATAAATCCATCATTTATATCCGCATCAAATAAATATTTCCTTATCATAAAAATCAATAATTAATTATTCACAAATAATATTACAGAATCATAATCATGACAACCAGGCAGTTCCTAGGAAAGAGAGGGCTTTCCAATAAGGATTTCTCCTTACTGGCGCGCAATTAGGTGACCAAACCTCTCCTTGACATAACTTTCTAGATATTGCCAATAATGCTATCTAATAATATTATTAAAATAATATGAATTATTGATCTGATAATGGGAAATACTGTGCAATGACAATTATTGAAACAACAATAATATAAACTATCAACGCAGCAATTATTGAATCAATAAAATAAAATATTGAACAGTAACTACTGTAACAATTATTGAGTAGTGCCTTCTTACGTAAGAATTAATAATTCAATAATACGGTGCAATACCGTGTGCTATTGTGTAACCACGCGTATTACTGTATTTTAACCACCAGGTAATCCAACAGTGTTAATGGTAACAATTACGCCGTTATTTATAAAAACTCATACTTTGTCGTTTTCCTTCATCCAATCGTTTTTCGTTATGGGGACCACAAATGGCTGCGCCGTCGTACGGATATTCTCGACAAAAAGAATATTCCACGACCAAACGAATATTCCCTGACAGAAATGAATATTCTATAACCACTAGCTTATTTTGTAAAATTTGCATATTTCACCCATAACCAAAGCATTATATCAAATTAACACCTTATTAATTTAGAATAATAAATAGAGGAAAAATTCAATTTTATTTATAATAAGTTGGGGTCTTACAGTTGGGAGCTTGTATCATCTTTCGAGGTCAGAAAGAACACCCATGTGAATCTAGTACTGTCATCCACCACGACTAGTGAGTATTTCTTCCCTCTAAGGCTTGTTGTTGGAATCGGCCCAAATAGATCCATGTGAAGCAACTGCAGGGGTTTGTCAATTGAGTTTACAGTTTTGCTCTTAAATGAACTTCTAATCTGCTTTCCAAGCTGACATGCATTATAAGGCCTTTCTTTGACGAAGCTGAACTTGGGCAAGCCTGCAACTAGATCCTTTGAGGCCAGTTTAGACATGCTCTTGAAGTTGAGATGAGATAGTCTTCTATGCCATAGCCAGCTCATTTCTTCAGATGCTTTAGCCAGAAAGCATATTGTCTCGTCTGAGCTTAGTTGACCAAGATTTATTATGTAGACATTTCCTTCTCTTGTTCTGGTCAGCTTTATGACGGATGTCTTTAGATCTTTGACTTGATATTGATTGTTGAGGAATGTTACTTGATGACCCTTGTCGCAGAGTTCACTTATGCTCAGAAGATTGTGTTGTAGTCCTTCCACACAGGCCACTTTACTGAAAGATACTGTACCATTTCCAGCTGAGCCATATCCTCTTGTCTTGCCCGAGCCATTATCTCCAAAGATGACTGTAGAACCATCTTTCTCTATATAGTTAGACATAAAGGTTTTGTTCCCTGTCATATGCCTTGGGCATCCACTGTCCAGATACCAGGTTGCGATTGTGGAGCTTGGTTTTTGTGGTAAGATGAAACTCTCATTTTGGTACCCATACTTGCATGGGTCCTACTTTGTTGGTACCCTTAGGAACCCAAATCTGCTTGATTTTGGGTTTCACATGAGTAGGATTATAATAGCACATTGTAGCCTTGTGACCAACCTTATTGCACCCAAAACATCTAATATGATGCATGCTTGTGTGTGTATGAGGATTCTTCATCCATTTGGACTTTTGTGGGTTATTAGTCATCCTTCTGTTAAACTGATTCTTCTTCTCCCATATGTCCTTGTGTTTCATGATTTGAGATGAGTATGCCTTTCCTCTATTCTTCCTTCCTAGTTGGTTCGTGGAGTTTTTTTACTCAAATCTACGATTCTTCGAGGTTGGAAAATAGTGGCTGGGTTATTCTTCTATTTTCTGAAACCTAGGCCAGCATGATATCCTTTATTCCTTGGAATATGGATTGACTCAAAGGAGCAGGGTTGGACTGGTTCTTCCTTCTATAAGGATTTCACAAATATAATGCCTCTACTAAAACTTAAAGCATTACTAGTGCTAGTTTCATTTTCCTTTTCTACACATGGCTCTGAGATGGGTTTCCCAAAGCCTAATCCTGTTCTGTCAAAGACATTTCTCTGGTTAGAGATCAGGGAGTCCATGGATGAAGAGGATTTGTTCCATGTAGAGACTGTCCTTTCCAGTTCCTCAATTTTAGAGGTTAGACTTGACTCTCTTTGTGCATTGAGCTCATTTGTCTATTTTAAAATCTTATTTTTAGCTTCAAGCTTGGAGAGAGAGTCAGTACTTAGAAGGGCTATTTTCAGTTCTTCCTGAACTTTCTCTTTCTCCTTTTGAAGAAGTGAATAATCTTTGGACTGAACTCTAAACCATTTCATGTACTGATGCAGATCAGATGTTATGCCATGTAGTGCAATTCTTAAATCATCAATGTCTACATCATGAGACTTAAAGTCAAATACCTCATATATACTTACTTCATGAATGTTGGAGTTCTTTTTGTCCTTTGTATGCTTGGCCATCAGGCAAAGATTTTCCATTTGAGGGTCTTCATCATCTCCAGATTCGGGAGTTGAGTCATTGTCTGAGTCACTCCACGATCCTCCAGCTACAAGACCTTTATCTTTCTTTTGAGGCCTTTTGTTGCCTTTGAATTCCTTTTTGAATGTGATCTTTTCTTGAGTTCTTCTCTGAGAGGCTTGTTGCAGTTTGTAATGAAGTGGCTAGGCTTTTTGTAGTTGTAGCATAAGTCATTTATTTTTTCCTGGCTGTTGAAGTTGTTGAACTTCTTAGGTTTCCTGCTTTTGCCTTGACGCATGAACCTTCTGAGTCTTTTTACCAACATTGAAAAGTCTTCATCATCATCTTCATCATAGTCAGAGTCATTTTCATTGTTGACTTTTGAGATGTTGTCTGTTGCTTTGAGAGCAACTCCTTTATCCTTCTTTCTTCCTTCAGATAGAGTTTTTGCTCGTTGAGTCAGCTTCAGTTCATTTGTAAGAAGATTGCCATATATTTGTTGAACAATCATTTTATAGAGATTTTTTGACTCTCTGATAGCAGTGGTTTTGGCATCCCACTTGCTAGGTAAGGCTCTCATGAACTTTATGATCAGATATTTATTTGGATAGACCTTTCCATAGGCTCGTAGAGAGTTGAATAGTACGTTGAATCTTTCATAGGTGGAAGTGACATTTTCTCCTTGAACATGTACAAAAATTTCATATTGCTGAGTTAGGAGAGATTGCTTATTATCTCTGACTTCTTCTATTCCTTCATGCATGATGAGCAATGCTTCCCAAACTTCCTTTGCTATTCTTCTGTTGACCACATTCTTGAACAGATTATCTTTTAAGGATTGGAACAAAATGTTCTTGGCCTTTTTGTTGAGGTTAACAACTCTCTTTTCGTTGTCTCTCCATTCTTCTTTGACCTTAATCTGTATTCTGTTTGGGTTGTCTGGAGTTGGTGCAAGCTTTGTAGGAACGTAGGGCCCATTCTGAATAGTTTAAAATAGATCTTCATCTATTGAATCCATTTATGCTTTCATCCTAACTTTGCAGTTGACGAATTTATCTTTGTTGCACATAGGTGGCTTGCTACCTCCTCCAGTCTTTGATTCACTTATCAGATGTGCCATTGGATCTACTTAAGCTTTGTAGGCTATTTGATAGAACCTGCTTTGATACCAATTGTTAGTTTTTGGAGGCACAATAGTTATCTAGAAGGGCGGGTTGAATAGATATTTTAATATTTTCTTTTCAAAATACTTTTTTAGTTTTGTTAATGATTCAAACACAGCGGGATTAAGATTTGCTTGAACTCCCTCTTAGATATGATGAGTTAATGAGAGTGAGGTAATTATAACAGTTATAGCAGTTGTAAGACCCCAACTTTTTATAAATAAAATTGAATTTCCTCTATTTATTATCTTGAAATAATAAAGAATTAATTTGATATAAATGATCTGGTTATGGGTGAAATGTGCAAATTTTATAAAATAAGCAAGTGGTTATAAAATATTTATTTTTGTCGGGGAATATTCGTTTGGTCGTGGAATATTCTTGCTATCGAGGAATATTCATATGACGGCACAACCATTTGGGGGCCCCATAACAAAAAACGGTCGGATGAAGAAAACGACAAGTTTGAGTTTTTATAAATAACGACGTAATTATTACCGTTAACACTGTTAGATTACCTGGTGGTTAAAATATAGTAATATGCGTGGTTGCACAGTAGCACACGATATTGCATAGTAATTTTGAATTATTGATTCTTACGTAAGAAGACACTACTCAATAATTGTTACAGTAATTACTGTTCAATATTTTATTTTATTGATTCAATAATTGCTACGTTGATATTTTATATTATTATTGTTTCAATAATTATCACTACACAATATTTTCCATTATCAGATCAATAATTCATATTATTTGAATAATATTATTAGATAACATTATTGACAATGTCTAAGAAAGTTCTGTCTAGGAAAGGGTTTGGTCACCTAATTGCCCGTCAATAAGAAAAAATCCTTATCAGAAAGCCCCCTCTTTCTTAGGAACGACCTGATTGTCATTATTATGATTCTATAATATTATTTGTGAATAATTAATTATTGGTTTATATGATAAGGAAATATTTCTTTTATGTGGATATAAATGAAGGAATTCTGCATGAGATATTTGTTGAAAGTTTGGCATATTTTCTGTGGAACTACAATTATTTTCTCCGATAAATTATTCATTTAAATTTATTATTATAATATATTATAATTGTTTAATAATAATATTATTATAATATATATAAGCATGTGATTAAAGGAAGGTTAACAACTTGAACTAGAAAAACTTCCGTGCACTTCTCCTATGCAAATGGGTGGAATAATTCTTCTGCCATCTTTTGTTTTTTTTCCAAATAAGTGTGGGACCTCAAAAGTGAGTTATTCAAACTCTTCCTGCAAACTAAGTTTTCCAAATGGGTGGGTCCTCTCCCATAGGAAAATGGGAGGAGTTAGGCTTTGAATAGAAAAAAATTAGGCAGAGAAGAAAAGAAAGGTGGGCAGAATAATTTATTTCTTTTGTATTCTTGTGCGTTGATTTCTCCTATGGGACCACTTTAGTTGGTGGAAATTGAAAGTTGGTGAATTGCAGTCGGTTGGGTGGCCGCATTATTTATCAGACTTGCCTAATTATCTGCCAAACTTTCCCAAACTCTCTCCATCCGTTGCACTATAAAAGGGAGGTTACCCCTCCTTCCTCAACACACCATTTCAAATTCAGAAATTCTTATTCTAAAGTATTTTGAGTATTTTTCTTGAGTATAAGAATACTTTGAGAGTAGTTTTCTGCAAGATTTTCTCAGAATAATATCCGATATTCCAATCAAATCCAGTTTCTACTAAGGTAAAGAATATTATTTTATTACTTCTATAATTCCTGAAATGATTAGAAATTTTGTTTCATCTAATATAATTTCATAGGAATATTGGGCTGAACTTTTTATCAAATTTGTAATTTTTCATGACTGGGTACTGTTTACAGGTACTGTTCACGGGTACTGTTCACAAGTACGGTTAACAGGTACTGTTCATGGGTACTATTCACGGGTACTGTTCACAAAAGAAAAAAAATATTTTTCTTTTCTCCTTCCAAGTTATCTGTTGTGACCCTTATTCTTGAAATTGAATTCATGTTTTGATCTTCATTCTTGAATTTTACTCCATTATGGAGTATTTTTAAACTTAAAATTTTAAAGTACGAATCTCTAATATTTGTCCTTTTATCTCACTGAATTCGTTCTCTAAAATGTTTTTCATCATCCTCAGTCTTTAATGGTGATACTTTATGAATATCTTTGGCCTGTAGTGCAAAGTTGAATGATTACCTGATGAATATCTTTGGCCCGTAGTGCAAAGATAAACAGGTGTTGAGATGAACATGACCAACTGGGGATACAAATGATTATCTTTGGCCCATAGTGCAAAGATGGATATTTGATGCAAGACATATATTGATTGATGTTACAGGGATAAAATATTGATGATGGAATTTTAAATTCATAGATGATAGTAGATTTCATTCTCTACTTAACTCTTCTAATGAATTGTTATTTCTGCTGCGAATATTGATCTAAAACTTGTTGTCCATTATATTTTATCTGATTTGTTGAAGGCTAACGATAATTTGTTGTTCATTATCTTAGTCATAATATTCTTTACTGGGCTAGTTGAGCTCACCCTTTTCCTTTTTGTTCCATTTTTCTTCTCAGGAGGTGAGAATATAGCAGGATCTAGTCCGGGTATGTAGTGATGGTTCTAGAAAGTTGTTTTAGTAGTCCTCATTATTTTTGTAAAATAGTGTATCAATAATTGTAATGAGGATTTATTTGAGTGTGGATATTGTCTAGAGGATAATATTTGTATTTAAACTCACAGCATTTGTGTTGTCGTATTTTGCACGACAATTGTATTAATAAAGTTGTAGTTATTTCTGTACCATGTTTTGGCTACTGAGAATGAGTGATGTATACCTATTTTGGGGGCATCACAGTTGGTATCAGAGCTTAGAGATATGGTCTCTGGCGGAGATCGGGGAATAGAACTAGGAGGGGAGAGACGAGTAAATCCTTCGCTAGTGTGTCCTACCTAAGTTTATTTGTTGGTCGTTCATAATATAGGGATATATTGTGATATGTTAATTTGTTTAATTAACCCTTATTTTATGGCAGTTTTTAAGAATGACAGCTTAGAACGTTAACAATGGAGTGTATGAGACCGTGAAACAACCTTCAATCACCAACCAGGAGAATGTGCAACAGGAAGGCCATATTCCTCTTGTAAACAACATTACCGAGCAAACGATGAATGATGGAATGTTTAGAAGCTTTTTGCAGTTCATGCAAAATTAGACGAGGGAGACTCATGTACAAAATACGGGTGGAAATGATAGCAACGCGCGGTTTGTCACAGCCAAGCGCTTCAAGGAGTTGGGACCACCAGATTTTTGGGGAAAGCTGGATCCGATTAAGATGGAAACGTGGGTCAAGAAAATTACCAAGATATTCGATGTCTTGGGATGCTAGGAAGAACAGAAGGTTCCATTCGTCACCTTTATGTTCCGTGGTGAAGCAGATAACTAGTGGGAATCTGTGAAGCATACCCAGCCAGCCGCACTCAGCATGTCGTGGGAAACATTTCAGAAACTATTCAATGACAAGTACTTTCCTGAAAGTATTCATCATATGAAGGAGGTAAAGTTTATTAGACTGGAACAGAACAATATGAGGGTGTCCTAGTACGAGGCGAAGTTCGCGGAGTTATCCAAGTTTGTACCTCATTTGGTAGAGAATGAGGAACGTATGACGCGGATGTTTCTAAGAGGTCTAAAACTAGAGATTCATCAATACCTTATCTCTCACAAATTTTCTCTGTATTCAGATGTTGTCAACAGGGCTCAATTATTAGAGCGAGATAATGAGTATGTTCAACGAAAGGACCACAACCAGGGTCATACCGTTGACAGCAGTCATCAGAGCAATGATAACCAGCAAGGAGGGAAAAATATGGACAAAAACGGTAACCACTTGGGTGGTAATCGTGGCCATGATAATAGGAAAGGTGAGTCAAGTGAAAATTTCAAAAAGATGAGATTCAACAATGCCGGGAAGACATCAGCAGTAACACCAACACTAACAACAAATTCTAGGGGAGGAGAACGATCGCCAGTTAGATGCTACAGATGCGGAGAGGAGGGATACATAGGTCCAAACTGTTCACAGCCTTCCAAGGTGTGTTTCAGTTGTGGAAAAGACGATCATATATCCTGATTTTATCTGGTAACGAAGTTAAGTCCAACTAGGACGGCGACACCAAAGGTGACTACGGATAAAATAAAGTCGGTGATTCAAGGGAGGGCGTTTGTCGTGACTGGCCAAAATACGAGAAATCCAAACGAGGTGATCACGGGTAAGATAATCTTGAACTCTTGCAAAGTTTATACCTTACTAGATACCGGTTCTACCCATTCTTTTATCTCTCCTGCTTGTGCTCAACGTTTAAACTTTACTCCGGAGAAATTAGACTTTGATTTATCTGTGGAGACTCCGTTAGGAGAAACTTTTATTACATCCACTGTGTATAAATCTTACTTGATCCAAGTTGGCACCATCACATTACCTGTTGATCTTATGTCTTTAAAGATACTTGCATTTGATGTGATTTTAGAGATTGATTGGTTAATCATTCATCATGCCAAAATTGATTATTTTCATAAGGTTGTTAGTTTTCATATTCCTAACCAACCTGTTATGCGAATTCAAGAAACCAAATCATTAAAGTCAATCACTGTCATATCAAGCCATAAAGCCATTCGTTTATTAAAAAATGGATGTCAAGCTTTCTTAGCCCATGATATGGATTGAATAAAGACTCGTCAGATTTGAATAATATTTCTGTTATTAGTGAATTTTCTGATGTATTTCCTGAAGAACTTCCTGGTCTACCCCTAGAGCGTGAAGTTGAATTCTTTATTGACCTTAAACTGGGTACAAAGCCCATTTCTAAAACCCCATATCGAATGGCTCCTATTGAACTTTAGGAGTTAAAAGTCCAACTACAGGAATTGTTAGACATCGATTTCATTCGTCCTAGTACATCTCCTTGGGGTGCTTCTGTTTTATTTGTAAAGAAGAAAGACGGGAGTATGCGACTTTGTATTGACTACCGAGATTTGAACCATGTCACCATCAAAAATAGGTATCCCCTACCTCGCATTGATGACCCGTTCGACCAGTTGTAAGGAGCACAATTCTTTTCAAAGATCGATTTTCATTCTGGATATCATCAGCTGAAGATTAAAACTAAGGATATTCCAAAGACTGCCTTCAAAACTCGGTACGGGCATTATGAATTCCTAGTCATGTCTTTTGGATTGACTAATGCTCCTGTGGCTTTCATAGATATGATGAATCGTGTGTTCAAGGAATATTTGGATCAGCTCGTTGTTGTCTTTATGGATGACATCCTCATCTATTCTAAAAGCCGTGAAGATCCTGAGCACCATTTGAAGCTTGTACTTCAAAGACTTCGTGACAATAAGTTGAAGAAATACGAGTTCTGGCTTAAGGAAGTAGCATTCCTTGGGCACGTTGTGTCAAAACATGGAGTTGAAGCAATACAATGTTGGGAGCAACCAAAGTCGGTGACCGAAGTACGTAGCTTTCTGGGATTAGTTGTTTATTATCGGAGATTCATGGAAGGATTTTCTTAAATTGCTACTCTGTTAACTCAGCTAACTCGGAAGGATACAAAATTCGTATGGAGCGAGGAATGCGAGAAGAGTTTCCAAAAGCTCAAGAGGAGACTTATTTCGGCACCTGTTCTGACAATACCATCTGGTTCGGATGGATTTGTTATCTACAACGATGCTTCAGTTAAAGGGTTAGGATGTGTTCTCATGCAACATGGGAAAGTAATAGCCTATGCCTCGCGATAACTCAAAGAATATGAAATAAATTATCATACTCATGATCTGGAGTTGGCAGTAGTCATTTTTACATTGAAAATCTGGAGACATTACCTGTATGGGGAGAAAGTGGAGATTTATACGGATCATAAAAGCCTCAAATATTTCTTCACCCAAAAGGAACTCAATATACAACAACAACGTTGGCTTAAGCCGTTGAAAGATTACGACCATAACATTCAATATCATCCTAGAAAAGCAAACGTTGTAGCTGACGCATTAAGTAGAAGATCGTATGCGGCTACGAGTGCGATGTTGTTAACACAAAGACCCATTTTGTACGACTTACAAAGGATGAAGATAGACTTAAAGGCTCCAAGTACCCACATAATGATATCAAATATACGAGTAGAATCAAATTTAATCGATAAAGTTAAAGATGCTCAAACTTCAGACCTGGAGCTGATGCGTATGAAAAATAAAGTGCAAGAAGGTGCTTTTTCGGAAGCAAGAATCGATGAAGAAAGAATACTTAGAGTCAACTCCAAACTTTATGTTCCTAACGACTCTAACTTGAAGAAAAGAATCACGATGGAGGCACACAACACACCATTTGTAATTCATCCTGGGAGTACCAAAATGTATCACGATCTTCGACATACATTTTAGTGGAGCAATATGAAGAAAGAGATCGCGAAGTTTATCTCGAGGTGTTTAACTTATCAACGTGTAAAGGCAGAGCATCAAGTGCCAAAGGATCCATTGCAACCACTTGAGATTCCAAAATGGAAGTGGGAACACATTACTATGGATTTCATTATGGGTCTTCCCAAGGTTTCTCAAGGCATATATGCGATTTGGGTTATTGTTGATAGACTAAACAAGTCTGCTCATTTCTTGCCTATACGTGAGACTTATTCCCTTGAACGTCTTGCTTGTATGTACGTAAAAGAGATTATGAGATTGCATGGCATGCCAGTATCCATAGTTTCAGATCTTGACCAAAGATTCACTTCACAATTTTGAGTGAGCTTACAGAAAGCTATGGGCACAGATTTACGATTTAGTTCGGCATACCATCCTCAAACAGATGGAAAATTAGAAAGGAATATTCAAACCCTTGAAGATATATTAATACTCTATGTCCTAGATTTCAAAGGAAGTTGGGATAAGTACTTGCCATTGGTGGAATTCTCCTACAACAACAGTTATCAAGCAAGTATAGGCATGGCTCCATTCGAGGCGTTGTATAGACGAAAATATTGTTTTCCAGTATGTTGGGACAAGGTGGGTGAAGCAACGTTGTTAGGACCAGAATTAGTACGCATGACTACAAAAAAGATTCAAATAATCCGAAAACGTATAAAGACCTCACAAGATCGACAAAAGAGTTATGCTGATCTTCATCGAAAAGACGTGGAATTTAATATTGGAGATCATGTACTATTACGTATTGCTCCATGGAAGGGAGTTAAAAGATTCGGGAAGAGAGGAAAGCTCAATCCACGATTTGTTGGTCCATTTGAGATTCTTGACCGAATAGGAAATGCGGCCTATAGACTCGCATTACCTCCAAGCATATCTCATATTCATATTTTTTTTTCATATATCTATGCTTCGTAAATATGTGAAAGACCCAAACAACATTATTGTGTTAGAACCAGACGAGATAGCCAAAGATTTAACGTACGAGGAGGTGCCTGTCAAGATATTGGATAAGAAAGAGCATGTCCTACGAACAAAGGTTATACCACAAGTCAAGGTTTTATGGAGGAAACATGCTATTGAGGAAATGACCTGGGAGTTGAAATTGAAAATGAAAGCGAGGTACCCTCACCTTTTCGACATTCCAGGTATGTATGTAAATTTCGAGGACAAAATTTCATAAGGAGGAGAGGTTGTAAGACCCCAACTTTTTATAAATAAAATTGAATTTCCTCTATTTATTATCTTGAAATAATAAGGAATTAATTTGATATGTGCAAATTTTACAAAATAAGCAAGTGGTTATAAAATATTCATTTTTGTCGGGGAATATTTGTTTTGGTCGTGAAATATTCTTGCTGTCGAGGAATATTCGTATGACGGCGCAGCCATTTGTGGGCCCCATAACGGAAAACGGTCGGATGAAAAAAATGAAAAGTTTGAGTTTTTATAAATAATAGCGTAATTATTACCATTAACACTGTTGGATTACCTGGTGGTTAAAATACAGTAATACGCATGGTTACACAGTAACACAAGGTATTGTACAGTATATTTGAACTATTGATTCTTATATAAGAAGGCACTACTCAATAATTGTTACATTAATTACTGTTCAATATTTTATTTTATTGATTCAATAATTGCTACGTTGATATTTTATATTATTGTTGTTTCAATAATTTTCACTACACAATATTTCCCATTATCAGATCAATAATTCATATTATTTGAATAATATTATTAGATAGCATTATTGGCAATGTCTAAGGAAGTTTTGTCTAGGAAAGGGGTTTGGTCACCTAATTGCGCGCCAGTAAGGAGAAATCCTTATCGAAAAGCCCCCTCTTTCTTGGGAACGACCTAGTTGTCATTATTGTGATTCTATAATATTATTTGTGAATAATTAATTATTGGTTTATATGATAAAAAAATATTTATTTTATGTGGATATAAATGAAAGAATTTTGCATGAGACATTTGTTGAAATTTTGACATATTTTATGTGGAACTACAATTATTTTCTCCGATAAATTATTCATTCAAATATATTATTATAATATATTATAATTGTTTAATAATAATATTATTATAATATATATAAGCATATGATTAAAGGAAGGTTAACAACTTGAATTAGAAAAACTTCTGTGCACTTCTCCTTTGCAAATGGGTGGAATAATTCTTCTGCCATTTTTGTTTTGTTTTTCAAATAAGTGTAGGACCTCAAAAGTGAGTTATTCAAACTCTTCCTGCAAACTAAGTTTTCGAAATGGGTGGGTCCTCTCCCATAAGAAAATGGGAAGAGTTAGGCTTTGAATGGAAAAAATTAGGCAGAGAAGAAAAGAAAGGTGGGCAGAATAATTTATTTCTTCTTTATTCTTGTGCCTTGTTTTCTCCAATGGGACCACTTTGGTTGGTGGAAATTGAAAGTTGGTGAATTTTAGTGGGTTGGGTGGCCGCATTATTTTTCATACTTGCCTAATTATCTGCCAAACTTTCCCAAACCCTCTCCATCCGTTGCACTATAAAAGGGAGGTTACCCCTCCTTCCTCAACACACCATTTCAAATTCAAAAATTCTTATTCTAAAGTATTGTGAGTATTTTTCTTGAGTATAAGAATACTTTGAGCGTAGTTTTCTGCAAGATTTTCTCAGAATAATATTCGATATTCCAGTCAAATCCATTTTCTACTAAGGTAAAAGATATTATTTTATTGCTTCTATAATTCCTGAAATGATTAGAAATTTTGCTTCATCTAATATCATTTCATAGAAATATTGTTCTAAACTTTTTATCAAATTTGGAACTTTTTATGACTGGATACTATTTACGGGTACTGGTCATGGGTACTGTTCATAAGTACTATTCACGGGTACTGTTCATAATTAATATTCACAGGTACTATTCACGGATACTGTTCACGGGTATTGTTCACAAAAGAAAAAAAATAATTTTCTTTTCTCCTTCCAAGTTATCTGTTGTTACCCTTATTCTTGAAATTGAATATATGTTTTGATCTTCATTCTTGAATTTTACTTCATTATGGAGTATTTTTAAACTTAAAATTTCTAAAGTACGACTCTCTAATCTTTGTCCTTTTATCTCACTGAATTCGTTCTCTAAAATATTTTTCATCATCCTCAGTCTTTAATGGTTATTCTTGATGAATATCTCTAGCTTGTAGCGCAAAGATGAATGATTACCTGATGAATTGTTATTTCTGCTGTGAATATTGATCTAACTTGTTGTCCATTATATTTTATCTGATTTGTTGAAGGTGAACGATAATTTGTTGTTCATTATCTTAGTTATAATATTATTTACTGGGCTAGTTGAGCTCACCCTTTTCCTTTTTGTTCCATTTTTTTTCTAAGGAGGTGAGAATATAGCAGGATCTAGTCGGGGTATGGAGTGATGGTTCTAGAAAGTTGTTTTAGTAGTCCTCACTATTTTTGTAAAATAGTGTATCAATAATTGTAATGAGGACTTATTTGAGTGTGAATATTGTCTAGAGGACAATATTTGTATTTAAAGTCACAACATGTGTGTTGTCGTATTTTGCACGACAATTGTATTAATAAAGTTGTAGTTGTTTCTGTACCATATTTTTGGTGACTCAGAATGGGTGATGTATACCTATTTTAGGGGCGTCACAACAGTTATAGTAGTTATGGCAAGAATGTAATAGACACGACAGTTTTAAGTGGTTTCGAGCACTTAAGGCTCCTAATCCACTCTTCTACTCCTCGAGTAGGAAATCCACTAAGGATATCTTTTACACTTTCTGAATCTCACAGATTCCTTCTAGACCAGCAGTCTAGGCACTTCTTAGTTCACTTTTGAACTCTTCAAGTGCAGCAGACTTGGTTCTTCACAGTTCAATTAGAACTCTTGAAGTCCTTCTGACTTGGAACTTCTTACTTCACTTGGTTGGTAGTTAATGAGTTCTTGATTGGTGCTACTCAGTTGCTGTTAAGCTCTTTTTCGAAAGAACTGAGTAGCTGAGCAAGCTTTCTCTATTTTAGATCGTAGAGTTTAGAGTTGAGCGTTCTTCAGCTTTTTGTTTAGTGCTTGCATGCTCTTTTTCATCTGCTGAATCTTTGTATATAAGATGTCTTTGAAATGTATCCGTTGAAGCATTAAATGTTTTTGACATTTCTGAGCTTTGATAGAATCTTTTTGCATAACTTCTAATTAGCAGACTAGCCCATAGACACAACAGACTTCCATCTCATCTAACACCTGAAAAGGTGTTTTTTGCTGACCATAGTACTTTCCTTAACTTCTTCAATATGCTTCTTTGTTACATACTAAGGATGACTGTTATGTCATTGGGATTCCCGAGGACTTCAATGTTTATAATCCATTCCACATTTGTTGGGATTTATTCTTAAACAAATGGACAAGGCTCGATGCTTCTGACACAGACAGGTGATGCTCTACGATTTTGATCGTGGTGTCTTGCCACCTTGGTTCTTTATATGATACTGCCAACCGAGAACACTATGATTTCTCTTAAAGATTGGCATATTACGATCTTACTTGTTTGTCTTTGCAGACTCTACGTTTTTGAGAGCATACTACGATCTCTGAGTTGGTTAGGAAAACGTTTGGACCACTCTACAATTTTTAGGAGAGGCCCTTCAAAGCAGATACATTACGATCCTCGATGCTCTATGATTCTACCTTGGCTTCTGCACTCTCTTGATCAGCTCAATAGATAATGATTCAGTTTATCCCTATCTGTTACATCTCAGAATATAGATCAACCTAATAGCTTTGATCTTTTCTTCTATACATTCATTTACAGAATGATAAACATTAAAGATCAGATCAACTTAACACGTTTGATCTATCACTAAGTCTTTGTACATGCATTCTTTATAAGGACTTTACATATAATCATAAATATTTACTTTCAACATCAAATCAAAATATGCAGTTTCCCAACAGACTTGTTTAAAGAAATTTAATTAAAAAGGTAAACTAATTAGCAAAGATGGATATCAAATAAGACAAGCCAAGATTACAACTGCCCTAATGCTTCATTTAATCTTCTAACTCTTCCTTTTATCAATAAATCACTAGAATGACCAACCGTGAATTCTGTGTATTCATTATAAGCCTCTTCCGATGGTCAAATGAATATCTCTGATCTAAATAAATCACTATATTCCTATTGTGAAATAAGTTAGTCTAGGAGTCATTAAGCTTTAATTCTTACAAGATACACAAGGCAAATAGATATATTCCTATTTTATATGAAAGATATGCTCACACTCCCATTAGGAATGATCATAACATGTGTTATCATATTTAGGGTTAAGTATTAAGGTCTATTTTCCAATATCAAATTGATACTCATCAATTACTTGGCTAAGAAATCAATAAATAAAGTATGAAATATAATAACCCATTCACATGTGATTCATTATAATAAGTAGGAGATAAATTCGATTTAACTAATCATTAGTTAACATTGAAATCTTAGAAATGGAGTTAGTTCATAACTAAGAAGATCGACTCCATTAATAATGTGTTTAACATGATAAAATTACACAAAAGAATGAAAGATTTAGAAAAGGAAAACCCCTTTGAAGAAGTATTCAAACTCTAACTCTTCTCTTCAAGATGTAGAATCCAAGATTTGTTTAAGGTAATGATCTTCTCTTCTTTGGTACTCAAGCTCTCCTTTTTAGCTTTCCTAAAAGTTCTCTGATTATATATTTCCCTTGAAAACGGAGGCTGAACTATATATATACTGAGTCTTTAGGTCAGCTGATTAAACTCTATTTTTTGCTGGGGAATTGGGACCGGCACTGCGGCGCCATGTTTTAGCCTCATTCAGGCGCTGCATCGCCCGTACTGTAAAGGCAATACAATAGTAGGCGCTGTGGCGTCAGTTTGTGAAGGAAAAGGGACGTTGCGGCATTGCGGCCTTGTAAGAGGATGAGCTAGCAGTCGAGGGGCGCTGTAGCGCCTGAAAAGAACTAGGAACCGTCGTTACTAGTAGAATCTTTACAATTTTGCCATTTTAATTTAAACCCTGAGATGACCAATAATCCACTGCAATGCACTTTTATACAGAATAATAACAAAACATTATATAAACACAAAATAAAACAAGATATACATACAAATTCTTAAGGATTAAAGTATCTGAGTTGTGGGTATAAAACCCACTCATCAATACGTTTTGAGAAGTTTCCAAAATTTTTCAAATTTCCCGACCTAGCGCGGTCGTGCCTTATTTGAACTAGGGAACGACACAACTGCTCCCAAGAACAGAGAGGACTTGGACGGGGCGACTTCAGTAGGTGCTGGGCCGAAGAATTACATAGAGCAATGTGCCAGGGCGAAGTCACTAGGATAATTGGGCTCGTTGCGACGAAGTTAATGCGGTCGTGATGCTTTTATACTAGAAACAGGCGTGGTCACGCCTGACCCTGATCAACAACATTTTTGCCTTTTAATTTTGATTTGTCTCGTTTTTATCTTTTCAGCTTCAATTACTTCTGAAATCAATTAACACACTAATAAGCCCATTTACATCACAAAACATACAATAAAATAAATATAAAAGAATTAAAATAAATGAATAATATGCACCAATCGTTGATACTAAAGCTAGAAAAGTTGTAAGAACTGGATAAAATTGGAAAAAACAAAGTGTTTTGGAGTGGGTGTTGCCAATTTGTACCAAAGAGTTTTGTTCTCTATTAATAGACCCATTGTAGAACTGTGGCGCTGACTTAATCGGACATTTAACCACGATTTCCTTAAAAATACAATAATTCTACACTGACCGCCTTATGAAAGAGTCCTAGAAGGCATAGGAAAGCCATTCTCAGAGATGATAAAACATGGAGAAATGGCTGAGATGGGGTTGAAGTCAAGAAAGATTAAAGACCTCACTATTTTAGAGGCAGTAGCTGAGTATATCCAGTCTGGAAATTACGGGAGTAACCCTTGAAAATTTCACAAGAAAAAAGATGAAGAAGTTTCCTTGATACTCCAGGGAAAAACACAACCGGGTAGGCAGAATCCTCCCATTAAAAGGCAAAACATTTACTCCCTATTCAAGTAGTCTGCAAATCCGGCAAATCCATCATCTCAAAAAGTTGGAGAAGTCAGGCGCAGGAGAACTTTCACACCCTTGGGAGATTCACTGGAAAATATACTGAAGATTCTGACAACACAGAAGAAAATCACTTAGATCATCCCCCCTAGAAATCCAAATGGGAAATTTTTTTAACCCAAACAAAAAATGTACTTACCATTCTGGATCCCCTGGACATGATACACAAGAATGTTGGTCTCTGAAACAAAAGATCCAAGACTTGATAGATAGTGGGGAAATTATGGTGGCTATACCAGAATAGCCACATGTCTAGGACAATCCTTTGCTTCACCACAATGAGGAATGAGTAAACATGATCAATACAGGGAGTGGAAAAGGTTCAAAATACCTCAAGTATATCTGAAATTTATCCCAGAGAAATGAAAATAGCCCCGCCAAGAGGGGTTATGCAGAAGAAGGATCTTCAATAGAACAAAATATGAAGTCAATTAAGGAACAAATTGATCAATTGGCGGGATTATTACTATTTCAACATCAGCTAACTCGTCATATGATAAACCAATCCTGTTGGGATGATAATCAATGATGGCTTGGACATGCGATCCAAGTCTTCAAGGATGTTGACGTTGGGACTACCACCAAAGTCTTGAATCCTAGACACTGGTTTATACTCCATAAAGGTACCTCTTGTGTGGAAGAGATCTGTGGGAATAAAGCTGTCTATTTTGAGCATGTGTATAACATGTTCCCTCATACTGTCAGAGTTACTGCTAACAGTTTTGTTGCTGTCAGGGTTGCCTGACCTCTGTTGATGTATGTATCACCGGATGAATCCCTACTGGGTGCATTGCCAAGGCAGCTTGACCTTCATTGATGTGTGTATCAATGGTTGCATTGTGTTGTAACCCCCGTCGGGGAGACGTAGATGTTTGAAGGATGAGCATTATGACCCCCGTCGGGGAGGCGTAGATGTTTCGATAACTTCGGCGTTGTAACCCCCGCCGGGGAGGTTTGATATTTCCTGGTTTCTCGTTGTAACCCCCGCCGGGGATTATTTAGGGTTGTAACCCTGAAAATGACGGCATCAGAACTTTGTTGGATATTGTCGAGCATGGTTTATGAAAGCTGAGCTCATTGGTATAGTATATCCTGCATCCAGGCGAATACCATTGAGACGACGGGAGTTTAACTCTGACCGATGAGAAACCAGGATTTCAGGCTGTTCCGCTCTAATTTGGCCTTTTTAGCTTGTGAGACATACTTTGCAACTCTAGTTGGAGTGAGCCGGAGGTGTGGGACCCATGTAGAGGTGCCGCAGGTGTACCTGCAGGAGTCGCAGGTTAACCTGCGACCAGCCGTGCCTATGTATAGGTGGCTGGTCGCTTTCATAAGTCATTTTCAAGTTGCGTAGCGAAGGAAATCTGAGAGCTCTTCTTCAGATCTGCTGAGTTCGGGCAACTTTCTACATATTCTGCCACCGTACAAGCGTTCTTCACTGTCCTGATAACATATACATGTATTTTTTTCCAATTTCTGTCCGTTGGAAAATGACTTATCGCATGAAATGCATTTGGACACATAGTAATAAATATGCATGCTGATATTACTTGATAAAAAAAATTCAACATAGTAAATGTTAGTATTAAACCATGCTGAAAATAATGATGTGAAAAAAAATTGACTTTTGAAGCTGTCAAATTGGTACCTTTTACTGTCAATTCTTATCCTATTTGAGGACAAATGAGTAAAGGTAGAATAGTAAAATAATCCTGGTAATTAGATTACACTTACAGATTTTTACTTTGATGTGATGAATGCATACATGATGTATTTGACTGTGTACAGGTGTGCTACTAAATGACCATCTAGTCATGCCTATGTGCATGTGGATAGTCCCATTTACAAAGGGGGCTTTGACAAAATTTTCCCAAAATGTAGGCCTTTAGTAGTTATGCATTTTTAACTCTACTGTAGATATATGTTAAAATAATGCATGTATGCATGTAATCATAGAATGCATTTTGAAAAAGACTCCAGGTACGAAATTACCACACCCTTTTTGAGGTAATTTGGAGACTTGCTATCCAGATATTATGGATCCAGATCAGCCGAGCAGTTCCCGCAGGACCACTTCTGGTGTACAGAGGAGGGCTTTTGAAGAGCCTCAACGCCGTTCTGTGAGATAGCCTCGTCGTTTGGCGGAGGCGGTGGTACGTCCTATTCGGGTTGAGGTGTCGAATTTTGAGGACGAGGAGGAGGATGTACCGGTCGAGGTTTCTGCTCCTACTGTACGTGTTCCCCGTAGGGAATTGCCAGGTATTCAAGTAGCAAACCCAGATCTTCTGGGTGACTTATGTAGGCATCCTTTTGTATACCTGCACGCAAACGAGGTATAAAGTTAGATTTTTAATCTTCATTATTTCCTATTGATGAGGAGTCAAGGAGTCTGATGTTGATCTGCATTTGATGTAGGTTCCCGGCTTCACACAGCCTCGAGGGAACTGGTTTAGCATCCACTTTATGTATTAGGCCTTGCATGATGACTATAGAGAGATCGTCTATGGTTGGGGATTCAGGAGGTTCTTCTCCATTCTACCACGTCGCTGTCCCTGGGGTTACATCATGGCATTGTCTGAGCGGTGGTTCCACCAGACTCAGTCACTCCATTTGCTGGACTACGAGGTGATGATGACACCGATGGATTGGCGGTTTATCACAGGTATGGAGTTTGGAGGGGAGCCGGTGCCTTGCACGGCAGATATCACCCCTACTGCCGTCAGATCCTTGTTGGGAGTTCCAGCAGAAGCGCTCAAGGGCAGGACTATTCGTACAGGTCCTTTGAGTATAGATGCTATGAACGGGCTGTTGAGTGAGCCTATACTCGATGATGTGAGATTCAGGGATCGCATTCTTCGGCGATTGTTCCTAATGATCGTTAGGGGCTGCTTCATAGCAGATAATTCCTCTACGGTGTCCTTCGCTTTGATTAGCGCCACTCGACACGTGGACCATATAGGAGAGTATGATTGGGGTTCCTACACCTTTGCCTACTTCCTTAGGGGAATGCACATGCGATCGCAGGGCTTGAACGAGGTGTGGTTAGGATTCTACCCATTTCTACTGGTAAGTGTTTCTCTTGTCCTTTCCCATGTGTGGGTTAAGAGTGTTGACTGACAGCAGATGTTTGCCTTTGTGTTGGCAGTTTTGGGCCTATGAGAGGCTTCCTTGTTTGTGTCATGTGAGTGCGTTAGGTTTAGATACCTATCCACAAGAATGGAGATGGCATCATTCCATATTGGCGGAGGTCTCTGTTACTAAGGGTTTCACTCATTGTCGCCTACAGCTGGAGTTGTTGATAGCCGATGTCATCACATGGATTCCCTACTCTGGAGAACATTTGGGAGTTGTCTTTAAGGATGGGTACCCAACCGGAGTAGAGTACATCATTTCCACCCGCATGATTCCTCTCTTCACATATGGAGGATAAGAGCTCTATTTAGGAGAGCGTGCTATTAGGAGCACTATAGGAGAGATTCGAATGCCGATCTTGCCTCCTGCTAGGCATTATTGGCCTATTTTGAAGTCCCCCGTCATTGACATCCCATTGATGGGGATTGACGGCTTTACATTGTCAGAGGGCCCTGTTCTCAAGAGATGTTCCAGCATTGGTGGATCCCTCGTACGATTGGATCTCAGACCCGCGCCACATAGTTTATAGGGGATATGGTTCCAGGATTCGTAATGATGACAGATTGGCTAGCCTGTGTCAGAGATCCGACTCATGTGACACAAATTGTCGGATTGACGCGGAAGTTGGACCAGTCATATATTTTCATTCGGCATTTGGGCAGAGATCCTGCAGAGGCAGATACTTTTGATCCTTCCAGGTCTGGCGCTGGTCCCTTGGATGACCCATATGGTTTTGTCGGCACAGATCCTCCTTTGTATAGGCCTGACATCCCTGTAGATATATATCCAGTGACTCAGGAGGAGTTACATCAGGTGGACAACATCGATGACGTGGACATCGACACCATTGACTTTTTCTTATGTATTTCTTTTGATAGGCCTCTGTTAGCTGCTGGGTAGCTTCGCCCCATTTTTACTATATCTTTTGATAGGCCTCTGTTAGATGTTGGGTAGCTTCGCCCCATTTCCCGGTATTTTAGCTGTATAGAGATGTATTAGATGATGATATACTTAGGAATGCATGCATAGTTTTCTATTCCCTATATCATATTGCCATCTATTGTGTCATGCATGTTATTGCTATGCATATGTATGTAAGTCTAGAGATATTCAGCATTGACCCCTGGATGGTCTTATGACACGACCCATACAGATGTCTTCTTTGACAGTTAGCCGTATTGATCATACCCCACCATTTGTGGTGGTAGCTGGTATGCGATCATGGTATAATAGTATATTACCATCAGACATGGTGATCATAGATGATTTGCTGCATCATACTATGACTTTACTGATGTTTCAGGTTCCTCCAGGATTTCTAGAGGGCATGCTAGAGCACTGGGTACCGGACAGACAGGTATTCCGCTTTGGGACCCGTGAGTTGACTCCTACTTTGGAGGAGTATGTACGATTAACGATGCTGCCTCTGTACAGACCTTGCATGCACATAGAGACGGGAGACCTGGGTAGATAGTTCATGACTCTCACAGGATTGAGGCGCAGAGTAGTGCAGGATGAGATTACATCCGGCCATGTTATATCCCAGCGTTTCCTGTTTGACAGGTTTGGCTTTGAGGAAAGCTATGCACAGTATTCTGGGGATTTAACCACACCGGAGGATCATTGGCATTCAGCCAAAGTAGATGTACTGCTTCTATGCGTATTGTCATATGTATACATGCCGCGGTACATGGATGAGCAGGAGTGTTCACAGGTAGCTCGATCATGCTGTATGTGTGGTTTATGTCATACTTGAGACCGATTGGCACATTTAGACATCATGGATTTTTTTTCACTCATGAGATAGTCATGTCGTACTCCTTTCAGCCTGCGGGGTGTACAGATGCTGTATCTGGGTCTGCTTTCTTAGGAAATATTGGAGATCCGTTTAATATATTGCTGTGTTCAGGGCTTACCTCACCCTACAGCTTCATTACTCATGCTCCGGGCATGGATTATCTACCTCTGGCTGGTTTGAGGGGAATGATCACTTACCATTCACTGGCCGTGATGTGTCAGTTTGACCAGTTCCAGGATTTTCATCCTTATGAGGGGGCAGTGAGTCAGCGCTTCACGTCACACCGTTTGTCAGCGGAGGACAGATTAAGGTAGTATGCCTGCTGGGATCCGCGAGAGTCGGCTGAGTTTTTTTGTCAATCATCCAGGTTGTTCTGCAGAGTATTTCGTATGGATGGAGACAGAGACTGCATTGGCTGCGACTGTATTAACAGTGCAGTAGACTGATTCTGACGATGAGAAGCCTATAGAGGAGACTGTCATTCCCACTGATTACTTGACTGCTGGGCTGCCAGCATTTGTTATAGATTCTCCCACCCCGAATTCCACTGTTATTCAGTATTCGACATAGCATTTGGAGCAGAGCTTACATCTGATGACCTATGACAGAGATCAGGCTAGGGCCACAATGTTAACAGCTCTTGATGAGAGAGATACCGTTCTGTTAGAGAAGGATGAGGCTAGATCAGCCAGGGATGCATTGATAGTTGAGTGGGATGATGCCTTATCTGCTAGGGATGTGTCCATTACAGACATCACTTCAGTGAGATCCCAGATGACGGTCAGTCTGGCCTACATGAATGCTTACATTGATGAGCATTATGCCACCATGCAGTTAGCCTCTGATTTGCTAGCTCGTGTAGATACCCTTGGGCAGGAGCTTGCAGTGCTTCCTCCGTCTTCAGAGAGGGATGCTATGTTAGATCTGATAGTTCGCATGTATACAGATCTGTAGATAGCTTTGTATTTTCCTGCACAGACTAACTTAGCTATTTTTTCATGTACATCACAGATATATATATATCAAACAGTATTATGTATGGCAGGGAAATATATTTTGATTCACTTCCCTTTTAGTTATGCCTTGATACTTGCTTGATGTTTGCCTGTTTCTCCAGGGCCTTTGATCTTGATACATTCTGAACTTATCCTTCATAGATGGACATTGAGACGTCGCAAGGTCTCTCAGAACGGATCATTGATTACTGAAAATCCCTACCATCTTTGGTGTCTTGGGACTAGTATCTATATGGAAAAATGGAGAGGATGGTAGTCTCTTCCTCTCTGAGATTGACCGCATCACAGATGGTCGCCCGTACTTCTATTTGTGAGAAGCCTAGTTAATTCCATCTCTTATGGGTTGGTATTTCTCTTTGAGGTACGATCGCAGGTTAGATGGTCACCGAATCTTCTATTTGTGAGAAGAGGTTGGATAATTCCATCCCTTTGATCTGAAACTGATCCCTTTGGCAATTTGAAGGTTGATCCCAGTACCGTGTGACAAGTATGTTTGTTCTGGTAGGGGTTAGACTGCACCATGAATGGCTGCCTACGTACTCCTGTTGAAGAGGAGATTAAGTCTGCATAGTTAGAACCTGGTGTAAGAGGTTCAACGCTGAAGGCGGAAGGGAGATGGGTGTAGAAGTTGTTTTTGTTGTTTTTGTGAAGAAAGGGTAGAAATGTTTTTGTTATTTTTTCTTTATTGCGACCGGGCCATATAGAATATGGTTGCTTACGTACCCCCAGGTATAAGGGAGATCTGGTCGATGTAGTTCGCCCCTCAGGAAGAATCGTAGCTGAAGAGAAGCGTAAATCCCATGCACATGCTATACTGCGAGGAGAGGAAAGTTTAATCCCATAGAGGGGATAAACTGCAAGTGTGGAGAAAGTTTAATCCTATCTTGAGGATAAACTACAAAGGTGAAAATTTTAATCTCGTCTTCAGGAGAAGCAAGTGTGAAAAGTTTAATCTGGACATCAGATGAAGCAGGTGTGAAAAGTTTAAAATGAAATAAAACCAGGTTGCTGGCTTGAAGTGTATGTTTCCCTGAGAGGCAGAAGAGTTTGTAAAAAGAAGAGAGGGTTCAAAACCGGAATGACTGGTGATTGGATGATTAAGACTAAGATGTTTGTTTGGTGGTTACTTCAGACATAGTACATAAATTCATCGCCATCCATTTCCTGCAACCTGAGAGCACCTCCTTTTAATACTTCTTTGACAATAAATGGGCCTTCCCAGTTAGGGGCAAATTTTCCTTTGGATTTATCTTGGTTATCAATGATCCTTCAAAACCAAGTCATGTTGTTTGAATTACCGTAGTCAGACTTTTCTGTTGTAGGATCGTGTGATCCTCTGCTGATATAACTGACCATGGAAGATAGCCGCGGTTCGCCTTTCGTCTATCAGAGACAATTGGTGATACCTATCTTGTACCCATTGGTCTTCATCCAACTGGGCATCCATCAATACTCCGAGGGATTCCATTTCCATTTCTATGGGGAGCACTGCTTCTATCCCATAAACTAACGAGTAGGGGGTTTCCCCAGTGAAAGTTCACATGGAAGTTCTGTAGGCTAATAAAGTTAGAGGCAAGAGGTCAGGCCATCCTTTGTGATTGGCGTACATTTTCTGCATGATCTTCTTGATGTTTTTATTAGCAGCTTCAATAGCACCATTCATCTTCGGACGTTAGATGACAGAGTTGAGATGTTTGATGTGGAATTTTCTGCATAATTCCTCCATCATGTTGTTGTTGAGGTTTTTAGCATTGTCTGACACAATGACCTCTGGTTGTCCATATCGATAAACAACATTGTTTTTGATGAAAACAATGATGACTTCTTTAGTAACCCTGGGGAAGGAAGCTGCTTCAACCTATTTAGTGAAGTAGTCGATCATAGTGAATATGAATCGATGTCCATTACTGGCTTTGGGCTCGATGGGCCCGATAACGTCCATTCCCCACATTGAAAAGGGCCATGGCAAACTCATATTATGGAGTTTCCTTGGAGAGGCGTGGATAGCATTCCCATGGATCTGACATTGATAACACCTCTTGACGTGATCATCACAGTCAGCTTTGAGTGTGAGCCAATAATGTCCCGTTCTGAGAATTTTCCTAACAAGTAGGGGTCCGCTCATGTGTTGGCCACATACTCCACCATAGATCTCATCCATGAGTTGTTGAGCTTGGTCTTTGTACAGAAATCTGAGGAGACCTAATTCTGCATCTCTTTTGTAGAGTACATCTCCGCTCAGGTAGAATTTCAAAGCAAGTCGATGAATCCGCCTCTTCTCAGTTAGGCTCCCCTCAGCGGGTGAAGATCCATCGTAGATACTCCTTGATATGTTGATACCAAGGGTTGTGGATGGGAGTCAACTCATTCGATACTTCTCCAATGTAATTCCCAAAGACTGGGGCTTTCTGCATAGCAATTGTGATGCTGGGCATGTTTTCCTTATCAGGTTTGTAAACCAAGGAGGCCAACGTTGCTAATGCATCTGCAAAGTCATTCCTATTACGAGGAATGTGTAGAAAAGAGATTTCTTCAAACTCCAAAGCCATCTGTAGAACTTGCCGATGGTAAGGCAGTAAATGTAATTCTTTGGTTTGATAGATTCTTATGGATTGCTTGATTACCAATTCGGAATCCCCAAAGATAGTTAACCGACTGATATCCATTGAACGGGCAAGTTTGAGTCCCATGATACAGCCTTCATACTCAGTTATGTTGTTGGTGTTGACAAACTGTAATTTAACGGCGACGGGATACTACTCCCCTGTATAGGATATTAAAACTGCTCCAGCTACAGAGCCTTCTGAGTTAACAGCTCCATCAAATTACATTTTCCACGAATGACATGTTTCGTACTAATGTGGTAGCTGAATTGTCATTACTCCTTCATCAGGAAAGTACGTTTCCAAGGGTTTGTAATCCCCTGCAGGTGCAGCGGCCAATTGATCTGCAATTCCTTGACCTTTGACCGACTTTTGAGTCACGTAGATGATGTCAAATTCTTGTAGGATCAACTGTCATCTGGACAGTCGACAATTTAGTATGGGTTTACTGAACACATACTTAAGAGGATCCACGCGAGATATGAGATGGGTTGTGTGACCATGGAGAAAATGCTGTAATATCATGGAAGCCCATGCTAAAGCACAACAAGTCTTCTCGATCAGAGTGTACTTGTGTTCACTGATGCTGAATCTTTTGCTGAGGTAATAGATAGCTCACTCTTAGCCTCTATTATCTATCTACCCCAGCATACAACCCATAAAATTGTCATTTATGGATAGGTACATGAACAGGGGAACATCATCCCTGGGAGGTACCAAATCTAGAGCGTTGATCAGTTGCTCCTTAATTGTGAGGAAGGCTTTTTGACACTCGTCATACCATTTCATGGAGGAGTTCTTCCTTAATAATTTAAAGATTGGCTAATAGGTTACCGTGAGTTGAGAAATGAATTAGCTAATGAAGTTGATCCTTCCCAAAAATCCCCGTATTTCCTTCTCTGTCTAAGGAATGGGCATTTCCTTGATGGCCTGGATTTTGGTAGGATCTAGTTCAATCCCTTTGTGGCTGACTAGGAAGCCTAGCAACTTGTCTGACTTAACACCAAAGGCGCACTTGGCGGGATTCAACTTTAAGTTGTACTTACGCAACCTGTTGAACAACTTCTTGAGATGGTCTAAATGGCCATCCTCCTTCCGGGATTTGACAATGATGTCATTCACATAGATCTCTATCTCTTTGTGCATTAAATCATGGAAAAGAACCATCATAACTCGCTGGTAGGTTGCCCCAGTGTTGATGAGGCCGAATGACAACCGTCTGTAGCAAAAGGTTCCCCAAGACGTGATGAAAGCTATTTTCTCACGATCTTCCTCAGCGACCATAATTTGATGGTACCTCGCAAAGCAATCAGCAAAGGAGTACATACTGTACTGAGCAGTATTGTCATTGAGAATGTGGATAAATGGCACGGGAAAGCTATCTTTAAGGCAAGCTTTGTTCAAATCCCGATAATCCATGCAAACTCGCACCTTTCCCCCTGGTTTAGGCATAGGAACAATGTTGGATATCCACTCCGGATATGTAGACACCATGATGATGCCAGCTTGAAATTTTTTCAAAATTTCTTCTTTAACTTTTAAACTCCACTCAGGTTTAAATCGCCTAAGCTTTTGTCTAACTGGCTTGAATCCTTCTTTAATTGGAAGCCGATGACGAACAATTTCAGTGGACAATCCCACCATGTCTTCATGAGACCATGCAAACACATCCTAGAATTGTGCTAACAGTGCAACCATGTCATTCTGTTGATTTGGGGTAAGGTCTGAACCAATCAGGATTATCTTATGGTTGTCTAAGGTTCCGAGATTGAAAGGAGTGGCTTGATCAAGAATGGGTTTGGTTTTGTCGGCGACCCATTCCTTAATCTCTTGAGGTGTCTCAATGTCCTCTTGGATGTCCATCAAGTCTGAGTCCAACTTTGCATCAAAGTTACAGCCCTTGTAGAGAGAAGGCACCTCATCAGCAAGTACAGGCACATCTAAATTCAGAGTCCAGAAACAAAAATATGCTTTCACTTAATATATGCAACTGTTCGATCATACAAAAGTGTTAGCATGTACGTGATAAAATAACTGCTAGTGCTGTAAAGGAAAGCAAGCAATTAAAGTTATCTACAGGGCAGAGGGATTTTCTGCCCATTTTATCCTCGTCGACCAATGTATGGAGTGCTGCTTCAATTGTCGAGGGAAAAGTCCTGATGGACTACAGTGATAAAAGGATCGCCAGTGTCCACCTTTTCCCGAATGATAACCATGACATCTGGGCAATCATTATCTGGGGTGTATCTGTTGGTGTGTTCATCATGAACAATGACGTGAATGCCTGCCATCATCATGGCAAGGTCATGTTTACATTTTTGTTCCTTTTCTTCCGCTTCGGGATCAGGAATCAGCACCTCTTTAGCTTTGATTGGCACTGGTTTTGGAAACAGCATAGCCACAATATGGGCTGGCACCTTTACTGGAGACTGCATCAACGTATACGGTAAAGGTATAGAAAATCGCCATGCGGCGGAAGTTTGAGGAACCTGCTTATGCTTATAAGGGTTCCTGTGAGTGGAACTAGCAGAATAGCCTAGACCGGCTGTCCCAATTTGATTGGACATTTGGATAGGGTGCTTAATAACTTGTTGATCCTTACCAAGCCCTTGTCCAGGTTGATAACCCCACAACATCATTTCTTAAGTGGCTGACATAACCTCATCAGAAATCTTGGGTACGGGAAGTGGCGCTCCAATAGAATGGTATTGCGTGTTATTCACTTCCAGAGTACGGAAACTGGCCGGCTCAACAACTGAATTGAAGCTGATAATTGGTAGAGTTCCTGATCTAGGACATTCCGGCTCAGCATTGACAGCGACTAAACTGTTTTTGATGATGTATTTGAGTTGTTAATGTAAGGTGGAGGGAACAACTCTAGCCATGTGTATCCATGGTCTCTCCAATATCAGGTTATATCCTGAATCTATCTTGAGGACATGGAAGGATACGTTGAATGTATTAGGACCAATCTCAATTGGCAATTCAATCTTTCCAATGGAATTTCGCCGAGATCCATCAAAAGCTCGGATGATCGTATGGCTACTTTGGATTCGATTGAGATTGATATTCATCTTCACCAAGGTGGCATAAGGGTAGATATTTAGAGATGAACCTCCATCTATCAATACTGCAGCTAGTATATACCCGGAAGACAACACTGCGATGTGTAGTGGTTTACAATAACCGGTCCCTTCAGGAGGTATGTCGTCATCAGTGAAGGATATCACATTTCTGTTGAAAATGTGATCAACCAAATGTTGAAATTTTTCCATATTCAGTGATTTTGGCAAGTAGGCTTCTTCCAAAACCTTTAGCAAGATCTTTTGATGCTCCTTAGAAGAGAAAACTAGGTCCATTATTGAAATATAGTGTGGAGCTTCTCGCATGCTTAAAACCACTTTGGCTTCATTATGGCTCATAGTACGGAGGAATTTTTCAATCTTCTCTATGGGAAACTTCCCCTTTGCTTCATAAGTAGGCTTGATAACCCGTTGAGGAAGGTACAATGGATTTTCTTTTGACACTATAGTAGTAGTATATGACGTGGATCCTTCAGCTTCTCCATAATTCCATGGAAATTTGTGTAAGCTGACAACAGGATGTTGTAGTCTGCAAGGTAAAGGAATTGGCTTGGGTGTGGCCACTTTCAAAGGATTGTTAGCTCCTTTGAGATGAATTGGTTGTATGGGAAATACTTTGATAGTCTCATCATCCACTTTGGATATAACTGCTACTGATCCCTTCCATTGGGTAGGGCATGCATTCCCACCCTTAAGTTGCATAGTGTAATCATCCGCTATTTGCAGGACACCGCTATCAATAAGATTCTGAATGAGATGGCGGAGTGCCCAACATTCTTCTGTATTGTGACCGCGATAATGTGAATGATATTGACACATTTCATCAGGATTGAACCACCCTGAGTGGGGATTGATTAGAGGTAGAAGGAATGTGATTCTTCCTTCGTTGATCAACATTTAAAGTATCTCCTCCATAGATTGGCCCAAATAGGTGAATTCCCTTTTATTGGTGAAATCCCGATGGGCTTTAGCAGTTGCTCGCTTTGTAACCTTATTCTCCATAGCTTCGCTTTCTGAAGGCGTTGATGAAGCATTCATAATAAATGGAAGGAGATAGGCGTGCTCCTACCTGATTAATTGACATGTGACTTGATGATTGTGGGTCACCAGTTCTGCCAATTGCTCAATTTGTTTGCAAAGAGCTTTCATTTTTCGTTCCATGGTAAACTGGAACTTTGCATAATCCCATTTGTCAACACCATCTTTGATGGGTTGGGATGATTCACCAGTAGAATTGGAACCATGTCCAGTGCTCCAATTGATTATGTTGACCTCTTCTTCTTTATGTTGAGGAAGAGGGTTGTCTTGAACGTGAGGTTGATCGGTTTTAGTTACGACGATCTCACCATTGTCTATTAGATCTTGAATCTTATGCTTCAAGGCCCAACAATCTTGAGTATCATGTCTGGGTGCCCCAACATGCTAAGCACACTTCCGAGTAGCATTAAAACCATTCCCATTAGGGTTGGCTGGTGTAAGAAGATGTGTAATTTTCCTCTGAGCAGTCAGAAGAGCAAGAATATTCTCAAGCTAGTCCCCTAAGGGTGTGAACGTTCGAGGCCTCTTTACTTCTCCACTTTTAGGCAATGGAGGGTTTAAAGATTCTGCTGGAAAAGGGGAGTAGTTTCTCCTCTGCAAAGGCATGCTTGGATTTCCTTTTTGTCCTTGTAGTATCAAGGAAACATCATCCTCTTTCTTTTTATGGACCATTCAGGGGTTGTTTCTATAAGATCCAGACTGGATGTGCTCAGCAACAGCTTTAAAAGTGGCTAGGTCTTGAATCTTACTAGACTTCAATCCCATTTCAGCCATCTCGTCGTGTTTGATCATTTTAGAAAATGGCTTACCAATACCAGCCATAACTCTTTCATAGAAAGGGGCTTCCTGTATATCTATGAAAGTCATGACCATTTCTGATTCTGTCATGGAAGGAATAACTTGAGCAGCAAGGCGCCTCCACCTTTGAGCATACTCTCTGAATGACTCATTAGACTGTTTCTTAACTTTGGTAATTTGGTACCGGTCAGGAACCATCTGAGATTGAAAATTGTATTGAGTGAGGAAGGTGTGGGCCAACTATTCCCAACTATGGATCTTAGAGTTGTCTAATCTGGTATACCACGAACGGGCTTCTCCAGTCAGACTTTTTTGAAATAGCTGCATTCTGAGCTTTTCATTCTCAGCATAAGATCCGAGATCTCCAATGAACACTTTTAAATGTGTATAAGGATACCCTAATCCGTCATACTTTTCAAAATCAGGGGCTTTAAATTTCTCCGGATAATGAACACCATGGAATATGCAAAGGTCTGTATATGAAACACTGCCATGAGTTCCAATTCCTTTGAGAACACTAATGGTTTCCTCCATTTGAAGGACTTTCTTCCTGATGTCATCATTGTCTAGATCTCCTTGGAGATGGGTGCCTTCAGTGTCTTTGTTGGTTGTATCCAACTGATGCTCTGGAATTATCTTTTCTAGACCTTGAACTCCTTGTGTAAAGGGTTCTGTATGTGTAGGTATCTTCGTACCCTGAGTAGACTGGTGAAATTCTTTCAGTAGAACAACCAAGTCTGTGATTTGTTTACTTAATCCTTTAAATTTTTCTCGGGAAACAGGATTAGACTGTTCAAAAGAAGACATGATTGGCTGTAGGCTTGTGGCCTTTTTGGATTTTGAGCGAGTAACAGACCCAATTGCTTCCCTACAAAAGACTTACGTAGTTTAGTCTAAGGGTAATGTATATGTTATCATAACATGTCCATTTTAGGAATTTGTCCTGCAAAACCAGTTTATTAATTGATAACAAGTCATGCACATATATTCTTCATATTTTCCATTACATATGGATGAACATGGAATAAAATTACAAGTAAATGTTTTTACAAGTAATTGAAAATTGAAAGTATGAAGAGACTTTCCTCCGCGTTTGGTTTATCAGAGGTTGACCTATCTTAGGGTTACTCTCGCGGATTTTCGGCATAAAGGTTCCCAGATCATCACAATCTACTCGACGAGAAGTTAATCCGGTCTTTCAACTAGAGCGAATCTGAGTGGTGCCTTTCCTGAGTCCCGGGGAATTATTCTTCCCACGGGTCCAGTAATCAAACACCGACAGGATAACCTCCTAGTGGAGGGACCACACAACATACATTAACATACAACGTGTCTCACCATTTATGTAAAATGATGACATGTACGAAGCACTAATATCACAGATAGATATTTAGCAGTACAATAATTAAGATGCATTCATACACATTCATCAAAAATGTAAATGCAACAATTACACACAAGCATATAACAATTTTGAAAAGCTTGTAATAGCGGCTTAAGCCCTCTTACTGGAGTCCCTAGCAGAGTCGCCACTTGTCCACGTCGGGATTTTTGGTGTCCCTTTTCGTTACTTGTTCTTTGGTGTTATCATGTTAATATGAGATTTGTTTGAAAAAACAATTGAAAAAGGTCTGACATGTATAATGTTGACGATTGACTTTAAGAGTCACCAGTTGGTGTATTTAACTGGTTGTACCAACGCACCCGAAAAGGTTAGCATATTGACCCAGTGATTTGACACTGCTAAACGGGTCTGTGAAACTGAGATTCATTAAGGGTTCGGGGGCTTGATTATGCGGAGGGAAGGTGTTAGGAACCCCCCGACATCCGTGTTATCACGGTGACCGCCACTCTTCAAAGAAATTGTTATATGAATGTGTGTGTGTGGATCAATGTGCAATTTATTTGAAAGTAGTCCGAGGCCTCGTTCGCACCTATATACACGAGGTTTAAATTTTATAGGAAAATTCAGTTTTAACCAAGATATAGCAATGAAGTTTTATAAAAGAGGTTTTTCAAACTCTGTGATCAATAGGAATTGAGACCTTTTCATACTTCCATTTTATTAAATGATCGGCTTGTTTGCTTTTATTTTCGAGATGCGAAGCATCCTCAAGAAAATAATATACAGCAGTGCCAAACTCCTTATGGGCATGACAGTCATCCAAGGAAACTCGAACACTGTAAAATAATGTACAAGTTGTTTACATCTAAAAATGTCCATCATGGGAACCGAATCTAGATTCAGTAAACTGAACCTGTGATCACATGATTCCTAGGCTCACATGATACTGCAATTTGTATGGAAAATAGTAAACAGTTATATATATAAAAGTTGTAAATATATATATACAGACTGGATCAACCACCACGAAGCAACTCCATGGGGGATCAGAAATGTAAATATATAAAAGCGGTAAATATATATATATATATATATATATATATATATATATATATATATATATATGAACATGATCAACCGCCACGAAGTAAACTCCAGGCGGGAGGAAATATAAATAAAGCTGTAAAAGCGATCAACTGCCACGAAGTAAATTTCAAGCATGACAGAATGTAAATAAAGCTGTAAAAGGCCACGAAGTAGACTCCAGGCCTGACAGAAATGTATATATATATATATATATATATATATATATATATACAAATATATATATATATAAAAGCAGTAGACGCACCGAATGTAAATCCGGGCTCATCGGATATGTCCAACAGCAATTATATATATATGTATATATATAAAAGCGAGTAAACACACCGGATGTAAAATCCAGGCTCATCAAATATGTCTGACAGCAATTATATATAAATATATATATACAAAAGCAATTAAACGCTCCGGATGTAAAATCCAGGCTCGTCAGACAGAGTCTGACCACAGTTTATATATATATATATATATATATATATATAAGTATATATATATATATATATATATATATATATATATATATATATATATATATAAGGAGATAAACGCTCCAGACCAAAGTCTAAGCTCAATCGAGGCATAACTCGATAATGTTAGTCCATATATATGAAATATATACATATATTAATATATATATACAGACAGAAATGAAAACCACGGACCGAAGTTCGGGCAAACACACTCACACGACTATCAACGTGTACAACAGTGTGTGATGTATTAGAAAAAGGCTTTATAGAATGTAAGAAGGCTTACAGTGGTATGCCAAAATAGACTTCTTAGACTTTAAATGGATAAACACTCAGCTCCCACCAGATAAAAAGTAGCTATATATGAGCTAACTAGTGTTTAAAGAAGAGGAAACACTCAAAAGATGTGTATGGAGAGCAAAATAGACAGAGCTTCCTCACCTTTTTCCTTCTCTCTCTCTCTCTCTCTCTCTCTCTTTCCAAATGGCTGACCCCTCAGCTTATATTTATAGAATGATGGCCGCAGGTATACCTGCGGTAGCCGCAGTTGTACCTGCGACTGGTCGTGGCTGATCCGAGCCTCGCGGGTCGCATCGTCTCGTAGTACGTGCAGTCGTGCACTGTAATGTCTGCTCGAACTTGCAGAACATCAGTCTGAGCATCTAAACAAAGTATATTTGTACTTCTTCGGATCGTTTGTGTCGAGAGTTACGTAATGACATGGATTAGAGGTTGTACGAAGTCAGGAAGATGGGTCTATGCCCATGGTCTTCAAGCTTCAAATTCTATCCAAAGTACTGCCACGCGTAATAGTCACTCAGGATTGTCAATTCTCGGCTATTGTGGGACATTGTTGTATGTATGTATGTATGTATGTATGAAGTGTTGCGACGACGTGCCATTTGTCGAAGGAACAAGATGATGTGTAACTCCTTGCCGGGGTTAGGGCCGGTTTGAGTTGAAAGTAGACGTTGCTCAGGGTTACAGCTAAGATTGGACTACTTGTTGGTATGTCGCGATATCATCTTGTTGACGTGGACAGATGACGTTGTGACTCCTCACCAGGGTTATTGCTGGTTTAAGCGAAAAGCATACGTTGCTCAGAGTTACATCTGAGATTGGACTGCTGCTTGTTTGTATGTATCACTATCATCTGTGGATGTTCCTGTCTGCCCGTTGTCAACTCCGGGTCTGAGGTGTGTGTGCCTTGACAGGATGTCTGAGGTTGAAGTTGATTGCATATGCTTGAAACAAGCATTTCCGGGGTTATCGCCAGAACTGCAATGACATCTCTTGGGGATATCACCAAGGATGTTGCCACTCCCAGTGTTGTCTCTGGGACTTGAACTGAGCGTCGCGGTGTTATTGCCAAGACAGGACTATCCTCTCCGGTGTTGTTGCCAGTCTTTTGATATGCATATCTCAGGGTTATCTCCGAGATCAGAAATGACATTCTCGGTGTGTGTTCCGGGTTGACATGATGCTCCCGATTTGTGTTCCGGGTTAGAACTGAACTTCCGGTGGTATCAAGAATAGATGTAAACTGTCTTTCAAGGTTATCTCCAAAAGACGAATCTACCCTCCTGTAATGTTAGTAATAGGAGTGCAGAAAATTTCGAGTGTCTACAGATGCCCCTCTTTATCATATTCATGTAATGCAAGGCATGGATAGGATAAAGAATCCTAGACACTTGAAATGCAAGCAAGATAAACATGATGTTAAATGCAGCAACATGATGCTATATGCAGCAACATGATGCAAATGCATGATGCATGATTGTCGTGTAATCCTGCTGGGATGACAATCAGTGATGGCTTAGACATGTGATCCAAGTCTTCAAGGATGTTGACGTTGGGACTACCACGAAAGTCTTGAATCCTAGACACTTGTTTATACTCCATAGAGGTATCTCTTTTGTGGAAGAGATCTGTGGGAATAAAGCTGTTTGTTTTGAGGATGTGTATAACATGTTCCCTCATACTGTCAAAGTTACTGCCAACAATTTTGTTGCTGTCAGGGTTGCCTGACCTCCGTTGATGTATGTATCACCAGATTAATCCCTACTGGGTGCATTTTCAAGGCTGCTTGACCTTCATTGATGTGTGTATCAATGGTTGCATTGCGTTGTAACCCCCGCCAGGGAGACATAGATGTTTGAAGGATGTGCGTTGTGACCCCCGTCGGGGAGGCGTAGATGTTTTGATAACTTCAACGTTGTAACCCCCGTCGGGGAGGTTTGATATTTTGTGGTTTCGCGTTGTAACCCCCACCGGGGATTGTTTAGGGTTGTAACCCTGCAAATGACGGCATCGTACCTTTGTGGGGTATTGCCGAGCATGGTTTATGAAAGCTGAGCTCATTGGTATAGTATATCCCGCATCCAGGTGAATACCATTGAGACGACGGAAGTTTAACTCTGACCGACGAGAAACTAGGATTTCAGGCTGTTCCGCTCTGATTTGGCCTTTTCAGCTTGTGAGACCTCCTTTGCAACTCTAACTGGAGCGAGCCGGAGGTGTGGGACCCATGTAGAGGTGCCGAAGGTGTACCTGCAGGAGCTACAAGTTAACCTGCGGCCAGTCGTGCCTATGTATAGGTGGCCATTTTCATAAGTCATTTTCAAGTTGCGCGGTGAAGGAAATCCAAGAGCTCTTCTTCAGATCTACTGAGTTCGGGCAACTTTCTGCATATTCTGCCACCGTACAAGCGTTCTTCACTGTCCTGGTAACACATGCATTTATTTTTTTCCAATGTCTGTCCGTTGGAAAATGACTTATCGCATGAAATGCATTTAGACACATAGTAGTGAATATGCATGCTGATATGACTTGATAAAAAAATATTCAACATAGTAAATGTTAGCATTAAACCATGCTGAACACAATGATGTGAAAAAATTTGACTTTTGAAGCAGTTAAATTGGTACCTTTTACTGTCATTTCTTATCCTATATGAGGAAAAATGAGTAAAGGTAGAATAGTAAAATAATCCTGGTAATTAGATTACAGTTATGAATTTTTACTTTGATGTGATGAATGCATACAGGATGTATATGACTGTGTACAGGTGTGTTACTGAATGGCCACCTAGTCATGCCTATGTGTATGTGGATAGTCCCATTTACAAAGGGGGCTATGGCAAAATTTTCCCAAAATGTAGGTCTTGAATAGTTATGCATTTTAACTCTACTATAGATGTATGTTAAAATAATGCATGTATGCATGTAATCATAGAATGCATTTTGAAAAAGACTCCAGGTGCAAAATTACCACACCCTTTTTGAGGTGATTTGGAGACTTGCTATCCAGATATTATGGATCCAGATCAGCCAAATAGTTCCCGCAGGACCACTTCTGGTGTTCGAAGGAGGGCTTTTGAAGAGCCTCAGCGCCGTTCTGTGAGACAGCCTCGTCGTTTGGAGGAGGCGATGGTACGTTCTATTCGGGTTGAGGTGCTGAATGTCGAGGATGAGGAGGAGGTACTGATAGAGGTTCCTGCTCCTGCTGTGCGTGTTCCCCGTAGGGAATTGCAAGGTATTCAAGTGGCGAACCCAGATCTTGTAAGTGACTTGAGTAGGCATCCTTCAGTATACCTTCACACAAATGAGGTATGAAGTTAGATCTTTAATCTTCCTTATTTACTATTGATGAGGAGTCAAGGACTCTGATGTTGATCTGCATTTGATGTAGGTTCCTGGCTTCACACAGCCTCGAGGGAACTGGTTTAGCATCCACTCTATGTATCAGGCCTTACATGATGACTATAGAGAGATCGTCCAAGGTTGGGGATTCAAGAGGTTCTTCTCCATTCTACCCCGTCGCTATCCCTAGGGTTAACTTAGGGCATTGTCTGAGCGGTGGTAACACCAGACTCAGTCACTCCATTTGCTGGACTGCGAGGTGATGATGACACCGATGGATTTGCGGTTTATCATAGATATGGAGTTTGGAGGGGAACCGGTGCCTTGCACGACGAAGATCACCCCTACTACCGTCAGATCCTTGTTGGGAGTTCCGACAGAAGCGTTCAAGGGCAGGACTATTCGTACAGGTCCTTTGAGCATAGATGCTATGAACGGGCTGTTGAGTGAGCCTATACCCGATGATGTGAGAGTCAGGGATCACATTCTTTGGCGATTGTTCCTAATGATCATTAGGGGCTGGTTCATAGCAGATAATTCCTCTACGGTGTCCTTCACTTTGATTAGCACCACTCAACATGTGGACCATATAGGAGAGTATGATTGGGGTTCCTACACCTATGCCTACTTCCTTAGGGGAATGCGCATGTGATCACAGGGCTTGACCGAGGCATGGTTAGGATTCTACCCATTTCTGTTGGTGAGTGTTTCTCTTGTCCTTTCCCATGTGTGGGTTAAGAGTGTTGACTGACAGTAGATGTTTGCCTTTGTGTTGGCAGTTTTGGGCCTATGAGAGGATTCTTTGTTTGCATCCTGTGAGCGCATTAAGTTTAAACACATATCTACGAGGACGGAGATGGCATCATTCCATACTGGCGGAGGTCTCTGTTGCTGAGGGTTTTACTCATTGTCGCCTATAGCTGGAGTTGTTGACAACCGATGTCATCACATGGATTTCTTACTCTGGAGAGCATTTGGGAGTTGGCTTTGAGGATGGGCACCTGACTGGAGTAGAGTACATCATTTCCACCCGCAGGATTCCTCTCTTCACAGATGGAGGATGGGAGATCTATTTAGGAGAGCGTGCTATCAGGAGCACGACAGGAGAGATTTGCATGCCAATCTTGCCTCCTGTCAGGCGTTATTGGCCTGTTTCGTAGTCCCCCGTCATTGACATCCCATTGATGGGGATTGACGGATTTACATTGTCAGAGGGCCCTTGTTCTCAGGAGATGTTCCAGCATTGGTGGATCCCTCGTACGATTGGAGCTCAGACCCGCGCCACACAGTTTATGGGGGATATGGTTCTTGGATCCGTGATGATGATAGATTGGCTAGCCTATGTTAGAGATCCGACTCATGTGACATAGATTGACAGATTGATTCGGCAGTTGGACCGGTCACATCTTTTCATTCGGCATTTGGGCAGAGATCCTGCAGAGGTAGATACTTTTGATCCTTCCAGCTCTGGCGCTGGTCCCTCGGATGACCCATATGGTTTTGCTGATGCAGATCCTCCTTTGTATAGGCCTGACATCGCTTTAGATAGAGATCTAGTGACTCAGGAGGAGTTTCATCAGGTGGACAGCATCGATGATGTGGACATCGACACTATTGACTTTTTCTGATATATTTCTTTTGATAGGCCTCTATTAGATGCTGGGTAGCTTCGTCTCATTTTTACTATATCTTTTGATAGGCCTCTGTTAGATGTTGGGTAGCTTCGCCCCATTTCCCTGTATTTTAGTTGTATAGAGATGTATTAGATGATGATATACTTAGGAATGCATGTATAGTTTTCCATTCCCTATATCATATTGCCATCTATTTTATCATGCATGTTATTGTTATGCATATGTTTGTATGTCCAGAGATATTCAGCATTGACCCCTGGATGGTCATATGACACGGCCCATACAGATGTCTTCTTCGACAGTTAGCCGTATTGATCATACCCCACCATTTGCGGTGGTAGCTGGTATGCGATCATGGTATGATAGTATATCACGATCAGACATGGTGATCGCAGATGATTTGCGATAACATACTATGACCTTACTAATGTTTCAGGTTCCTCCAGGATTTGTAGAGGGCATGCTAGAGCACTGGGTACCGGACAGACAGGTATTCCGCTTTGGGACTCGTGAGTTGACTCCTACTTTGGAGGAGTATGTATTATTGATGATGCTACCTCTGGACAGACCTTGCGTGCACATGGCGACGAGAGACATGGGTAGACAGTTCATGAATCTCACAGGATTGAGGCGCAGAGTAGTGCAGGATGAGATTACATCCGATCATGTTATATCCTAGCGTTTCTTATTTGACAGGTTTACCTCTGTGGACAGCTATGCACAGCATTCTGGGGATTTCACCACACCGGAGGATCATTGGCGTTCATCCAGAGTAGATGTACTGCTTCTATGCGTATTATCATACGTATACATGCCGCGGTACATGGATGAGCTAGACATTGGCGGCATTATGGCAGTGAGAGCTCTCAAGGAGGGTTGTACCATTGTACCGATGATTATCGCAGAGACCTTGAGGTCGGCTACATAATGCTGCACTTATCCAGTAGGAGTGTTCATAGGTAGCTCGGTCATGCTGTATGTGTGGTTCATGTCACACTTGAGACCGATTGGCACATTTAGACATCATGGATTTTTTTTCACTCATGAGATAGACATGTCGTACTCCTTTCAGCCTGTGGGGTGTACAGATGTTGTATCTGGGTCCGCTTTCTTGGCAGATATTGGAGATTCATTTGATATATTGTCATGTTCAGGGCTTAGCTCACCCTACAGCTTCATTACTCATGCTCCGGGCATGGATTATCTCCCTCTGGCTGGTTTGAGGGGCATGATCACTTACCACCCACTGGCCGTGATGTGTCAGTTTGACCAGTTCCAGGATTTTCATCCGTATGAGGGGGCAACGAGTCAGTGCTTCGCGTCACACCGTTTGTCAGCGGAGTCAGTGCTTCATGATCCAGGTAGTATGCCTACTGGGATCAGCGAGAGTCGACTGAGTTTTCTATCAGTCATCCAAGTTATTTTGTAGAGTATTCCGTATGGATGGAGACAAAGACTGCATTGGCTACGGCAGTATCCATAGTGCAGGAGACTGATTCTGATGATGAGCAGCCTATAGAGGAGGCTGTCATTCCCACCGATGACTTGACTGCTGGGCTGCCAGCATTTGTGATAGATTCTCCTACCCCGAGTGCCACCGTTACTCAGTATTCGACATAGCATTTGGAGCAGAGCTTACATCTGATGACCTATGACAGAGATTAGGCTAAGGACACAATGTTGACAGCTCTTGATGAGAGAGATACTGCTTTGTTAGAGAGGGATGAGGCTAGATGAGCCAGGGATGAATTGATAGTTGAGTGGGATGCCACCTTATCTGCTAGGGATGTGGCCATTGCAGACATCACTTCAGTGAGATCCCAGATAACGGTCAGTCTGGTCGACATGAGTGCTTACATTGATGAGCATTATGCCACCATGCAGTTAGCCTCTGATCTGCTAGCTCGTGTAGATACCCTTAGGCAGGAGCTTGCAGTGCTTCTTCCGTCTTCAGAGAGGGATGCTATGTTAGATCTGATAGTTCGCATGTATACAGATCTGTAGATAGCTTTGTATTTTCCTGCACAGACTAGCTTAGCCATTTTGTCATGTACATCATAGATGTATATATCAAACAGAATTATGTATGACAGGGAAATATATTTTGATTCACTTCCCTTTTAGTTATGCCTTGATACTTTCTTGATGTTTGCCTGTTTCTCCAGGGCCTTTGATCGTGATGCATTCTGACCTTATCCTTGATAGATGGACATTGAGACGTCACAAGGTCTCTCAGAACGGATCATTGATTACTGAAAATCCCTACCATCTTTAGTGTCTTGGGACTGGTATCTGTATGGAAAATGGAGAGGAGAGTAGTCTCTTCTTCTCTGAGATTGACCGCACCACATATGGTTGCCAGTACTTCTATTTGTGAGAAGCCTAGTTAATTCCATCTGTTATGGGTTGGTATTGCTCTTTGAGGTATGATCCCAACTTAGATGGTCACCGAATCTTCTATTTGTGAGAAGAGGTTGGATAATTCCATCCCTTTGATCTGAAACCGATGAAGTGGGGCAATTTGAAGGTTGATCCCAGTACCGTGTGTCAAGTATGTTTTTTCTGGTAGGGGTTAGACGGCACCATGAATGGCTACCTATGTACTCCTGTTGAAGAAGAGATCAAGTCTACGTAGTTCGAACCTGGTGTAATAGGTTCAACGCTGAAAGCGGAAGGCAGATGGGTGTAGAAGTTATTTTTGTTGTTTTTGTGAAGAAAGGGTAGAAATGTTTTTGTTATTTTTTCTTTATTGCGACCGGGACATATAGAATATGGTTGCCTACGTACCCCCAAGTATCAGGGAGAACAGGTCGACGTAGTTCGCCCCTCTGGACGAATCACAGCTGAAGAGAAGCGTAAATCCCATGCGCAAGCTATACTGCGAGGAGAAGAAAGTTTAATCCTATACAGGGGATAAACTGCAAGTGTGAAGAAAGTTTAATCCTATCTTGAGAATAAACTACAAAGGTGAAAAGTTTAATCTCGTCTTCAGGAGAAGCATGGGTGAAAAGTTTAATCTCGTCTTCAGGAGAAGCAGGTGTGAAAAGTTTAATCTCACCTTCAGGAGAAGCAAGTGTGAAAAGTTTGAAATGGAATAAAACCAGGCTGCTGGCTTGAAGTGTATTTTTAATTCCCTGAGGGGCAGAAGAGTTTGTAAAAAGGAGAGAGGGTTCAAAACCGAAATGACTGGTGATTGGATAATCAAAACTAGGATGTTTGTTCGATGGTTACTTCAGACATAGTACCGTTTCACGGTGTCCGAGTTGATAAGCTGCAAAAATTCATCACCATCCATTTCCTGCAACCTGAGAGCACCTCATGTCAATACTTCTTTGACAATAAATGGGCCTTTCCAATTAGGGGTGAATTTTCCCTTAGATTGATCTTGGTTGCCAATGATCTTCTTCAAAACCAAGTCATGTTGTTTGAATTTCCGTAGTTGGACTTTTCTGTTGTAGGATCGTGCGATCCTCTGCTGATATAACTGACCATGGAAGATAGCGGCGGTTCACCTTTCGTCTATCAGAGACAATTGGTGATACCTGTCTTGTACCCATTAGTCTTCATCCTACTGAGCATCTATCAATACTCTGAGGGATTCCATTTCTACTTCTATGGGGAGCAATACTTCCATCCAATAGACTAACGAGTAGGGGGTTGCCCCAGTGAAAGTTCGCATGGAAGTTCTGTAGGCTAATAAAGTTAGATGCAAGAGGTCAGGCCATCCTTTGTGATTGGCATACATTTTCTGCATGATCTTCTTGATGTTTTTATTAGCAGCTTCAATAGCACCATTCATCTTCGGACGGTAGATGACAGAGTTGAGATGTTTGATGTGGAATTTTATACATAATTCCTCCATCATGTTGTTGAGGTTTTTAGGATTGTCTGACACAATGACCTCTGGTTGTCCATATCGACAAACAACATTGTTTCTGATGAAAGCAATGATGACTTCTTTAGTAACCTTGGGGAAGGAAGCTGCTTCAACCCATTTGGTGAAGTAGTCGATCATGGTGAATATGAATCAATGTCCATTACTGGCTTTAGTCCCGATGAGCCTGATCATGTCTATTCCCCACATTAAAAAGGGCCATGGCGAACTCATATTATGGAGTTCCCTTGGAGGGGCGTGGATAGCATTCCCATGGATCTGACATTGATAGCACCTCTTGACGTGATCATCACAGTCAGCTTTGAGTGTAAGCTAATAATGTCTCGTTCTGAGAATTTTCCTGACAAGTAGGGGTCCGCTCATGTGAGGGCCGCATACTCCACCATGGATCTCATCCATTAGTCGCTGAGCTTGGTCTTTGTCCAGACATCTGAGGAGACCTAATCCTGCATCTCTTTTGTAGAGTGCATCTCCGCTCGGGTAGAATTTTATAGCAAGTCAATAAATCCGCCTCTTCTCAGTTAGGATCGCCTCAGCGGGTGTAGATCCATCTCGTAGATACTCCTTGATATGTTGCTACCAAGGGTTATGGATGGGAGGCAACTCATCCGATACTTCTCCAATGTAATTCCCATAGACTAGGGCTTTCTGCATAGAACTCGTGATGCTTGGCATGTTTTCCTTGTCAGGTATGTAAACCAAGGAGGCCAACGTTGCTAATGCATCTGCAAAGTCATTCCTATTACGAGGAATGTGTAGAAAGGAGATTTCTTCGAACTCCAAAGCCATCTGTAGAACTTGCCGATGGTAAGGCAGTAAATATAATTCTTTGGTTTGATAGATTCATATGGATTACTTGATTACCAATTCGGAATCCCCAAAGACAGTTAACCGCGTGATACCCATTGAACGGGCAAGTTTGAGTCCCATGATACAGCCTTCATACTCAGCTGTGTTATTGGTGTTGACAAATTGCAATTTAACGGCAACGGGATACTACTCCCCCATACAGGATATTAAAACTGCTCCGGCTCTAGAGCCTTCTAAGTTAACAGCTCCATCAAAATATATTATCCACGAACGGCATGTATCGTGCTGATGTGGTAGTTGAATTGTCATTACTCCTTCATCAGGAAAGTATGTTTCCAATGGTTTGTAATCCCCTGCAGGTGCAGCGGCCAATTGATCTGCAATTCCTTGAGCTTTGACCGACTTTTGAGTCACGTAGATGATGTCAAAATGCTGTAGAATCAACTGCCATCTGGACAGTCAACAATTTAGTATGGGTTTGCTGAACACATACTTAAGAAGATCCACGCGGGATATGAGATGGGTTGTGTGACCATGGAGATAATGCTGTAATCTCATGGAAGCCCATGCTAAAGCACAATAAGTCTTCTCGATCAGAGTGTACTTGTGTTCACTGATGCTGAATCTTTTTCTAAGGTAATAGATATCTCGCTCTTAGCCTCTATTATCTATCTGCCCTAACATACAACCCATAACATTGTCATTTATGGATAAGTACATGAACAGGGGAACATCATCCCTGGGAGGTACCAAAACAAGAGCGTTGATCAGTTGCTCCTTAATTGTGAGGAAGGCTTTTTGACACTCGTCATACCATTTCATGGAGGAGTTCTTCCTTAACAATTTGATGATTGGCTCACAGGTTGCCATGAGTTGAGAAATGAATCGGCTAATGAAGTTGATCCTTCCCAAAAATCCCCGTATTTCCTTCTTTGTCTGAGGAATGGGCATTTCTTTGATGGCTTGGATTTTGGTAGGATCCAGTTCAATCCCTTTGTGGCTGACTAGGAAGCCTAGCAACTTGCCTGACTTAACACCAAAGGCGCACTTGGCGGGATTCAACTTTAAGTTGTACTTACGCAACTTGTTGAACAGCTTCTTGAGATGGTCTAAATGGCCATCCTCCTTCCGGGAATTGACAATTTTGTCATCCACATAGATCTCTACCTCTTTGTGCATTAAATCGTGGAAAAGAGCCATCATAGCTTGCTGGTAGGTTTCCCCAGCGTTGAGGAGGCCGAATGACAACCGTCTGTAGCAAAAGGTTCCCCAAGGCGTGATGAAAGCTATTTTCTCATGATCTTCCTCAGCGACTATAATTTGATGGTACCCCGCAAAGCAATCAGCAGAGGAGTACATATCGTACTGAGCAGTATTGTCAATGAGAATGTGGATAAATGGCACGGGAAAGCTATCTTTAAGGCAAGCTTTGTTTAAATCCCGATAATCCACGCAAACTCGCACCTTTCCCCCTGGTTTAGGCACATGAACAATGTTGGATATCCACTCTGGATATGTAGACACCATGATGATGCCAGCTTGAAATTGTTTCACAATTTCTTCTTAAACTTTTAAACTCCACTCAGGTTTAAATTGCCTGAGCTTTTGTCTAACTGGCTTGAATCCTTCTTTAATGGGAAGCCGATGACGAACAATTTCAGTGGACAATCCCACTATGTCTTCATGAGACCATGCAAACACATCCCGAAATTGGGCTAACAGTGCAACCATGTCATTTTGTTGATTTGGGATAAGGTCTAAACCAATCTGGATTAGCTTATGGTTATCTAAGGTTCCGAGATTGAAAGGAGTGGTTTGATCAAGATTGGGTTTGGTTTTATCGGTGACCCATTCCTTAATCTCTTGAGGTGTCTCAATGTCCTCTTGGATGTCCATCAAGTCTGAGTCAAACTTTGCATCAAAGTTACAGCCCTTGTGGAGAGAAGGTACCTCATCAGCAAGTACATGCACATCTAAATTCAGAGTCCCGAAACAAAAATATTCTTTCACTTAATATATGCAACTGTTCGATCATACAAAAGTGTTAGCATGTACGTGATAAAATAATTGCTATTGCTATAAAGGAAACCAACCAATTAAAGTTATCTACAGGGCAGAGGGATTTTCTGCCCATTTTACCCTCGTCGACCAATGTATGGAGTGCTGCTCCAATTATCGTGGGAAAAGTCCTAATGGATTGTAGTGATAGAAGGATCGTCAGTGTCCTCTTTTTCCCGAATGATAACCATGGCATCTGAGCAATCATCATCTGGGGTGTATCTGTTGGTGCGTTCATCATGAACAATGACGCGAATGCCTGCCATTATCATGGTAAGGTCATATTTACATTTCTGTTTCTTTTTCTTCCGCTTCGGGATCAGGAATCAGCACCTCTTTTGCTTTGATTGGCACTGGTTATGGAAACAGCATAGCCACAACATGGACTGACACCTTTACTGGAAACTGCATAAACTCATACGGTAAAGGTATAGAAAATCACCGTGTGGCGGAAGTTTGAGGAACCTGCTTATGCTTATGAGGGTTCCTGTGAGTGAAACTAGCAGAATAGCCTAGCCCGGCTGTCCCAAATTGATTAGACATTTGGATAGGGTGCTTAATACACTGTTGATCTTTACCAAGCCCCTGTCTAGGTTGATAACCCAATAACATCATTTTTTGAGTGGCTGACATAACCTCATCAGAAATATTGGGTACGGGAAGTGGCGCTACAATAGAATGGTATTGCGTGTTATTTACTTCCAGAGTATGGAAACTGGCCGACTCAACTTCTGAATTGAAGCTGATAATTAGTAGAGTTCCTGATCTAGGACATTCCGGCTCAGTATTGACAGCGACTAGACTGTTGTTGATGATGTATTTGAGTTGTTGATGTAAGGTGGAGGGAACAGCTCCAGCCATGTGTATCCATGGTCTCCCAAGTAGTAGGTTGTATCCTGAATCTATCTTGAGGACGTGGAAAGATACGTTGAATGTATTAGGACCAATCTCAATTGGCAATTCAATCTTTCCAACGGAATTTCGCCGAGATCCATCAAAAGCTCGGATGATCGTATGGCTACTTTGGATTTGATTGAGATTGATATTCATCTTCACCAAGGTGGCATAAGGGCAGATATTCAGAGATGAACCTCCATCTATCAATACTGCAGCTAGCATATACCCAGAAGACAACACTGCGATGTGCAGTGGTTTGCAATGATCAGTCCCTTCGGGAGGTATGTCGTCATCAGTGAAGGATATCACATTGCTATTGAAAATGTGATCAACCAAATGTTGAAATTTTTCCACATTCACTGATTTTGGCAAGTAGGCTTCTTCCAAAACCTTTAGCAAGATCTTCCGATGCTCCTCAGAAGAGAAAACTAGGTCCAGAATTGAAATATGGTGTGGAGCTTCTCGCAAGCTTAAAACCACTTTGGCTTCATTATGGCTCATAGTACGGAGGAATTTTTCAATCTTCTCTATGGGAAACTTCCCCTTTGCTTCGCAAGTAGGCTTGATAACCCGTTGAGGAAGGTACAGTGGATTTTTTTCGACACTGTAGTAGTAGTAGTATGAGACGTGGATCCTTCAGCCTCTCCATAATTCTATGGAACTTTGTGTAAGCTGACAATAGGATGTTGTAGTCTGCAAGGTAAAGGAATTGGCTCTGGTGCGGCCACTTTCAAAGGATTGTTAGCTCCTTTGAGATGAATTGGTTGTATGGGAAATACTTTGACAGTATCATCATCCACTTCGGATATAACTGCTACTGATCCCTTCCATTGGGTAGGGCATGCATTCCCACCCTTAAGTTGCACAGTGTAATCATCCGCTATTTGCAGGACACCGCTATTAATAAGATTCTGAATGAGATGGCGGAGTGCCCAGCATTCTTCTGTGTTGTGACCGCGAGAATGTGAATGATATTGACACATTTCATCAGGATTGAACCGCTCTGAGCGGGGATTGATTGGAGGTAGAAGGAATGTGATTCTTCCTTCGTTAATCAACATTTGAAGTATCTCCTCCATAGATTGGCCCAAATAGGTGAATTCCCTTTTTTTGGTGAAATCCCGGTGGGCTTTAGTACTTTCTCGCTTTGCAACCTTATCCTCCATAACTTCACTTTCTGAAGGTGTTGATGAAGCATTCATAATAAATGGAAGGAGATAGGCGTGCTCTTGCCTGATTAATTGGCGTGTGACTTGATGATGGTGGGTCACCAGTTCTGCCAATTTCTCAATTTGTTTGCAAAGAGCTTTCATTTTTCGTTTCATGGTAAACTGGAACTTTGCATAATCCCATTTGTCAACACCATCTTTGTTGGGTTGGGATGATTCACCAGTAGAATTGGAACCATGTCCAGTGCTCCAACTGATCATGTTGACCTCTTCTTCTTTGTGTTAAGGAAGAGGGTTGTCTTGAACCTGAGGTTGATCGGGTTTGGTGACCACAATCTCACCATTGTCTATTAGATCTTGAATCTTATGCTTCAAGCCCCAACAATCTTAAGTATCATGTCCAGGTGCCCCGATATGGTAAGCACACTTCTGAGTAGCATTAAAACCCTTCCCATTAGGGTTGGCTGGCGGAAGATGATGTGTAATTTTCCTCTGAGCAGTCAGAAGAGAAAGAATATTCTCAAGCGAGTCCCCTAAGGGTGTGAACGTTCGAGGCCGCTTCACTTCTCCACTTTTAGGCAATGGAGGGTTTGAAGATTGTGTTGGAAAAGGGGAGTAGTTTTTCCTCTACATAGGCATGCTTGGATTGTCGTTTTGTCCTTGTACTATCAAGGAAACATCCTCTTCTTTCTTTTTATGGACCCTTCAGGGGTTGTTTCCATATGATTCGGACTGGATGTGCTCAACAACAACTTTAAGAGTGGCTAGGTCTTGAATCTTACCGGACTTCAATCCCATTTTAGCCATCTCATCGTGTTTGATCATTTCAGAAAATGGCTTGCCAATACCAGCCATAACTCTTTTATAGAAAGGGGCTTCTTGTATATCTATGAAAGTCATGACCATTTCTAATTCTGTCATGGAAGGAATAACTTGACCAGCAAGGCGCCTCTACCTTTGAGCATACTCTCTGAATGACTCATTAGACTATTTCTTGACTTTGGTAATTTGGTACCGGTCAGGAGCCATCTGAGATTGAAAACTGTATTGAGTGGGGAAGGCGTGGGCCAACTCTTCTGAACTATGGATCTTAGAGTTGTCTAATCTGGTATGCCATAAACGGGCTTCTCCAGTCAGACTTTTCTGAAACAGCTGTATTCTGAGCTTTTCATTCTCAGCATAAGATCCGAGATCTCCAATGAACACTTTTAAATGTGTATAAGGATACCCTAATCCGTCATACTTTTCAAAATCAGGGGCTTTAAATTTCTCCGGATAATGAACACCAAGGAATATGCAAAGGTCTGTATATGAAACACTGCCATGAGTTCCAATCCCTTTGAGAACACTAATGGTTTCCTCCATTTGAAGGACTTTCTTCCTGATGTCATCATTGTCTAGATCTCCTTGGAGATGGGTGCCTTCAGTGTCTTTGTTGGTTGTATCCAACTGATGCTCTGGAATTATCTTTTCTAGACCTTGAACTCCTTGTGTAAAGGGTTCTGTATGTGTAGGTATCTTCGTACCCTGAGTAGACTGGTGAAATTCTTTCAGTAGAACAACCAAGTTTGTGATTTGTTTACTTAATCCTTTAAATTTTTCTCGGGAAACAGGATTAGACTGTTCAAAAGAAGACATGATTGGCTGTAGGCTTGTGGCCTTTTTGGATTTTGAGCGGGTAACAGACCCAATTGCTTCCCTACAAAAGACTTACGTAGTTTAGTCTAAGGGTAATGTATATGTTATCATAACATGTCCGTTTTAGTAATTTGTCCTGCAAAACCAGTTTATTAATTGATAACATGTCATGCACATATATTCTTTATATTTTCCATTACATATGGATGAACATGGAATAAAATTACAAGTAAATGTTTTTACAAGTAATTGAAAATGGAAAGTATGAAGAGACTTTCCTCCGCGTTTGGTTTATCAGAGGTTGACCTATCTTAGGGTTACTCTCGCGGATTTTCGGCATAAAGGTTCCCAGATCATCACAATCTACTCGACGAGAAGTTAATCCGGTCTTTCAACTAGAGCGAATCTGAGTGGTGCCTTTCATGAGCCCCGGGGAATTATTCTTCCCACAGGTCTAGTAATCAAACACCGAAAGGATAGCCTCCTGGTGGAGGGACCACACAACATACATTCACATACAACGTGTCTCACCGTTTATGCAAAATGATGACATGTGCGACGCACTAATATCACAGATAGATATTTAGTAGTGCAATAATTAAGATGCATTCATACACATTCATCAAAAATGTAAATGCAACAATCACACACAAGCATATAACAATTTTGAAAATCTTTTAATAGTGGCTTAAGCCCTCTTACTGGAGTCCCTAGCAGAGTTGCCACCTGTCCACGTCGGGATTTTTGGTGTCCCTTTTCGTTACATGTTCTTTGGTGTTCTCATGTTAATGTGAGATTTGTTTAAAAAAACAATTGAAAAAGGTCCGACATGTATAATGTTGACGATTGACTTTAAGAGTCACCAGTTGGTGTATTTAACTGGTTGTACCAACGCACTCGAAAAGGCTAGCACATTGACCCAGTGATTTGACACTGCTAAACGGGTCTGTGAAACCGAGATTCATTAAGGGTTCGGGGGCTTGATTATGCGGAGGGAAGGTGTTAGGCACCCCCCGACATCCGTGTTATCACGGTGACCGCCGCTCTTCAAAGAAATTGTTATATGAATGTATGTGTGTGTGTGTGTGGATCAATGTGTAATTTATTTGAAAGTAGTTCGAGGCCTCGTTCGCATCTATAAACACAAGGTTTGAATTTTATAGGAAAATTCAGTTTTAACCAAGATATAGCAATGAAGTTTTATAAAAGAGGTTTTTCAAATCATGTGCTCAATAGGAATTGAGACCTTTTCATACTTCTATTTTATTAAATGATCGGCTTGTTTGCTTTTATTTTCGAGATGCGAAGCATCCTCGAGAAAATAATATACAGCAGTGCCAAACTCCTTATGGGCATGACAGCCATCCAAGGAAACTCGGACACTGTAAAATAATGTACAAGCTGCTTACAGCTAAAAATATCCATCATGGGAACCGAATCTAGATTCAGTAAACTGAACCTGTGATCGCATGATTCCTAGGCTCACATGATACTGCAATTTGTATGGAAAGCAGTAAGCAGTTATATATATATATAAAAGCTGTAAATATATATATATACAGACTGGATCAACCACCACGAAGCAACTCCATGGTGGATCAGAAATGTAAATATATAAATGTGGTAAATATATATATATATATATATATATATATATATATATATATATATATATATATATATATATGAACATAATCAACCGCCACGAAGTAAACTCCAGGCGGGACGAAATGTAAATAAAGCTGTAAAAGCGATCAACTGCCACGAAGTAAACTCCAGGCAGGACATAATGTAAATAAAGCTGTAAAAGGCCACGAAGTAGACCCCAGGCCTGACAGAAATGTATATATATATATATATATATATATATATATATATATATATATATATTTATATAAGCAGTAAATGCACCGGATGTAAATCCGGGCTCATCGGATATGTCCGACAGTAATTATATATGTATGTATATAAAATCGAGTAAACGCACCAGATGTAAAATCCAGGCTTATCAGATATGTCTGACGGCAATTATATATAAATATATGTATACAAAAGCAATTAAACGCTCCGGATGTAAAATCCAGGCTCATCAGACAGAGTCTGACCACAGTTTATATATATATATATATATATATATATATATAAAAGCAGATAAACGCTCTAGACCGAAGTCTAGGCTCAATTGAGGCATAACTCGATGAAATATATACATATATTAGTATATATATACAGACAGGAATAAAAACCACGAACCGAAGTCCGGGCAAACACACTCACACGACTATCAACGTGTACAACAGTGTGTGATATATGAGAAAGAGGCTTTATAGAATGTAAGAAGGCTCACAGTGGGCTGACAAAGTAGACTTCTTAGACTTTAAATGGATAAACACTCAGCTCCCGCTAGATAAAAGGTAGCTATATGTGAGCTAACTAGTGTTTAAAGAAGAGGAAACACTCAAAAGATGTGTATGCAGAGAAAAATGGATAGGGCTTCCTCGCCTTTTTCCTTCTCTCCCTCTTTCCAAATGGCTGACCCCTGGGAGCTGTCGTTTACACTCCTAAATTAACCTCACTTTCACTTTATAAATTTAAACAATTAGCACAGTAGTAAGCAAGGATCGATCCCACAGAGAGTGATTTGTTTTATATTTATCCTATGATTTCTAATGAAAAGGGGATTGTGAATTAATTAACTAAATTAACAAGAATAAACTAATAAGAATAAACAATGAATAAAAAGCTTCAGTTCTTCAGTTCAGTATCACCTTTTTACAATAATAGATTAATCAAGTGTAACATTATTTATCCTTCAATGAAACTAATAGTCCTAGGTAACAACAAGCTCTGCTACCCGAAACTCCCCTTAGATTGTCACTCAATGAAACAAGCTCTTCACAAGATTCTAACAATTATATAACCTAGAACAAGCTCTCTAGATTTAATATAATAGTAGCATTAAGAACTAGGGAATTAGACTATTCCAAGCAACAAACACATAAGCTCGGATTGTTTAACTTGTCTTCTGATAATCATAGCAATACTCAAAAGCTTGTCCACAATTAAATATTACTAATTACTACTTGTGATTAGAAACAATATCAATTACACGTAATATTATTCCTTGATCTAGCATATGATATTCGTTAATCAACTCAATCCTGCAGAAATCAAATTAGTTAAGCCAAATAGCATTCAGAAATTAAATCAGATTATCAAGAATGAATTTCATGTGAGAAGGAATAAATAATGAATACTCAATTAACCATTAATTATAAATAAGGTTCAACATCCCTTAGAACTGAATAAAAATAACTTAGCTCATGTCTTCAATCCTCCAATATTGTAGATGAGAGAATGTAGTAGATGATTGAATGAATAAAACCATGACTAACATCCTCTATTTATAGTGCTAGACAAAGTCCTAAATCTTATAGGATGTAGAAATCCAAATCCTAAAAGGAATTACAAATCATAACTAGTTTCCATAAAGAAATAGAATCTAATTTGGAAATAAATCTTAGTATAAAGTAAATCCTAAAGCTAATAGAAATGTCAATCCAATTCCATGTAGAAATATGCCAAAATCTGCATTTAGAAACTTTCCAAAAATCCAAGATTTTCCAATTTTCCCGCTCAAATTCGCTGGGGCGAATTTTCATTTCCTGTTGCGACGTCCTTTGGTAAAACGAGCATAACTTTTGATCCAGGATGAGTTACGGGACCTGCTTCCTATCAAAACGAAGATATCGACAAGATCTACAACTTTTATTCTTTGAGAATTGACAGAATGTTTCAGCATCAAGGTCGAAATCTGTCTCCAAGTGACTGCTGTGTAAATTGCAATTTCCAAACTTTGAGGTTCAACGTCCGTTTAGTAAAAATATCATAACTTTTTCATATGAACTCCGATTGGAACGATTCAAGATATTCCGGAAAGCTAAGGAAGAGCTCTACAATAAAATCCAAGTCCCAAGCCAAGAACATGCATCCAACTTAATGCTAAAAATCCTGCAATTTTCGCTTTTTCCTCATTTCAGCTCCAATTCTTCCTGAAATCATTAAACAACTTAATAAGCTCATATACACATGAAACATGCAATAAAACTAAATATAATAGAATCAAAATAAATGAATAATATGCATTCATCAACCCCTCAGCCTATTTTTATAGACTGATGGCTGCAGGTACACCTGCGGCAGCCGCAGTTGTGACAACCCGAGAATTTGGGCAATTTATATAAAATCTTAAATGATTGATTTAAGGTCAAATATTAGACCTAGACAGAAAATAAGTGTATGCGTTTAATGTTATTGGGATTGAATTTTGAGGATTTCAAAATTCGGTGAAGGATATAAATGAATTATTCATGATTAAGGATTTATGTGATTATGTTCTATGTTTATGGTTAAATGATGTGTTCAGAATGTGGTTAAGGGTCATGGGTTGATCAGATAAATTGTATCTGTGACAAACCCTAAGTTTATATTAAGAACGACAACGTTCAGTTAGAAAACCCTAACGTCTAATAAGAAACCCTAGAAATCGGTGCTGGAAACCCTAGTTTCAGTTCTGGGAGTCCGAAATCCTAAATCGGATATTGAAAACCCTAGATTGGGAATGTAATGTTATGAACAAGGTTAAAAGCCAATAATTTTAATTAATTAGGGAAAACCCTAATGAATTGTTTAAAATCTTAATTGATTATTTGGAAACCCTAATACCAGATCTGAAAAATCTAATTTCAGATTCTGATTAAATGAAACCCTAATCTGGGATTATAATGGAGAATTTTAATGTTTTAGTGCTATTAATTAAGTATTAATTAGGGTAAAGGTTAATTAATTAACAAACCCTAATTTCAAATTTTGGAACCCTAATTGTTCCGTCAGAAACCCTAATGTTCAATTGGATTTAATTGCTAAAATTAGCAATGTTAATTAGGAAACCCTAATCCTAATTATTTTAATTTATGAGTAATTAGAAAACTCTAATCTAATTACGTGATTTAATTTCTAAATTAGAAAATTAAATTTTCTATTAGAAATTTTAAATTGTGGGTTATAAACCCTAATGACCATTTTGACCCTAATTGCTTAATTAGCGATTTTAATTAGGAAATACTAATCCTAATTAGTAAGATTTAAGGTATGATTAAGAAATTTTTATATAATTAAAAAATTCTAATTATAAATTAGAAATATTAATTTTCTATTTTTATAATCGAAATTCGGAAATGATAGAAATTAAATTTGGCAAAGTTAAGGGTTAAAACCTAAACCCTAAAATACTCCAAACCCTAAACCCTAAGGGTTTCATCAAATGCAAAATCCTAGAAAAAAATGGAAAAGACAAAAATGCCCTTTTTTGTGTATTAATTTAAGTAGCTTGCAAATCTTGGCCAAATCTTTGGGTTGGTGAACAACCCTAGCCTAAGCATAGTCCTAGCATGTGCAAATATCCAGCAACTTGGCCTAGATCAGCAACAAGATCAGATCATTCATTGTATCTAATTAATATATATTAGATTAAAAGAGAGAGAAAATGTCACTTTACTTCTCATTTTGTCCAAACCCTTATCTCTCTAGAATTTCGGAAATGGAGAGTGAGAGGGTGTAAAATGTTAAGCTAATATCAATTTTTAGTTCTCCAAGAACAGATCAAAAAGATCAGATCCAAGAATCAAACTCAAAAGAGGTATAAACCCTAATTTTTGAAATCCTTGATCTTATGTTAAATGTTGTTATTTGTGGGTTAAATATGTGTAATAGGGTGTCATTTAGTGATCTGGGTTGTCAAAACCCAGATCCATAACATCAAAGTGCTCGGATCTAATGCTTATAGAAATCTGGAAATCTGGAAATTTAAGGCCTGACAGCCATATGTCAGGGCCTCTAGATCTTTACTTGTTAATGTTTTGTTATGTTGTAAGTTAAAAATGTGTAGTATGCCATGAAGGCTTCAATCTAGAACTGGAATCATGATCATACAATGTCTAGATCTCCAGATACAAGCGGTCAAAGGTCGTTGACCATTCACGTTTTCTGGATTTCTGGAAAAACCCAGAAAACCCAGATCGTCTGACATCATTTTTCGAGTCTCAGATCTTGTTATGTGTAAATAGTTTGGCTAAGTTGTTGATTGTTTAGTGTAGTCTGGTATATAGACTATATGTTAAAGTAATTAGAACACATAGATCATAACTGGAATGGCAGGAAATTGTGGTCAAAGTACCATTGACCAACTGTTCTTGACAAAATCTGGAAAACCCAGAAATCGCGAAGAACAGTTCTTGATCAATACTTTGACCGGCTTGAATATGGTTCATCTGTTGTTGTTAAGATGATCTAGTAAATTGTTGTTGTACCTTGGCATAACTACTATAAAATTAGGACTTAACATTACCTTAAACACTACTGGAACCTGGATTAGATCGAGCATGAAATAGACTGACCCAAACCATCTGGGTTTCTGGAAACCCAGAAATGTTCTGACAACTACTTTAAGGGCTTGGATCTTGCTGTTGTTTTGTTGTATGGCCATGAAACAAGTTTGTAATTGTAGTATTACATTAGTACTATAATGTTAAAACAAATTCCAGCCCAGAAAACATTAGGAGCATAGAAATAAAATCGGTCAAACTAGGTACCCTCGCATCTGTCAAGAACACTCAAGAACACTCAAGAACACCTATAGCGACAGAAAGTGTCGCTATAGGCCTTTAGCGACAAATTATTAATTTTTTCCCGGAAAATAATTTAAAATTAGAAAAAAATAGTTTTTAATTATTAAAAATACAAAATAAATTATAAAAAATTATTTTAAAGTCTAAAAAATAGTTTTTAACTATTTTAAGTATATTTCAAAAATATTTAGTATTTTTGGAATATAAATGGTATTTATTTATTTAAATATAATATTAGATAAATTATTTAAAAATAGTTTTTAATTCATGAAAAAATCATGAAAAATATTATTATGGTATAAGAAAATATTTTAAGTTATTTTTGATGACTTTTAATATTTTGGGATGAATTTCATTAATTAATTTATATTAATGATAATTAGTTTATTTAATGAATATATTAAATAAATTAAGGAAAATAGTATTAATGATTTATAAATCATATAAAAATGATTTAAGTGTTATAAAAATATTTTAAGTTATAAAATATAACTTTTGATATTTTGGCATGAAAATATTAATATTTTAATATTAATATTAATTATCGGATAATGGACTTAATGGTTTAAAAATCATATAATTATGATTTTAAGGTATTAAAAATACTTTGTTATATTATAATTATATTATAATATTATGTAATGATTTTCATTAATATTTTAATGATTAAGGAATTATGTGGTATTTAATTCATTTAAATACGGTTTTAAGGATTGAAAAATGTTGATAAATGGTAATAATTATCCGAAAATTATTACGAGCCTAGGAAAAATGTTTTGTCTGATAAAAAAATTATCTGTGATAATGGTTAAGTGGTTAGACAGAGTTTAATTGAACTTAAACTCGATTTTCGTCCGACAAGACCGTCGGGATATTAGAATTGTGTAGGGTTCAACTCAAACTGCAATAGTTTGACTTGATACCTAGTCTTATGTGTGTTATAGACTGATAGGCTTATGTGGTAATGTGTTTAGGTTATTTTATGGATATAAATATAACAGTATTATACTGTGATGATATTATTCTAATATTGGAGATCTATATTATTAATATTAGGTCTTCGGGTAAAGCGTTATTAATTGAGTTGCGGTAATCAACGGTTCAGGCAAGTTTTCTTGTACTTAACTCTAATAAGAGTATTTTATTCAATCTGATGGTTAATCATTACTGATTGCCATGAAAATTGTACTCTGTACATCTTGCATGTATAAGTCAGGTATGAAAGGCTGATCACCTTCATTACCAGTTGGTTCAGAAATGTTTGTTCATGTTTAAAACTTGTTCAGTCAAAAGTTTGTTCGTAATAATTCTCAACTATATTGATGAATTATAGTAAGCTCATTATTCATACTCTTCAATCATGATATATTGTTATATTGTTGTATTTAAACTTGCTGGGCAACTTTCATGCTCACCCTTGCTATATCATGATAAAACATTGCAGATAAGAAGAACGGGTTCGGATACAGGAAACGGTTAAAGCCAAGTCCGGCTTGGGATAAAATGTGCGGCTAGTTGTAATAGCGTATTGTGATAAATTTTGTTGTGTAATAGATATTTTATGAATTGTGTATAAGTTAAGGTTACTCGACTTGGGTAAAATAGTGTGTAATGTATTGTATAAACAATTAATGTTTATATCTTCTGCAAATAGTAATAGAAATAGTGAACCGGATCCGAGGTGATTTGGGGCCCGGATTCGGGGCTGCTACAGCAGTTGTACCTGCGACTGGTCGTGGCAGATCCGAGCCTCGCAGGTCCCGTCATCTCGTAGTACGTGCAGTCGTACACTGTAATGTCCGTTTGAACTTGCAGAACTTCAATCCGAGCATCCAAACAAAGTATATTTGTACTTCTTCGGATCGCTTGTGTCGAGAGTTCCGTAATGACATGGATTAGAGGTTGTATGAAGTCAGGAAGAGGGGTCTATGCCCATGGTCTTCAAGTTTTAATTTCTGTCAAAAGTACTGCCACGTGTAATAGTCACTCGAGATTTTCAATCCTCGGCTCTTGTGGGACATTGTTGTATGTATGTATGTATGAAGTGTTGAGACGATGTGCCATTTGTCGAAGGAACAAGATAATGTATGACTCCTTGTCGGGGTTATCGCCGGTTTGAGTAGAAAGTAGACGTTACTCAGGGTTACAGCTGAGATTGGACTACTTCTTGGTATGCCGCGATATCATCTTGTTGACGTGGATAGATGACGTTGTGACTCCTCACCAGGGTTATCGCCGGTTTAAGCGGAAAGCAGACGTTGCTCAGGGTTACCTCTGAGATTGGACTGCTGCTTGTTTGTATGTATCACTCTCATCTGTGGATGTTTCTGTCTGCCCGTTGTCAACTTCGGGTCTGAGGTGTGTGTGCCTCGACAGGATGTCTGAGGTTGAAGCTGATTGCATATGTTTGAAACAAGCATTTCCAGGGTTATCGCTAGAACTGTAATGACATCTCTTGGGGCTATCACCAAGGATGGGGTTGGTACTCCTAGTGTTATCTCTGGGACTGGAACTGAGTGTTGCGGTGTTATTGCCGAGACAGGACTGTCCTCTCCGGTGTTGTTGCCGGTATTTTGATCTGCATATCTCAGGGTTATCTCTGAGATCGGAAATGACATTCTCGGTGTGTGTTCCGGGTTGACATGATGCTCCTGGTTTGTGTTCCGGGTTGGTACTGAACTTCCAGTGGTATCCGGAATGGATGTAAGTTGTCTTTCAGGGTTATCTCCAAAAGACGAATCTACCCTCCTGCAATGTTAGTAATAGGAGTGCAAAAAATTTCGAGTGTCTACTGATGCCCCTCTTTATCATATTCATGCAATGGAAGGCATGGATAGGATAAAGAATCCTAGACACTTGAAATGCAAGCAGGATAAACATGATGTTATATGCAGCAACATGATGCAAATATATGATGCATGACTGCCGTGTAATCCTGTTAGGATGATAATCAGTGATGGCTTGGACATGCGATCCAAGTCTTCAAGGATGTTCACATTGGGACTACCACCAAAGTTTTGAATCCTAGACACTTATTTATACTCCACAGAGGTACCTCTTGTGTGGAAGAGATCTGTGGGAATAAAGCTGTCTATTTTGAGGATGTGTATAACATGTTCCCTCATACTGTCGGAGTTACTACCAACAGTTTTGTCACTGTCAGGGTTGTCTGACCTCCGTTGATGTATGTATCACCGGATGAATCCTTACTGGGTTCATTGCCAAGGCTGCTTGACCTTTATTGATGTGTCTATCAATGGTTGCATTGTGTTGTAACCCCCGCTGGGGAGATGTAGATGTTTGAAGGATGTGCGTTGTGACCCCCGCCGGGGAGGCTTAGATGTTTTGATAACTTCGGCGTTGTAACCCCCACCGGGGAGGTTTGATATTTCGTGGTTTCCCGTTGTAACCCCCGCCAGGGATTGTTTAGGGTTGTAACCCTGTAAATAACGGCATCGGACCTTTATGGGGTATTGCCGAGCATGGTTTATGAAAATTGAGCTCATTGGTATAGTATATCCCGCATCCAGGCGAATACCATTGAGACGACGGGATTTTAACTCTGACCGATGAGAAACTAGGATTTCAGGCCGTTCCGCTCTGATTTGGCCTTTTCAGCTTGTGAGACCTCTTTTTCAACTCTAACTGGAGCGAGCCGGAGGTGTGGGACCCATGTAGAGGTGCCGCAGGTGTACCTGCAGGAGCCAAAAGTTAACCTGTGGCCAGCCGTGCCTATGTATAGGTGGCTGGTCCCATTCATATGTCATTTTTAAGTTACGCAGTGAAGGAAATTCGAGAGCTCTTCTTCAGATCTGCTGAGTTCAGGTAACTTTCTGCATATTCTGCCACCGTATAAGCATTCTTCACTGTCCTGGTAACACATGCATGTATTTTTTCCAATGTCTGTCCGTTGGAAAATGACTTATCGCATGAAATGCATTTAGAAACATAGTAGTGAATATGCATGCTGATATGACTTGATAAAAAAATATTCAACATAGTAAATGTTAGTATTAAACCATGCTGAACACAATGATGTGAAAAAATTCAACTTTTGAAGCGGTCAAATTGGTACCTTTTACTGTCATTTCTTATCCTATCTGAGGACAAATGAGTAAAGGTAGAATAGTAAAATAATCCTGGTAATTAGATTACACTTACGGATTTTTACTTTGATGTGATGAATGCATACAGGATGTATATGACTGTGTATAGGTGTGCTACTGAATGGCCACCTAGTCATGCCTATGTGCATGTGGATAGTCCCATTTACAAAGGGGGCTATGACAAAATTTTCCCAAAATGTAGGCCTTGAGTAGTTATGCATTTTTAACTCTACTGTAGATGTATGTTAAAATAATGCATGCATGCATGTAATCATATAATGCATTTTGGAAAAGACTCCAGGTACGAAATTACCACACCCTTTTTGAGGTGATTTGGAGACTTGCTATCCAGATATTATGGATCCAGATCAGCCGAGCAGTTCCTGCAGGACCACTTCTGGTGTACGGAGGAGGGCTTTTGAAGAGCCTCAGCGCCGTTCTGTGAGACAGCCTCGTCGTTTGGCGGAGGCGGTGGTACGTCCTATTTGGGTTGAGGTGCCGAATGTCGAGGACGAGGAGGAGGATGTACTGGTCGAGGTTCCTGTTCCTGCTATACGTGTTCCCCGTAGGGAATTGCTAGGTATTCAAGTGGTGAACCCAGATCTTCTGGGTGACTTGAGTAGGCATCCTTCAGGATACCTGTACACAAACGAGGTATGAAGTTAGATCTTTAATCTTCCTTATTTCTTATTGATGAAGAGTCAAGGAGTCTGATGTTGATCTATATTTGATGTAGGTTCCCGACTTCACACAGCCTCGAGGGAACTGGTTTAGCATCCACTCTATGTATTAGGCCTTACATGATGACTATAGAGAGATCGTCCATGGTTGGAGATTCAGGAGGTTATTCTCCATTCTATCCCGTCGCTGTCCCTAGGGTTACCTCAGGACATTGTCTGAGCAGTGGTTCCACCTGACTCAGTCACTCCATTTGTGGGACTCCGAGCTGATGATGACACCGATGGATTGGCGATTTTTCACAGGTATAGAATTTGGAGGGGAGCCGGTGCCTTGCACATCAGATATCACCCCTACTGCCGTCACATCCTTGTTGGGAGTTCCGACGAAAGCGCTCCAGGACAGGACTGTTCGTACAGGTCCTTTAAGCATAGATGCTATGAGCGGGCTATTGAGTGAGCCTATACCCAATGATGTGAGAGTCAGGGATCTCATTCTTTGGCGATTGTTCCGTATGATCATTAGGGGCTGCTTCATAGCAGATAATTCCTCTACAGTGTCCTTCGCTTTGATTAGCGCCACTCGATATGTGGACCGTATAGGAGAGTATGATTGGGGTTCCTACACCTTTGCCTATTTCCTCAGGGGAATGCGCATGTGATCGCAGGGCTTGACTGAGGCGTGGTTAGGATTCTACCCATTTCTGCTGGTGAGTATTTCTCTTGTTTTTTCCCATGTATAGGTTAAGAGTGTTGACTGACAGCAGATGTTTGCCTTTGTGTTGGCAGTTTTGGGCTTATGAGAGGCTTCCTTGTTTGTGTCCTGTGAGCGTGTTAGGTTTAAACACCTATCCACGAGGATGGAGATGGCATCATTCTATACTGGCGGTGGTCCCTGTTGCTGAGGATTTCACTCATTGTCTCCTACAGCTGGAGTTGTTAACAGCCGATGTCATCACATGGATTCCCTATTCTGTAGAGCATTTGGGAGTTGGCTTTGAGGATGGGCACCCGACTGGAGTAGAGTACATCATTTCCACCCGCAAGATTCCTATCTTCACAGATGGAGGATGGGAGCTCTATTTAGGAGAGCGTGCTATCAGGAGCACTACATGAGAGATTCGCATGCCGATCTTGCCTCCTGCCAGGCGTTATTGGCCTGTTTTGCAGTCCCCCATCATTGACATCCCATTGATGGGGATTGACGGCTTTACATTGTCAGAGGGCCCCTGTTCTCAGGAGATGTTCCAGCATTGGTGGATCCCTCGTACGATTGGAGCTCAGACCCGCGCCACACAGTTTATGGGGGATATGGTTCCTGGATCCGTGATGATGATGGATTGGCTAGCCTGTGTTAAAGATCCAACTCATGTGACACAGATTGACAGATTGACGCGGCAGTTGGACCGGTCACATCTTTTCATTCGGCATTTGGCCAGAGATCCTGCAGAGGCAGATACTTTTGATCCTTCTAGCGCTGGTCCCTCAGATGACCTATATGGTTTTGCCGGCGTAGATCCTCCTTTATATAGGCCTGACATCCCTGTAGATAGAGATCCAGTGACTCAAGAGGAGTTATATTAGGTGGACAGCATCGATGATGTGGACATCGACACCATTGACTTTTTATGATATATTTCTTTTGATAGGCCTCTGTTAGCTGCTGGGTAGCTTCGCCCCTTTTTCGCTATATCTTTTGATAGGCCTCTGTTAGATGTTGGGTAGCTTCGCCCCATATCACTGTATTTTAGCTGTATTGAGATGAATTAGATGATGACATACTTAGGAATGCATGCATAGTTTTCCATTCCCTATATCATATTGCCATCTATTATATCATGCATGTTATTGTTATGGATATGTTTGTATGTCCAGAGATATTCAGCATTGACCCCTGGATGGTCTTATGAAACGGCCCATACATATGTCTTCTTCGACAGTTAGCAGTATTGATCATACCCCACCATTTGTGGTGGTAGCTGGTATGCGATCATGGTATAATAGTATATCATCATCAGACATGGTGATCGTAGATGATTTGCTGCAGCATACTATGACCTTACTGATGTTTCAGGTTCCTCCAAGATTTGTAGAGGGGATGCTAGAGAACTGGGTACTGGACAGACAGGTATTCCACTTTGGGACCCATGAGTTGACTCCTACTTTGGAGGATTATGCACGATTGACGATGCTGCCTCTGGATAGACCTTACGTGCACATGGCGACAGGAGAAATGGGTAGACAGTTCATGACTCTCACAGGATTGAGGCGCAGAGTAGTGCAGGATGAGATTACATCCGGCCATGTTTTATCCCAACGTTTTTTGTTTGACAGTTTTGGCTCTGAGGACAGCTATGCACATCATTCTGGGGATTTCACCACACTAGAGGATCATTGGCGTTTAGCCAGAGTAGATGTACTGCTTCTATACATATTGTCATATATATACATGCCGCGGTACATGGATGAGCTAGACATCGTCGTCATTATGGCAGTGAGAGCTCTTAGGGAGGGTCATACCATTGTACCGATGATTATCGCAGAGAACTTGAGGTCGGCTACATAATGCTGCACTTATCCGGCATGAGTGTTCACAAGTAGCTCGGTCATGATGTATGTGTGGTTCATGTCACACTTGACACTGATTGGCACATTTAGACATCATGGATTTTTTTTCACTCATGATATAGCCATGTCGTACTCCTTTCAGCCTGCGGGGTGTACAGATGTTGTATCTAGGTCCGCTTTTTAGCTCACCCTATAGCTTCATTACTCATGCTTCGGGCATGGATTATCTCCCTCTGGCTGGTTTGAGGGGCATGATCACTTACCACCCATTGACCGTGATGTGTCAGTTTGACCAGTTCCAAGATTTTCATCTGTGTGAGGGGGCAGTGAGTCAGCGCTTCGCGTCACACCGTTTGTCAGCGGAGGACAGATCCAGGTAGTATGCCTACTGGGATCAGCGAGAGTCGACTGAGTTTTCTGTCAGTCTTCCAGGTTGTTCTGTAGAGTATTCTGTATGGATAGAGACAGAGACAACATTGGCTGCGGCAGTATCCACAGTGTAGGAGACTGATTCTTACAATGAGGAGCCGATAGAGGAGGCTGTCATTCCCACCGATGACTTGACAGCTGGGCTGCCAGCATTTGTGATAGATTCTCCCACCTCGAGTGCCACTGTTACTCAGTATTCGGCACAACATTTGGAGAAGAGCTTACATCTGATGACCTATGACAGAGATCAGGCTAGGGCCACGATGTTGACAGCTCTTGATGAGAGAGATACCGCTATGTTAGAGAGGGATGAGGCTAGATCAGCCAGGGATGCATTGATAGTTAAGCGGGATGCCGCCTTATCTGCTAGGGATGTGGCCATTGCAGACAGCACTTCAGTGAGATCCCAGATGACAGTCAATCTGGCCGACATGTGTGCTTACATTGATGAGCATTATGCCACCAAGCAGTTAGCCTCTGATTTGCTAGCTCGTGTAGATACCCTTGGGCAGGAGCTTGAGTGCTTCCTCCATCTTCAGAGAGGGATGCTATGTTAGATCTGATAGTTCGCATGTATACAGATCTGTAGATAGCTTTGTATTTTCCTGCACAGACTAGCTTAGCCATTTTTTCATGTACATCACAGATATATATATCAAACAGTATTATGTATGGCAGGGAAATATATTTTGATTCACTTCCCTTTTAGTTATGCCATGATACTTGCTTGATGTTTGCCTGTTTCTCCAGGGCCTTTGATCTTGATACATTCTAAACTTATCCTTGATAGATGGACATTGAGACGTCGCAAGGTCTCGCAGAACGGATCATTGATTACTGAAAATCCCTACCATCTTTGGTGTCTTGGGACTAGTATCTATATGGAAAAATGGAGATGAGGGTAGTCTCTTCCTCTTTGAGATTGACCGTACCACAGATGGTCGCCCGTACTTCTATTTGTGAGAAGCCTAGTTAATTCCATCTCTTATGGGTTGGTATTGCTCTTTGAGGTACGATCACAGCTTAGATGGTCACCGAATCTTCTATTTGTGAGAAGAGGTTGGATAATTCCATCCCTTTGATCTAAAACTGATCCCTTTGGCAATTTGAAGGTTGATCCCAGTACCGTGTGACAAGTATATTTTTTCTGGTAGGGGTTAGACTGCACCATGAATGGCTGCCTACGTACTCTTGTTGAAAAGGAGATTAAGTCTGCATAGTTTGAACTTGGTGTAAGAGGTTCAACGCTGAAGGCAGAAGGCAGATGGGTGTAGAAGTTGTTTTTGTGAAGAAAGGGTAGAAATGTTTTTGTTATTTTTTCTTTACTGCGACCGGGCCATATAGAATATGGTTGCCTACGTACCCCCGGGAATTAGGGAGATCAGGTCGACGTAGTTCGTCCCTCAGGACAAATCGCAGCTGAAGAGAAGCGTAAATCCCATGCGCAGGCTATACTGCGAGGAGAAGAAAGTTTAATCCCATAGAGGGTATAAACTGCAAGTGTGGAGAAAGTTTAATCCTATCTTGAGGATAAACTACAAAGGTGAAAAGTTTAATCTCTTCTTCAGGAGAAGCAGGGGTGAAAAGTTTAATCTCGTCTTTAGGAGAAGCAGGTGTGAAAAGTTTAATCTCGTCTTCAGGAGAAGCAGGTGTGAAAAGTTTGAAATGGAATAAAATCAGGTTGCTGGCTTGAAGTGTATGTTTCCCTGAGGGGAAGAAGTGTTTGTAAAAAGGAGAGAGGGTTCAAAACCGGAATGACTGGTGATTGGATGATCAAAACTAGGATGTTTGTTCGATGGTTACTTCAGACATAGTACCGTTTCACGGTGTCTGAGTTGATAAGCTGCGGAAATTCATCGCCATCCATTTCCTGCAACCTGAGAGCACCTCCTGTCAATACTTCTTTGACAATAAATGGGCCTTCCCAGTTAGGGGAGAATTTTCCCTTAGATTGATCTTAGTTGTCAATGATCTTCTTCAAAACCAAGTTATGTTGTTTGAATTGCCGTAGTCGGACTTTTCTGTTGTAGGATTGTGTGATCCTCTGCTGATATAACTGACCATGGAAGATAACCGCGGTTCGCCTTTCGTCTATCAGAGACAATTGGTGATACCTGTCTTTTACCTATTGGTCTTCATCCAACTGAGCATCCATCAATACTCTGGGGGATTCCATTTTCACTTCTATAGGGAGCACTGCTTCCATCCCATAGACTAACGAGTAGGGGGTATGCCCCAGTAGAAGTTCGAATGGAAGTTCTGTAGGCTAATAAAGTTAAAGGCAAGAGGTCAGGCCATCCTTTGTGATTGGCGTATATTTTCTTCATGATCTTCTTGATGTTTTTATTAGCAGCTTCAACAGCACCATTCATCTTCAGACGATAGATGACAGAGTTGAGATGTTTGATGTGGAATTTTCTGCATAATTCCTCCATCATGTTGTTGTTGAGGTTTTTAGCATTGTCTGACACAATGACCTCTGGTTGTCCATATCGACAAACAACATTATTTCTGATGAAAGCAATGATGACTTCTTTAGTAACCCTGGGGAAGGAAGTTGGTTCAACCCATTTGGTGAAGTAGTCGATCATGGTGAATATGAATCGATGTCCATTACTGGTTTTGGGCTTGATGGGCCCGATCACGTCCATTCCCCACATTGAAAAGGGCCATGGCGAAATCATATTATGGAGTTCCCTTGGAGGGGCGTGGATAGCATTCCCATGGATCTGACATTGATAGCACCTCTTGATGTGATCATCACAGTCAGCTTTGAGTGTAAGCCAATAATGTCCCATTTTAAGAATTTTCCTAACAAGTAGGGGTTCGCACATGTGAGGGCCGCATACTCCACCATGGATCTCATTCATGAGTCGCTGAGCTTGGACTTTGTCCAGACATCTGATGAGACCTAATCCTGCATCTCTTTTGTTGAGTGCATCTCCGCTCAGGTAGAATTTTATAGCAAGTCAATGAATCCGCCTCTTCTCAGTTAGGCTCTCCTCAGCTGGTGTAGATCTATCTCGTAGATACTCCTTGATATGTTGATACCAAGGGTTATGAATGGGAGGTAACTCATCCGATACTTCTACAATGTAATTCTCATAGATTGGGGCTTTCTGCATGGCAATCGTGATGTTTGGCATGTTTTCCTTGTCAGGTATATAAACCAAGGAGGCCAACATTGCTAATACATCTGCAAAGTCATTCCTATTGCGAGGAATGTGTAAAAAGGAGATTTCTTCGAACTCCAAAGCCATCTGTAGAACTTGCCGATGGTAAGGCAATAAATGTAATTCTTTGGATTGATAGATTCCTGTGGATTTCTTGATTACCAATTCGGAATCCCCAAAGATAGTTAACCGCCTGATACCCATTGAACAGGCAAGTTTGAGTCCCATGATACAGCCTTCATACTCAACTGTGTTGTTGGTGTTGACAAATTACAATTTGACGACGACGGGATACTGCTCCCCCGTACAGGATATTAAAACTGCTCCGGCTCGAGAGCCTTCTGAGTTAACAGCTCCATCAAAATACATTATCCACAAACGACATGTATCGTACTGATGTGGTAGCTGAATTGTCATTACTCCTTCATCAGGAAAGTACGTTTCCAAGGGTTTGTAATCCCCTGCAGGTACAGCGACCAATTAATCTGCAATTCCTTGACCTTTAACCGACTTTAGAGTCACGTAGATGATGTCAAATTACTGTATGATCAACTGCCATCTGGACAGTCGACAATTTAGTATGGGGTTGCTGAACACATACTTAAGAGGATCCACGGGGGATATGAGATGGGTTGTGTGACCATGGAGATAATGTTGTAATCTCATGGAAGCCCATGCTAAAGCACAACAAGTCTTCTTGATCAGAGTGTACTTGTGTTCACTAATGCTGAATCTTTTGCTGAGGTAATAGATAGCTCGCTCTTAGCCTCTATTGTCTATCTGCCCCAGCATACAGCCCATAGCATTGTCATTTATGGATAGGTACATGAACAGGGGAACATAATCCTTGGGAGCTACCAAAATAGGAGCGTTAATCAGTTGCTCCTTAATTGTGAGGAAGGCTTTTTGACACTCGTCATACCATTTCATGGAGGATTTCTTCCTTAACAATTTGAAGATTGGCTAACAGGTTGTCGTGAGCTGAGAAATGAATCGGCTAATGAAGTTGATCCTTCCCAAAAATCCCCGTATTTCCTTCTCTATCTAAGGAATGGGCATTTCCTTGATGGCCTGGATTTTGGTAGGATCCAATTAAATCCCTTTGTGGCTTACTAGGAAGCCTAGCAACTTGCCTGACTTAACACCAAAGGCGCACTTGGCGGGATTCAACTTTAAGTTATACTTACACAACCTGTTGAATAGCTTCTTGAGATGGTCTAAATGGCCATCCTTCTTCCGGGATTTGACAATGATGTCATCCACATAGATCTCTATCTCTTTGTGCATTAAATCATGGAAAAGAGCCATCATAGCTCGCTGGTAGGTTGCCCCGGCGTTAATGAGGCTGAATGACAACCGTCTGTAGAAAAAGGTTCCCCAAGGCGTGATGAAAGCTGTTTTCTCACGATCTTCCTCAGCGACCATAATTTGATGGTACCCCGCTAAGCAATCAGTAAAGGAGTACATACCGTACTGAGCAGTATTGTCAATGAGAATGTGGATAAATGGCACGAGAAAGCTATCTTTATGGCAAGCTTTATTCAAATCCTGATAATCCATACAAACTCGTACCTTTCCCCCTAGTTTAGGCACAGGAACAATGTTGAATATCCACTCTGGATATGTAGACACCATGATGATGCCAGCTTGAAATTGTTTCACAATTTCTTCTTTAACTTTTAAAGTCCACTCAGGTTTCAATCACCTGAGCTTTTGTCTAACTGGCTTGAATCCTTCTTTAATGGGAAGGCAATGAAGAACAATGTCAGTGGAAAATCCCACCATGTCTTCATGAGACCATGCAAACACATCCTGGAATTGGGCTAAAAGTGCAACCATGTCATTCCGTTGATTTGGGGTAAGGTCTGAACCAATCTGGATTAGCTTAGGGTTGTCTAAGGTTCCGAGATTAAAAAAAATGGTTTGATCAAGATTGGGTTTGGGTTTTTCGGCGACCCATTCCTTAATCTCTTGAGGTGTCTCAATGTCCTCTTGGATGTCCATCAAGTCTGAGTTCAACTTTGCATCAAAGTTACAGCCCTTGTGGAGAGAAGGCACCTCATCAGCAAGTACATGCACATCTAAATTTAGAGTCCTGAAACAAAAATATGCTTTGACTTAATATATGCAACTGTTGGATCATACAAAAGTGTTAGCATGTACGTAATAAAATAACTGCTAGTGCTGTAAAGGAAAGCAAGCAATTAAAGTTATCTACAAGGCAGAGGGATTTTCTACCTATTTTACCCTCGTCGAGCAATGTATGGAGTGCTGCTCCAATTGTCAAGGGAAAAGTCCTAATGGGCTGCAGTGATAGAAGGATCAGCAGTGTCCTCCTTTTCCTGAATGATAACCATGACATCTGGGCAATCATCGTCTGGGGTGTATCTGTTGGTGTGTTCATCATGAACAATGACACGAATGCCTGCCATCATCAAAGCAAGGTCATGTTTATATTTCCATTCCTTTTCTTCTGCTTCGGGATCAGGAATCAGCACCTCTTTAGCTTTGATTGGCACTAGTTTCGGAAACAGCATAGCCACGGCATGGGCTAGCACCTTTACTAGAGACTGCATCAACTCATGCGGTAAAGGTATAGAAAATCACCGTGCGGCAAAAGTTTGAGGAACCTGCTTATGCTTATGAGGGTTCCTGTGAGTGGAACTAGCAGAATAGCCTAGCCCAGCTGTCCCAATTTGATTAGACATTTGGATAGGGTGCTTAATACCCTGTTGATCCTTACCAAGCCCTTGTCCAGGTTGATAACCCAATTACATCATTTCTTGAGTGGCTGACATAACCTCATCAGAAATCTTGGGTACGTGAAGTGGCGCTCCAATAGAATGGTATTGCGTGTTATTCACTTCCAGAGTATGGAAACTGGCCAGCTCAACTTCTGAATTGAAGCTGATAATTGGTAGAGTTCCTGATCTAGGACATTACGGCTCATCATTGACAGTGACTAGACTATTATTGATGATGTATTTGAGTTGTTCATATAAGGTGGAGGGAACAGCTCCAACCATGTGTATCCATGGTCTCCCCAATAGCAGGTTGTATCTTGAATCTATCTTGAGGACGTGGAAGGATACATTGAATGTATTAGGACCAATCTCAATTGGCAATTCAATCTTTCCAACGGAATTTTGCCGAGATCCATCAAAAGCTCGGATGATCGTATGGCTACTTTGGATTCGATTGAGATTGATATTCATCTTCACCAAGGTGGCATAAGGGCAGATATTCAGAGATGAACCTCCATCTATCAATACTCCAGCTAGCATATACCCAGAAGACAACACTGTGATGTGCAGTAGTTTGCAATGACCGGTGCCTTCGGGAGGTATGTCGTCATCAGTGAAGGATATCACATTGCTGTTAAAAATGTGATTAACCAAATGGTGAAATATTTCCACATTCACTAATTTTGGCAAGTAGGCTTCTTCCAAAACCTTTAGTAAGATCTTCCGATGTTCCTCAAAAAGAGAAAACCAGGTCCAGAATTGAAATCACGTGTGGAGCTTCTCGCAAGCTTAAAACCACTTTGGCTTCATTATGGCCCCATAGTACGGAGGAATTTTTCAATCTTCTCCATGGATAACTTCCCCTTTGCTTCGCAAGTAGGCTTGATAACCCGTTGAGGAAGGTACAGTGGATTTTCTTTCGACTATGTAGCAGTAGTATGAGACGTGGATCCTTCAGCTTCTCCATAATTCCATGAAACTTTGTGTAAGCTGACAACAGGATGTTGTAGTCTGCAAGGTAAAGGAATTGGCTCTGGTGCGGCCACTTTCAAAGGATTGTTAGCTCCTTTGAGATGAATTGGTTGTAAGGGAAATACTTTGACAGTCTCATCATCTATTTCAGATATAACTGCTACTGATCCCTTCCATTGGGTAGGGCATGCATTCCCACCCTTAAGTTGCACAGTGTAATCATCCGCTATTTGCAGGACACCGCTATTAATAAGATTCTGAATGAGATGGCGGAGTGCCCAGCATTCTTCTGTGTTGTGACCGCGAGAATGTGAATGATATTGACACATTTCATCAGGATTGAACCGCTCTGAGCGGCGATTGATTGGAGGTAGAAGGAATGTGATTCTTCCTTCGTTAATCAACATTTGAAGTATCTCCTCCATAGATTGGCCCAAATAGGTGAATTCCCTTTTTTTTGGTGAAATCCCGGTGGGCTTTTGTACTTTCTCGCTTTGCAACCTTATCCTCTATAGCTTCACTTTCTGAAGGTGTTGATGAAGCATTCATAATAAATGGAAGGAGATAGGCGTGCTCCTGCCTGATTAATTGGCGTGTGACTTGATGATGGTGGGTCACCAGTTCTGCCAATTTCTCAATTTGTTTGCAAAGAGCTTTTATTTTTTGTTTCATGGTAAACTGGAACTTTGCATAATTCCATTTATCAACACCGTCTTTAATGGGTTGGGATGATTCACCAGTAGAATTGGAACCATGTCCAATGCTCCAACTGATCATGTTGACCTCTTCTTCTTTGTGTTGAGGAAGAGGGTTGTCTTGAATGTGAGGTTGATCAGGTTTAGTGACCATGATCTCACCATTGTCTATTAGATCTTGAATCTTATGCTTCAAAGCCCAACAATCTTGAGTATCATGTCCGAGTGCCCCGACATGGTAAGCACACTTCTGAGAAGCATTAAAACCCTTCCCATTAGGGTTGGCTGGTGGAAGAAGATGTGTAATTTTCCTCTGAGTAGTCAGAAGAGCAAGAATATTCTCAAGTGAGTCCCCTAAGGGTGTGAACGTTTGAGGCCGCTTCACTTCTCCACTTTTAGGCAATGGAGGTTTAAGATTGTGCTGGAAAAGGGGAGTAGTTTCTCCTCTACATAGGCATGCTTGGATTACCTTTTTGTCCTTGTAGTATCAAGGAAATATCCTCCTCTTTCTTTTCATGGACCCTTCGGGGGTTTTTTCCATAAGATCCAGACTGGATGTGCTCAGCAACAACTTTAAGAGCAGCTAGGTGTTGAATCTTACCGGACTTCAATCCCATTTCAGCCATCTCGCCGTGTTTGATCATTTCAGAAAATGGCTTTCCAATACCAGCCAGAACTCTTTCATAGAAAGGGGCTTCCTGTATATCTATGAAAGTCATGACCATTTCTAATTCTGTCATGGAAGGAATAACTTCAGCAGCAAGGCGCCTCCACCTTTGGGCATATTCTCTGATTGACTCATTAGACTGTTTCTTGACTTTGGTAATTTGGTACCGGTCAGGAGCCATCTGAGATTAAAAACTGTATTGAGTGAAGAAGGCATGAGCCAACTCTTCCCAACTATGGATCTTAGTTAGAGTTGTCTAATCTGGTATACAACGAATGGGCTTCTCCAGTCAGACTTTTCTGAAACAGCTGCATTCTGAGCTTTTCATTCTCAGCATAAGATCCGAGTTCTCCAATGAACACTTTTAAATGTATATAAGGATCCCCTAATCCGTCATACTTTTCAAAATCAGGGGCTTTAAATTACTCCGGATAATGAATACCAGGGAATATGCAATGGTCTGTATATGAAACACTGCCATGAGTTCCAATCCCTTTGAGAACACGAATGGTTTCCTCCATTTTAAGGATTTTCTTCCTGATGTCACCATTGTCTAGATCTCTTTCGAGATGGGTGCCTTCAGTGTCTTTGTTGGTTGTATCCAACTGATGTTCTGGAATTTTCTTTTCCAGACCTTGAACTCCTTGTGTAAAGGGTTCTGTATGTGTAGGTATCTTCGTACCCTAAGTAGACTGGTGTAATTCTTTCAGTAGAACAGCCAAGTCTGTGATTTGTTTACTTAATCCGTCAAATTCTTCTTGGGAAACAGGATTATACTGTTCGGAAGAAGACATGATTGGTTGTAGGCTTGTGGCCTTTTTGGATTTTGAGCGGGTAACAGGCCCAATTGCTTCCCTACAAAAAACTTACGTAGTTTAGTCTTAGGGTAATGTAAATGGTATCATAACATGTCTATTTTAGGAATTTGCCCTGCAAAACCAGTTTGTTAATTGATAACATGTCATGCATATTTATTCTTCATATTTTCCATTACATATGGATGAATATGGAATAAAATTACAAATAAATGCTTTTACAAGTAATTGAAAATGAAAAATATAAAGAGACTTTCCTCCGCATTTGGTTTATCAGAGGTTGACCTATCTTAGGGTTACTCTCACGGCTTTTCGGCATAAAGGTTCCCAGATCATCGCAATCTACTCGACGAGAAGTTAATCCGGTCTTTCAACTAGAGCGAATCTGAGTGGTGTCTTTCCTGAGCCCCGGGGAATTATTCTTCCCACGGGTCCAGTAATCAAACACCGATAGGATAGCCTCCTGGTGGAGGGACCACACAACATACATTAACATACAACGTGTCTCACCGTTTATGCAAAATGATGACATGTGTGAAGCACTAATATCACAGATAGATATTTAGCAGTGCAATAATTAAGATGCATTTGTACACATTCATCAAAAATATAAATGCAACAATAACACACAAGCATATAACATTTTTGAAAAGCTTGTAATAGCGGCTTAAACCCTCTTACTGGAGTCCCCAGCAGAGTCGCCACCTGTCGACGTCGGGATTTTTGGTGTCCCTTTTCGTTACTTGTTCTTTGGTGTTCTCATGTTAATATGAGATTTGTTTGAAAAAACAAGTGAAAAAGGTCCAACATGTATAATGTTGACGATTGACTTTAAGAGTCGCTAGTTGGTGTATTTAACTGTGTGCACCAACGCAACCGAAAAGGTTAGAACATTGACCCAGTGATTTGACACTGCTAAATAGGTCTGTAAAACCGAGATTCATTAAGGGTTCGAGGGCTTGATTATGCGGAGGGAAGGTGTTAGGAACCCCCCGACATCCGTGTTACCACGGTGACCGCCACTCTTCAAAGAAATTGTTATATGAATGTGTGTGTGTGTGTGGATCAATGTGTAATTTATTTGAAAGTAGTGTGAGGCCTCGTTCGCACCTATATACACAAGGTTTAAATTTTATAGGAAAATTCAGTTTTGACCACGATATTGCAATGAAGTTTTATAAAAGAGGTTTTTTAAACCCTATGCTCAATAGGAATTGAGACCTTTTCATACTTCCATTTTATTAAATGATCGGCTTGTTTGCTTTTATTTTTGAGATGCGAAGCATCCTCAAGAAAATAATATACAGCAGTGCCAAACTCCTTATGAGCATGACTGCCATCCAAGGAAACTCAGACTCTGTAAAATAATGTGCAAGCTGCTTACAGCTAAAAATGTCCATCATGGGAACCGAATCTAGATTCAGTAAACTGAACCTGTGATCACATGATTCTTAGGCTCACATGATAATCCAATTTGTATGGAAAGTAGTAAGTAGTTATATATATATAAGTTGTAAATATATATATACAGACTGGATCAACCACCACGAAGCAACTCCATGGGGGATCGGAAATGTAAATATATAAAAGCGTTAAATATATATATATGAACATGATCAACCGCCACGAAGTAAACTCCAGGTGGGACGAAATGTAAATAAAGCTGTAAAAGCGATCAACTGCCACGAGGTAAACTCCAGGCAGGACAGAATGTAAATAAAGCTGTAAAAGGCCACGAAGTAGACTCCAGGCCTGACAGAAATATATATATATATATATATATATATATATATATATATATATATATATATATATATATATATATAAAAGCAGTAAACGCTCCAGATGTAAATCCGGGCTCATCGGATATGTCCGACAGCAATTATATATATGTATATATATAAAAGCGAGTAAACGCACCGGATGTAAAATTCAGGCTCATCAGATATGTCTGACAGCAATTTTATATATATATATATATATATATATATATATATATATATATATATACAGACAGGATCAGGTAAGGGAGCCCTTATTTTGTTAAAATGCGGATTTTTTTTTTTTTGATTTTTTTTGGTTTTTTTTTTTAAAACAACTAAAAAAAAATATTTAATATTTTATGGGACTGAAATTTTTCCATAATATAATGTTTTGGGCGTGTTTTGAATACCTATACCAAAAAGTGGTGGTACAGTCTGTCCAGACTGTACATACATATTTTTGTTATACGTACCCAAATCACATCCAAAACACTGTATTATGAAAAAATTTCAATTCCATAATTTTTTATTTATTTTTTTTAGTTGTTTTAAAAAAAAGCAAAAAAAAAAATATAAAAGTCCGCATTTTAACCAGGTGCGGGAGTCCGCACCTGATCCGCTCCCATATATATATATATATATATATATATATATATATATATATATATATATATACAAAAGCAATTAAACACTCTGGATGTAAAATCCAGGCCCATCAGACAGAGTCTGACCACAATTTATATATATATATATATATATATATATATATATATATATATATATAAAAGCAGATAAACGCTCCTGACCGAAGTCTAGGCTCAATCGAGGCATAACTCGATAATGTTAGTCCATATATATGAAATATATACATATATTATTATATATATACAAACAGAAATGAAAACTACGGATCGAAGTCCGAGCAAACACACTCACACGACTATCAACGTGTACAACAGTGTGTGATATATGAGAAAGAGGCTTTATAGAATGTAAGAAGGCTTACAGTGGGCTGCCAAAGTAGACTTCTTAGACTTTAAATGGATAAACACTCAGCTCCCACCGGATAAAAAGTAGCTATATGTGAGCTAACTAGTGTTTAAAGAAGAGGAAACACTCAAAAGATGTGTATGCAGAGCAAAATGGACAGGGCTTCCTCGCCTTTTTCCTTCTCTCTCTCTCTCCAAATGGTTGACCCCTCAGCCTATATTTATAGACTGATGGCCGCAGGTATACCTGCGGTAGCCGCAGTTGTACCTGCGGCTGGTCGTGGCGCATCCAAGTCTCGCGGGTCCCGTTGTCTTGTAGTACGTGCAGTCGTGCACTGTAATATCCACTCGAACTTGCAAAACTTCAATCCGAGCATACAAACGAAGTATATCTGTACTTCTTCGGATCGCTTGTGTCAAGAGTTACGTAATGACATGGATTAGAGGTTGTACAAAGTCAGGAAGAGGGGTCTATGCATATGGTCTTCAAGATTTAAATTCTATCCAAAGTACTGACACACGTAATAGTCACTAGGGATTGTCAATCCTCGGCTCTTGTGGGACATTGTTGTATTTATGTATGTATGAAGTGTTGAGACGACGTGCCATTTATCGAAAGAACAAGATGCTGTGTGACTCCTTGCCGGGGTTATCGCCGGTTTGAGTTGAAAGTAGACGTTTCTCAGGGTTACAGCTGAGATTGGACTACTTGTTGGTATGCCGCGATATTATCTTGTTGACGTGGACAGATGACGTTGTGACTCCTCATCGGGGTTATCGCTGGTTTAAGCGGAAAGAAGACGTTGCTCAGGGTTACATCTGAGATTGGACTGCTACTTGTTTGTATGTATCACTATCATCTGTGGATGTTCCTGTCTGCCCGTTGTCAACTCCGGGTCTGAGGTGTGTGTGCCTCGACAGGATGTCTGAGGTTGAAGCTGATTCCATATGTTTGAAACAAGCATTTCCAGGGTTATCGCCGGAACTGCAATGGCATCTCTTGGGGCTATCACCAAGGATGGGGTTGCTACTCCTAGTGTTATCTCTGGGACTGGAACTGAGTGTTGCGGTGTTGTTGCCGGTCTTTTGATCTGCATATCTCAGGGTTATCTACATGACGCTCCCGGTTTATGTTCCGGGTTGGAACAGAACTTTCGGTGGTATTCGGAATGGATGTAAGCTATCTTTCAGGGTTTTCTCTAAAAGACGAATCTACCCTCCTGCAATGTTAGTAATAGGAGTGCAGAAAATTTCGAGTGTCTACAATTATAATCATCATTCATCCAAAAAGACCAAAACCAAAAATGATTACTTAAAACTTAGAAGTTAGAATTTAAAACTTAAAAGTTAAAAGTTAACAAGCACTTTAAAATTCTTAATTTACAAATATTAATATCCAAAAGCCTTTCAACTCTTCAAGGTCCAACCACTTCAAGCAGAGTCTACAAACAAATGATTATCAAAATCTCACACTTTAATATTTGTAATCTATTTCTTTTGTTGTCATTTTTAATTAACATTCAATTTTTTTTACAATTTTTAAATTTAATATCTAGTTTTTATTTTTGATATTCAAATTTATGTATAGTTTTTTAAACTTTCAAAATTATTTAGTAAATAATTTAATGATTATTACTCTATTACTGAAGTCTCGATACGTACATTGATGACTTGATTTCGCTATTCTCTATCTCGATTTGACAATTTCAATAACTAATGTAAATGTAAGCAACTGTATTGTATCATTCTTTAATTAATGTCAAATTGTTGTTGCATGATGATTAATGACTTTATTTATGTGCTTTATGACATGGGTTATAATTTATTAAATTATTAAGAATGTAAATTATATATAATAATTCAACAATCATTGCTAAAAATTTTATGAAAATATTAAAATTATTTTAATAAATTAGAATTTAGAGGTGAAGAAGTACACATTATTATTTATTAATTATTTAATAAAAATGTTTACTTATAATCAGTTATTAAAAAAATAAAAAGATGTTTAGGTAATAAAAAAATTACAACAAATTTAACAATTATTAATAAGACAAACTTTAGAATTTAATATGAAATAACCACTTATTTGTATTTAGAATTTTAGAAACAATTTAAACATTTAATTAAGAAATCAAACTTAATTATCGAACCGAACTTGAACTTATCGAACTGAACTCGAACTATTCACGTTTCAACATGATTCGCGAACATGTTCGATCGAGCAATTAAACGGAACACTATGTGAAAACTCGACTCTACTAGGCGAGCAAGTCGAACTCGAACCGAATCGAACCGATTCGCTAACAATTTGGTTCGTTTGCAGCCCTAGTAGGCAGTGTTGGTAGTATTGTTGGATTTAGTAAAGAAGGTATTTGTGTGTTTGGCAAAGGCGGTAATGTGGACTTTGGCAGAGTTGTTGTTGTTGTTGGTAATGTTGGTAAAGGCAAGAGTATAACTTTTGGTGTTGACAATGGGGGAATTAAAGAAAGGGTTACACCTTTTGGACTAAATTTAGTAATTTGATATTTCTGAGGTTTGTTTGCAAGTGAAAGAATAACAGTTAAGAATATGGTATTTGTGAAGAGCTAGTGTTGTAGGAATCTAAAGATTGGCAGTCACCTATTTGTGTTTGATGAGATATGTGACGCCCCCAAATCTGGGTACTTGAAACATGTACTTGGTGCTCCACGATACCATTCATTCAAACTGCTTAACATATTAATTATTTAAAAATATTACATCAGAGTTGTCTACTCCCAGGTACGACGACCTTTAAGTACTTTATTACATGGTAGATAATATATTATCACAATACAAACTCTAGCTATCACAAGTAATGCCTTCACAAGTAAACCTTCACAAGTAACGCATTTTAACTATTCATTCAGCTTCTCTTTACCCTTGTCCTTGCCAGAACCTTCTGTTCAATCTCATTTAGCTAAAAACATTTAATTTTAAAGAAAGAATGAGCATTCAATTGCTCAACAAGTAATTACAGTTAATAAACATCAGCTAAAATAAATAAATATTTCCTTTAAGGTATATTTCTACAACGAATCAATAATTATGAAGTAAACTGAAACAATTCTGAATAATATGTTAAACCGTTTATATTTTTGAAACTACGTATTGACCATAGATGTTGAGCAGCCACTAGACCATGAACTTTTATTTTTAAGTTTAAAAATTTTGTACAAAAATTCATCTGCAACCCGACATAAATTACGGGCATGGAGGGTGATCATCCAGTTATGCCCTGTATTGATTAACACTATATACTGGAACGAAATTTACGTTCATCATAACCGTTTTTGGCGCATAAAAATTTCCCAATTTAGGAATGTTCATACTCAGTCTGAAATTCGAACCAAAGCAATTCAGTTGGACGACTCTATCATAACTAATAGTTTCATCTTTTATATCACGACCTATCATTAATAAGAGCATTCATTCTATTAGAACAATATACTATAACATATAGTACTGCATTTTACAGTCAGCACATAACCTAATCACATTATCACACATGTTCAACAGTTATTGCATCACAAACAAACATTTATACAGTCAAAATATCTAAGTCTAGATCAATTTCTGAAATATATCGGTGTACCGACAACTTTATCGGGTAATTATCGAGTCTAAGACTCTATTCTGTAACTCAATATCTGTAAATATCAGTCATATTATTTTAAATGACTCAATAAACATTTATTAATTTATCATGAATTTTCAAACATCGAAATCATTATTAAATGATTCAAATATCAAATAATTCTATTATCATTTAATTATTATGTAACTATTAATGAAACCATTGCAAAAATATTAAAGTTATTTATAATAACTCAAAATATTTTTAAAACATTTATATTACCCTTAAATGATTTTTAAAACATTTAAAATTATTTTTAAATAATTACCATTAATATTAAAATATTAATGTACTATTTCTTAAAATATTAAAAGTCATTAAGTATAACTTTAAATATTTTTAATTCACTTAATATTATTAATCTTGATAATATTTAATTCACCTCTTAGTATTATTAGTTCACTAATAATACTTTTATCCGCTTACTAATATTATTAACACCTTAATAATATTTTAATACTTTACTAATATTATTAATCCTCTTAATAATATTTTAATCATGCATTAATATTATTACTTTAATAATATCTTACTTATGTTTAGTATCATTAATCAATTAATAATATTTTTATTCATTTACCAATCGTATTAATATTTTATTCATTTACTAATATTATTAATCATTTAATAATATTTTATTCATTTACTAATATTATTACATTTTTAATAACATCTTATTAAATCTCAAATATTATTATTTACTTAATAATATTTTAATCATCCAATAATACTTTAATTTAATATTATAAATCTTTTAATAATATTTTAATATAAAATTAATTATTTAATAATATTTGAATGAAGCTTTAATCTTAATATTTTTATTTACTTAACAGTATCATATTCTAATATTATTAATATCATAATAACATTTTAATAATTTGTTTGTTCAATAAACAATTTATTCTAATTGTTCACCCTTTACAAAATCACTTATTTGATATCCATAAAAGGTCATAAATAATATTTCTTATTATAAATTACCAAAATGCCCTAAAATAGTCATAATATTATATATTAGGAGTATTCAAGCATTAAAATCATATTTTTCTTATTGAAGACAATATTTAACTATTTATTTTCTTTTATTCATAACTTCATCATTTTTACTAATTCCAAAAATTCTTCTTTTCAGGGTTTAGACAGTATATGACCCAACAATGATCCCCAAATTTTTTTGGAATTTTAGAAAGTGATTTACTAATTTTTAAAGTGCCCAAAACACTCGAATCTTGCTTCATTTTTCATAAATCGAGTTTTGCTCAGAAAATTCTAAAATTTTCAGGGTATACTCCCATAACATATATGAACATACTGTAAACATTTCAGATTTTCCCCATGTATACACTGAGAAATGCGGGTGTTAATATTTAGGAGTCCTTTACGGAAATAGTCATTACGCATAACCTATAAATCGAAACGTGTCCGTTCTTTTTTCTACACGTAGATAACTTCTTAAGGTACCTCTGTGATTTTTCCCAGATTTTTAAAAGACATGAAACTGTCCGAAACAGCCCTAAGAGAAACGGGGACAGTAGCTTTTTAGAATTTTTAAAACCATAATACACTATGTGGACTGTTTTTGGGAAAAAAGTCCCCATGGCTTCAATACTTGTAAGATTTGTGTTCTACCACCTGGGTTTACTAGATGACTCATGTATCTAGCACCCCCCTTCAACGGATCACAAATCCAAGTTGTAAAAATTGAGTTACACAAGATTTAGTGGAATAAAAACAAGGGTTTAACCCCTCGGAGAACATATGCTCATTTTCTTCCTCTAAATCTATAGTCTAATACACAAGATACTTAGTTCTACACATGAGAGATATGTAGAACTAGGGTACTTTGAGTATTAGACCATAACCCCATACATGTTGAGGTAAAAACTGAAAATAGAAGGAGAATAAGAAAAAGAATGGAAGAGAACCTCACCTAGTTTTCTTTGTTATCCTTCTTGTTCTTCCGAAGTAGGTTATGAATTTAGGAAGCATGAACAATAACTCCTCTCCCTCTCAAGAAAACCGAACCCCTCTCTCTCTTTTCTCTCTTAAAGTTTGCTAGCTTGGGAGAAAAAAATAGAAGAAGGATAATAGGAGAAATGAAATGATCTAGCAAATGAAATGGGGTGATTAACTAATATCCCCCATACTTTTATTGTCCCTTGGATAAAAGGCTTCATCTTATCTCTTCCAATTAAGCCTTATCATGTGATTAAGGGTGCTAATTAAGCTTTCCACCAATGGGAGCATGACACACTTGTCCTTATGTGTAAGACTTACTATTTAAGGAACTTGATTAGCATAATTTATTGCCTTAAAAGGCCTAATGGGGCCGGTCACTATGCTCCATTATCTCCTCCATTTTGTTTTTATTTTAATGCACAAATTTGATTAATCAAAGGTCTAAAATACCCTTAATCAAGTGGGCTAAGTATTGGTTTGCATTTTATTTCTTTTGGGCTTCTCCTTTAATTGTTTTCATATAATGAACATAGTCTAACAATTTTAATATATGCTACCCAAATTGTTTATTTAGGGTTTCCATTCCCAATCTTATGAAATTTAATTACTTATACATGTGACTTTAGCTCATAACCTAATTAGGTTTACTAGAAATAGGTTTAAAATTATTAGTCACTTGAAATAACAAGATTACCCACTCAAATTAGTATAAATATTAAATACTAACCCTTCCTTATTATCATAACCCTTAGGTTATTTAATTGTCTCACCTAATGTATAATTAGGTTACGAAGCTTTCATTTAGGGTTTAAAATATAATAAAATTAGTTTCTAAAATTTGTAATTAGGGTTTCTAATCACATTATGCATGAACATTAGGGTTTCAAGTCAATGATTAGGGTTTACCTAATTAGCGTTTATATTTATAATATCAGACATTGATCACATTATCACGATTACCTAACAATTTTGAACTCTAATTTATATTTTAAATTAGGGTTTCACACAATAATACAAGGGATTGTCACATAACATCATAATTGACCAACCCTTATCGGTCCACATAAACAGTACATATTTATAGCACTGAAAATCAAAATATAATTAATATTATATTATTATTCTCATGCCTTGATCAAAATCCAAAAATTAGGGTTTGGATTCCATATCTGATTTATCTGTTATACTTAACATTCTTAATTAAGTTAAAAATTATTAACTTAATAATCTGAACAAAATTCATATAATAAAATAATAATTCTAAAAATCATTTCATATATTATATAAATAATATATAATTATACTTTCATGGAAAATAATTAATAAAATTATTTCTACTATAAAATTAATTATTATAATAATGAAGTTTATAACAATCAATAATTCTAAAATAAAATTATTTAAAATCATTCATGTAATAAATATATCACATAAATACATACACACATTATCTTGGCACATATTCCCCATATTTATTTTAATAAATACAAAAAAAAAATTATACGTAAAATTTCTAATTTATTTGTATAGAAAATATCGGGTTGTTACAAAATAGGTTTTTGTTTTTCTCAAATAGCTTGTCATTTGATGGATCAACATTTGGGATAAATTAAAAGACAGACCTTTTAAAATCATTGCAACAATGATCAAATCTTGATAATTAAAATTTAGCACTACCACCTAAATGAGGCAAAAGATTAAACCTAACAAGATGTTGAATCACACAAGCAAGAGGAGAGACATCCACAATTTTTGGAGTAAAAATATCATTCAACAAAGGATTATCCATTACAATCTTTAATTGTTCTAAAGGAGAAAATGGAGAATAGACAGTCCCTTTCTGAGTAAATGGACAATCTCCAGTGAATGGAATGTTTAAAATACTACCGAAATCCATGACAGTGAAATACAAAGATTTTCCTTTAATAAATGAGGTGTAAAACTCTCCATGACATTCCAGATTAGTACAAAATTGTTGAACTAATCTGGGATATGCAACAGAAGGAGGAAAAAGCATGGAAGAAATACCACAAGATTCAAACAAAGTTTTCAAAGGAGACTCATGATAACAGATTTGATCCACTGATTTTTCATAAACCAACTATTTTAGAAAAATAACATTTTTAAAACGCACCTCATAAGAATTACTTTGAAAGAAGTTGTCAGGAAGATCAGAGCAAAGATTAGGGTTTACCGAAACCGATGGAGGTGTAACCTCTAGCTTAAAGGATGGAGTGGTTGACAGACGTCGCCGAGAAGGTTTAGATGATTTCGGCAAGGATGGACTGAAAGTTGACTCATCAGAAGATGAAGAGTCCACATACTTTGTTTCCTCGGACACGACCTTCTTCAGTTTTCGTTGCTTGTGTGAAGGTTCGACAGTTGATTGGGGAGGAACTGTTGTCTGATCGTCGTCGGAATCCATCAAAGAGCGCTTATGTGTTCGAGTTCTCATGATATTTGAAGGTAAAGTTAGAGTAGATAACCGTATAAGAAAAGAGAGAAATAAAAACTAAAACACAACCAGAGTTAGAAAGGGTTTGAGAAATATAGAAGATGAGGAGCGATGAGTGAGATTTAAAAAGACTGATACGTACACTCCTACATACTTACGTCTTCCAAGAATCTCAACCGTCTTGTCTTTTCAATTTTCAAAACCCATTATGAGATAAAGATAACTTGACTGAACAAATGCATGTACGCATACATACTTACGTCTCCAGAGAAGCCGTTTTTCATCCGGTCTTTTCAGTTTTAAAAAAAATTATGATAGACTCCTTGAATATTGAGTCCATAAATTAAGGAGTTAAGTAAGAAGCCAAAATTTTTAAAACTCATAATTATCCTAATGTTAGTAATTAATGAGATATACATGCAAACTAGGATAACACTAACACAGATCATGTTATACTCATCCCAAGTTCTCTTCTCAGCATGCAAAATCTATCTTCACTTAACGGTTTAGTAAAAATATCTGCAATTTGATTTTTAGTTGGAATAAAAATTAATTTAATTAAGCCTTTTGACACATTGTCTCTTAAAAAATGATGCCTTACTTCTATGTGCTTTGTACGTGAATGTAACACAGGATTTTTAGATATATCTATCGCACTAGAATTATCACAATAAATAGGCACACAATCACATAATATACCAAAGTCACATAGAGTTTGTTGCATCCATAATATCTGAGAATAGCAACTTCCAGCAGCTAGGTATCCACCCTCAGTAGTTGAAAGAGCCACTGAGATTTGCTTTTTACTATGCCATGATACGAGGCTTTTCCCCAAGAAAGTACAAGCACCACTCGTACTTTTTCTATCAATTTAACACCCTGCATAGTCAGCATCTGAATAACCTATTAGTTCAAAATGATTACAAATTGGATAAAATAACCCTAAATTAAATGTACCACTTAAATATTTCAAAATTCTTTTAATAGCATTTAAGTGTGATTCCTTGGGTTTTGCCTAAAATCTTGCACACAGACAAACATTATACATTATATCATGTCTAGAGGCAGTTAAGTATAACAAGCATCCAATCATACCTCGATATTTTGTTATATCAACATTAATACCTTTCTCATCAATAGTAAGCTTTATTGATGTGCTCATGGGTGTACCTTTTGAGTTAGATCCTTAAAAATCAAATCTCTTGAGTAATTCTTTTGTGTATTTGGTTTGTTGGATGTAAATTCATTCCTTCGTTTGCTTGATTTGAAGTCCCAAAAAGTTGTTGAATTCTCTCATTAAGCTCATATCAAATTCTTTATGCATGCATTTGGAAAACCACTCACAAAGATGATCATTAGTAGCACCAAAAATTATATCATCTACATAAATTTGAACAATAATGATATCTATATTTTTATGCTTAATAAAAAATGTAGAATCTATTTTACCTCTAATAAATCCATTTGACAAGAGATACTTACTTAACCTTTCGTACCACACCCTTGGAGCTTGTTTCAAGCCATAAAGTGCTTTCATTAATTTGTAGACATGATTAGGATACTTTTCATGCTCGAATCCAGGTGGTTGCTTTACATAGACTTCTTCATTAATGTATCCGTTGAGGAAAGAACTCTTTACGTCCATTTGATACAACTTAAACTTTTTGTAGCATGTAAACGCTAACAAAATTCGGATTGATTCTAGTCTAGCCACTAGTGCATGGGTTTCTTCATAGTCGATCCCATCTTGTTGGTTATACCTTTGAGATACTAGCCTTGCTTTGTTACGAGTGATTGTTCTGTGCTCATCAAGCTTGTTTTTGAATACCCATTTCGTACCAATGATAGAAGCATCTATTGGAGGAGGCATAAGTTCACATACTTGGCATCTCTCAAATTGTTGAAGTTCTTCTTGCATTGCTAGTAACCAGTTTTCATAAAGAACTACATCCTTTGTATTCTTTGGCTCAACCTGTGACAAAAATGCAAAAAATGCACAATGATTTTGTAAACCTCTTCGTGTGGTTACACCTTTGTTAATATCTCCAATGATATTCTCCAATGGATGATTCTTGACATATCTAGCTATTTTTGGCATTTGGATATCATGTAAAACTTCCTCTTGATCATGAGATTCATCTTCAGCATCTTGCAAATTTTCAGGTTCATGTTCCTGCTGGTTGTCCATTTTAGTTTCCTGAGACTGTTCATTAGGTCTCCTGTTTTGTTCTTTTCGGTTTGCTAGAATTCTGACTGTCTCTAAATTTCCTGCATCATCTTCACTTTCTTTTGGAAGATCATTGTTAGTCTCATTGAAAGTGATATTGAAAATACGATAAGCCTTACTATTTTGAGAATAACCAATGAAAATTCTTTCATATGACTTAGCATCAAATTTTCCCAAATTATCACTTGTATTTAAGACGAAACATTTAGAACCAGATACTTTGAAATAACTTATGTTTGGAATTTTATTATTTAGAAGCTCATAAGGTGTTTTCAAAATAATAGGACGAATGAGTACTCTATTTAAAACATAACATGATGTACTTACTGCTTCGGCCCAAAATTTCTTTGGAAGCTTACTTTCTTGTAGTAGAGTTCTTGCCGTCTCTTGTAGAGTCCTATTCTTCCTTTCAACCACCCCATTTTGTTGAGGAGTCCTTGGGGCTGAAAATTCTTGGCTAATACCTTTTTGATCACAAAAAGTTATAAAATCTTTTTAAAATTCAGTACCATGATCACTTCTAATTCTAATAAGTTTATAGCTATATTTTGTTTCAAGATTCCTTATTAATTTTTCAAATTCTTTAAATGCTTCATCCTTAGTTCTCAAAAATAATATTATAAGACCCCAACTTTTATGAATAAAAATGAATTTTCTATAAATATCATTTTCGAATATTATGGAATAAATTTGATATAATGTTATAGTTGTGGGTAATATTTATAAATTTTGCAAAGTACGCAAGTTGCTATATAATATTCGATTGGTCAGGGAATATTCATACGACGGCACAATCATTGGTGGATCCCACAACAGAATTATTGTCGGATTGAGAAAATGACAAAAATATTTTTATAAAAATAACGGCGGAAGTTTTACCATTGATACTGTTGAACTACTCGGTAGTAAAAATACAATAATACGCGTGGTTGCATAATGGCATACGGTATTGATTATTAATACTTATGTGAAAAGTCACTCAGTTTGATTCAATTATTGTCGATATTTTATATGTTATTAAATCAATAATTGAGAAGACGAAGTTGTTAATATTATTATTTGCATTATTAACGATGTCTAAAAGTTCTGCCAAGGAGAGGTTTGGTCACCTAATTGCGCGCCAATAGGGAGAAATCCTTATTAGAAAACCTCCTCTTTCCTGGGAACGACCTGGTCGATTAATAGTGTGAATAATAATAATGATGATGATGAAGTTTTGTTTTATTCATATTATTAACGTAATAAAACAAAAAAACTTTTATATAAAATAAAATACTTTGATAAAAGTTATTCGTTTTATTAGGCTAATGGTAAAAAAATTTATATAAAACAGAATACTTTTATAAAGTTATCTGTTTTATTAGACAATAATTAGAATATATTATATTTTATTATGCATAGTATTTCCATAGTGTCTGCATAGCGTTTTCATAGTAAAATCTTTTTAAAAGTTATTCGTTTTATTAGATTATAAATAGAATATATTATATTTTATTTAAAAGATTTTGCTTTAAATATGGACCGTTCGATTAAAGTAAATCAATCTGGACCGTTCATGGATTGGTTACTATTCATTCCATTCTTCTATAAATAGAAGCTCATTCCTTCATTATTTCTTACGAATTCACTGAAACTCTAGAGAGAGAAACTATAGATAGAAAGAAGAAAAGTATTCTACTACTTCACTACTCCGATATTCTTTTATGGTAAGGGGTATTATTTATTTTGTATTCATGAAGAGAACTTCTATTATTCCATCTTTATTATTCTGTTGGAATAACCTGTATACGCGGGCTACCCTATACTTGGTGAAATTCTTCTGTATTCCATTCTTTATTATTCTGTTGGAATATCCTGTCTGTGCTTATGTCAGACCTGGTTCCGTCTTTATTATTCTGTTGGAATATCCTGTTGGTGTGAATTTCACCTGACCTGGTTCCATCATTTAGTATTCTGTTGGAATAACCTATCTATGCGAAGTACCGCATGTATGGTGATTTCTGTTATTATTCCATTCTTTATTATTGTATTGGAATATCCTGTCGGTGCGTATTACGCCTGACCTGATTGCGTTATTTATTATTCTGATGGAATAACCTGTCTATGTGAAGTACCGCATGCATGGTGATTTCTTTTGTTATTCCATTCTTTATTATACTCAGTTGGTTAAAGTTTTGACTTCTAAATTCTATGAAATTAGTGGAACATTCTTGATATTTGCGCTTCATCCAGTATCTTTCCATGAAAATATTCTTCTGAGCATTCTTGAATTTTACTTTACAAAGAAGTATCATGTTGACAATTTGGACGTTATTAGTTCCTGAATAAATTAATTCTTGAACTTGTTTTATTGAATTCTTATATCATTGTCATCATCCTCATGTTTATATTATTTTTGAAAGTCATCTGTGGCCTGTAGTGCATAGATAGACTTGGTATGATTATGACCAGGGATTATTCAGTGTAATCATGACCGTAATATTACAAATGATGTGGTAAAAGTCCTCATTGGCCCGAAGTGCATTGATGGACAGTTGTTGGCATGATCATGACCATTGATGAATACACAAATATCATTGGCCCGTAGTGCATGGATAATTTGTGGTTGTGACCCTAATGAATATCCTTGACCGTAGTGCAAGGATGATGTGAATTATTTATTAAGATGAGTCTCGGCAATAAAAGTGATGAAAAACCTTTTTAAATCATAAAAGATAGTAGATTTTATTCTCTACTTGACTCTTTTAATGGATTGCATGTTCCGCTGCAGTTAAACTTGATGTCTATTGTATTTTAGCAGTTTAACACTGTTGAGGACTAATGATAATTTATTCTGCATTATCTTAGTCATAATATTTCTTACTGGGTTAGTTGAGCTCACCCTTTCTTTCACTGTTTTCTTCAGGAAATGAGAATGTAGCTGGGACTAGTCGGGGAACGGAGTCATGGTCCGAGATGGTGTCTTAGTAGTCCTCACTATTCTGTTAAATAGTGTGATAATAAATGTAATCAGGACTAAATTGAGTGTGGATATTGTCTAGATGACAATATTTGTATTAAAACTCACAGCAAATATTTTGTCGTATTTTACACGACTGTTGTATAATCAAGTTGTATTTGAATTTAGTACCATGTATTTGGCGGCTCAAGATGGGTGATGTATACCTATTTTGGGGGCGTCACAGTTGGTATCAAAGCTTAGGGATATGATCCTTGGCTGAGATGTGAGATAAGAACTAGGAGGGGAGAGACGGAGAATTCCTTCGCTAGTATGACCTAAGTTTATTTGGTATTTAATTGGTCGGTCAAAGTATAAGAATAATATATGATATGTTAATTAACCCTTGTTTTGTGCCAGTGTTTGAAAATGGCATCCGAGAATGTTGAGAACGTCAATAGAGCACAGGAGACCGTTGAGTCTCCACAGATCAATAACCAGGACAATGTGCATCAGGAAGGCAATAATCCTCATGCAAACAACAACACTGACCAAATGATGAACTATGGAATGTTCTGAGGCTTCATGTAATTCATGCAACATCAGGCGAGAGCGACTCCTGTCCAAAATACAGGTGGAAACATTGGTAACTCTCAGACGGTCACCGCCAAACAGTTCAAGGAGCTGGGACCACTGGAGTTTTTTGGAGAGCCAAAACCACTTAAGGCAGAGACGTGGATAAAGCAGATCAACAAGATATTTGATGTCTTGGGTTGCTCCGAGGAGCAAAAGGTTCCCTTTGCCACTTTCATGTTGCTGGCTGAGGCAGATTACTAGTGGGAATCTGTAAAGCGTACTCAACCTTCCGCACTGAAGATGTCTTGGGAGAAGTTAAAAGAACTGTTCAACGACAAGTACTTTCCCGAAAGTATTTGTCACATAAAAGAGGTAGAGTTCATTAAACTAGAACAAAACAACATGACCGTGTCACAGTACGAAGCCAAGTTTGCCGAGTTGTCTCGATTTGCGTCCCATTTGGTTGATAATGAGGAGAGAATGACACGAATGTTTCTAAGAGGTTTGAAACCAGAGATACGTCAATATCTTATCTCTCAGAAACTATGTTTGTATTCAGATGTTGTTAATAGAGCTCAGTTATTGGAGTGCGATAATGAGTCAACCCAACCAAAAGAGAGTAGCCGACAAAATGATAATACCAGTGATAGCAGTCATAGAAGCGATGACAATAAGCGTGGAGGGAATCAACATGCCAGAAATTTTAACCACTTCGGTGGTAATCATTGCCAAAATAATAAGAATGGACATTTCAAGAAAAGAAGATTCAACAATGATGGAAAGACGTCAGTATCAGCACCTGTCATTAAGGAAGGAGAACGACCACCTATCATATACTTCAAATGTGGAGGGGAGGGACACATTAGTCCAAACTATGTGATGCCCTCCAAAGCATGTTATAATTGTGGAAGAGAAAGACACCTGGCCCGATTTTGTCGTGCACCGAAGACAAGTCCAGTTGGGATGGAGGCAGCAAAGGTCATCCCAGACAAGATAAAATCGGTTGTTCAAGGGAGAGCGTTTGTCGTGACATCCCAGAAAGCAAGGAACCCGAACGAGGTCATCACGGGTAAGCTTATCATAAATTCTAGTGAAGTATATACCTTATTTGATACCGGTTCTACCCATTCTTTTATTTCTCCTACTTGCGCTCAGTGTTTAAATTTGACTCTGGAGAAATTAGACTTTGACTTATCTGTTGAAATTTCGTTGGGAGAAACCTTCATTATATCCACTGTTTATAAGTCTTGTTTGGTTCAAATTGGTACCCTCACATTACCTGTCGACCTTATTTCATTGAAACTACTTGCATTTGACGTAATTCTAGGGATTGATTGGTTAACTTCTCATCATGCAAAAATTGATTATCTTCGTAAGGTTGTTAGCTTTCATATTCCTAATCAACCTATTATACGAATTCAAGCAACCAAACCATTAAAAATAGGTACCCATTGCCACGTATTGATGACCTATTTGACCAGTTGCAAGGCGCCAAATTCTTTTCAAAGATTGATCTTTGTTTCGGATATCACCAATTGAAGAGTAGAATTGATGACATTCCAAAGACGGCTTTTAGAACTTGGTACGGGCATTATGAATTCCTAGTCATGTGTTTTGGATTGACTAATACTCCTGCTGCCTTCATGGATATGATGAACCAAGTATTCAAGAAATATTTGGATCACTTTGTGGTCGTCTTTATGATGACATCCTTATTTATTCCAAAAGCCGTGAAGATCATGAGCAACACTTGAGGCTGATACTCCAAAAGATTTGTGAATATAAGCTTTATGCCAAGTTAAAGAAAAACGAGTTCTGGCTTGAGGAAGTAGCATTCCTTGGGCACGTGGTATCATGTCATAGAATATCTGTTGACCCGGCAAAGATTGAAGCCATTCAAAGCTGGGAGCAACCTAAATCAATGACCGAAGTACGCAGCTTTCTCGGCTTAGCTGGTTATTATCGGAGATTCGTACAAGGGTTTTCTCGAATCGCTACTCCCTTAACTCAGCTGACTCGGAAAGATACAAAATTTTGTTGGAACGAAGATTGTGAGAAGAGTTTTCAAGAACTCAAAAGAAGACTCATTTCAGCACATGTTCTGACAATACCATCTGGCTCGGAGGGATTTGTCATCTACAGTGATGCTTCAGGCAAGGGGTTAGGATGTGTTCTCATGTAACATGGGAAAGTCATAGATTATGCCTCTCGACAACTCAAAGAATATGAGAGGAATTATCGTACTCATGATCTAGAGTTGGCAGCTGTTGTTTTCGCACTTAAAATTTGGAGGCATTACTTGTATGGGGAGAAAGTGGAGATCTTTACGGATCATAAAAGCCACAAATATTTCTTCACTCAAAAGGAACTCAACATGCGACAGCAACGTTGGCTTGAACTATTGAAAGATTATGATCATAACATCCAATACCATTCTGGAAAAGCAAACGTGGTAGCTGACGCATTGAGTAGAAGATCATATGCGGGTACAAGTGCGATATTGTCAACATAAAGGCCCATCTTGTATGACTTACAAAGGATGGAGATAGAATTAAAGACTCCAGGGACCCATGTGATGATGGCGAATATACGAGTTGAACTAACTTTAACCGATAAAGTTAAAGCTGCTCAAGCTACAGACCTGGAGCTGATGCGTATGAGGAAGAAAATACAAGAAGGTGCTATGTCGGAAGAAAGAATCGATGAAGAAGGAATACTTTGAGTCAACTCCAGACTTTGTGCTCCTAACGACCTTGATTTAAAGTATAAAATCATGATGGAGGCGCACAACACACCGTTTGCAATCCATCTTGGGAGTACCAAAATGTATTGCGATCTTCGTCATACATTTTGTTGGAGCAATACGAAGAGAGAGATAGCGTTGTTTATCTCAAGGTGTCTAACTTGTCAACGAGTCAAAGCAGAGCATCAAGTACCAAAAGGTCCATTGCAACCACTTGAAATTCCAGAATGGAAGTGGGAGCACATTACTATGGATTTCGTTATTGGTCTTCCCAACGTTTCTCAAGGCATAGATGCAATTTGGGTCATTGTTGATAGATTGCCCAAGTCTGCTCATTTCTTACCAATACAAGAAACTTATACACTTGAACGTCTTGCTCGTGTGTACACAAACGAGATTACAAGACTGCATGGTATGCCAGTATCCATAGTTTCTGATCGAGACCCAAGATTCACTTCACGATTTTGGGTTAGTTTGAAAAAAGCTATGGGCACAGATTTACGATTTAGTTCGGCTTATCATCCTCAAACGAACGGACAATCAAAGAGGACTATTCAAACTCTTGAAGATTTATTAAGACTCTGTGTCCTTGACTTCAAGGGAAGTTGGGACAAGTTCTTACCATTGGTGGAGTTTTCCTACAACAACAGTTATCAAGCAAGTATTGGCATGGCTCCAATCGAGGCGTTGTATGGAAGAAAGTGTCGTTCTCCAGTATGCTAGGATGAGGTGGGTGAAGAAACGTTGTTGGGAATGGAGTTGGTACGTATGACTATGGAAATCCGACAACGTATAAAAACCTCACAAGACTGACAAAATAGTTATGTTGATCTTCATCGAAAGGATGTGGAATTCGATAGTAGAGATCATGTGTTGTTACGTGTTGCTCCATGGAAAGGAGTTACGAGATTTGGAAAGAGAAGAAAGCTCAATCCTCGATTCATTAGCTCATTTTTAATCCTCGATCGAGTAGGGACTGTAGCCTATAGACTCGCTTTACCACCAAATATGTCTCGTGTTCATAATGTTTTTCATATATCCATGATACGTAAATATGTGAAAGACCCGAACCACATTATTGAGTTAGAACCGGACGAAATAGCGGAAGATTTAACGTATGAAGAGGTTCCTGTTCAAATCTTGGATAAGAAGAAACATATTCTACGCTCTAAGGTTATACCTCAAGTCAAAGTGTTATAGAGGAACCACGATGTTGAGGAAATGACCTGGGAGTTAGAATCTGAAATGAAATCAAGGTATCCTTACCTCTTCGATATACCAGGTACGTACCCTAATTTCAAGAGCGAAATTTCATAAGAAGGGGAGATTGTAAGACCCCAACTTTTATGAATAAATATGAATTTTCTATAAATATCATTTTTGAATATTATAGAATAAATTTGATATAATGTTATAGTTGTGGGTAATATTTATAAATTTTGCAAATTACGCAAGTTGTTATATAATATTCGATTGGTCAGGGAATATTCGTATGACGACACAATCATTGGTGAATCCCACAACAGAATTATTATCGGATTGAAAAAACAACAAAAATATTTTTATGAAAATAACGGCGGAAGTTTTACCATTGATACTGTTGAACTACTCGGTAGTAAAAGTACAGTAATACACGTGGTTGCATAGTAGCATACGGTATTGATTATTAATGCTTATGTGAGAACTCACTCAGTTTGATTCAATTATTGTCGATATTTTATATGTTATTAAATTAATAATTGAGATGACGAAATTGTTAATATTATTATTTGCATTATTAACGATATCTAGAAGTTCTGCCAATGAGAGGTTTGGTCACCTAATTGCGCGCCAATAGGGAGAAATTCTTATTGGAAAGCCCCCCTCTTTCCTGGGAACGACCTGGTCGATTAATAGTGTGAATAATAATAATGATGATGAAGTTTTATTTTATTCGTATTATTAACGTAATAAAACAAAAAAACTTTTATATAAAATAAAATACTTTGATAAAAGTTATTCGTTTTATTAGGCTAATGGTAAAAAAAATTTATATAAAACAGAATACTTTTATAAAGTTATCTGTTTTATTAGACAATAATTAGAATATATTATATTTTATTATGCATAGTATTTCCATAGTGCCTGCATAGCGTTTGCATAGTAAAATCTTTTTAAAAGTTATTCATTTTATTAGATTATAAATAGAATTTATTATATTTTATTTAAAAGATTTTGCTTTAAATATGGACCATCCGATTAAAATAAATCAATCGGGACCGTTCATGGATTGGTTAATATTCATTCCATTCTTCTATAAATAGAAGCTCATTGCTTCATTATTTCTTACGAATTCACTGAAACTCTAGAGAGAGAAACTATAGATAGAAAGAAGAAAAGTATTCTACTACTTCACTACTCCGATATCAAGTTTCTTTTATGGTAAGGGGTATTATTTATTTTGTATTCATGAAGAGAACTTATATTATTCCATCTTTATTATTCTGTTGGAATAACCTGTATACGCGGGCTACCCTATACTTGATGAAATTCTTTTGTATTCCATTCTTTATTATTCTGTTGGAATATCCTGTCTGTGCTTATGTCGGACATGGTTCCGTCTTTATTATTCTGTTGGAACATCCTGTTGGTGTGAATTTCACCTGACCTGGTTCCATCATTTAGTATTTTGTTGGAATAACCTGTCTATGAGAAGTACCGCATGCATGGTGATTTCTGTTTTTATTCCATTCTTTATTATTCTGTTGGAATATCATGTCGGTGCGTATTACGCCTGACCTGATTCCGTTATTTATTATTCTGTTGGAATAACCTGTCTATGCGAAGTACCGCATGCATGGTGATTTCTTTTGTTATTCCATTCTTTATTATACACAGTTAGTTAAAGTTTTGACTTCTACACTCCATAAAATTAGTGGAATATTCTTAATATTTGTGTTTCATCCAGTATCTTTTCATGAAAATATTCTTCTGAGCATTCTTGAATTTTACTTTACAAAGAAGTATCATGTTGACAATTTGGACGTTATTAGTTCCTGAATAAATTAATTCTTGAACTTGTTTTATTGAATTCTTATATCATTGTCAGCATCCTCATGTTTATATTATTTTTGAAAGTCATCTGTGGCCTGTAGTGCATAGTTGGACTTGGTATGATTATGACCAGGGATTATTCGTTGTAATCATAATCGTAATGTTAAAAATGATGTGGAAAAAGTCCTCATTGGCCCGAAGTGCATTGATGGACAGTTGTTGTCATGATCATTCCATTGATGAATACACAAATATCCTTGGCCCGTAGTGCATGGATAATTTGTGGTCGTGACCCTAATGAATATCCTTGGCTGTAGTGTAGGGATGATGTGGATTATTTATTAAGATGAGTCTCAACGATAAAAGTGATGAAAAACCTTTTTAAATCATAAAAGATAGTAGATTTTATTGTCTACTTGACTCTTTTAATTGATTGCATGTTTCGCTGCAGTTAAACTTGATGTCTATTGTATTTTAGCAGTTTAACACTGTTGAGGACTAATGATAATTTATTCTGCATTATCTTTGTCCTAATATTTCTTACTAGGCTAGTTGAGCTCACCCTTTCTTTCACTATTTTCTTCAGGAAATGAGAATGTAGCCGGGACTAGTCGGGAAACGGAGTGATGGTCCGAGATGGTGTCTTAGTAGTCCTCATAATTCTGTTAAATAGTGTGATAATAAATGTAATAAGGACTAAATTTAGTGTGGATATTGTCTAGATGACAATATTTGTATTAAAACTCACAGTATGTATTTTGTCGTATTTTACACGACTGTTGTATAATCAAGTTGTATTTGAATTTAGTACCATGTATTTGGCTACTCAAGATGGGTGATGTATACCTATTTTGGGGGCGTCACAAATACCCATGTGTATCTTAAAAAATCATCAACTATTACAAATGCATAAAATTTACCATTAATACTTGAATGTCTTTCCAGTCTAAATAAATCAAGATGAAGTAGTTGCAAAGGAGAAGAGGTTGATACCATATTCTTTGCTGTAAAAGAAGTTCTTACTTGTTTTCCTAGTTGACAAAGAATACATATTCCTTTCTTTTCAAACCTGATTCTTGGTAATCCTTTGACAAGATTCTTTGAGAATAGTTTCTTGATTAAGTCCATGTGAACATGTCCCATCCTTTTATGCCACAAGTTAGCCTCATCTTGTACAGATGTAAGACATAGTTCTTCATCCTGTTATTCAAAATCAAGAGTGTATATAGTTCCTTCTCTTTGTGCAACTAGAGTAGTATTGTTAGAACCATGAAATATTATGCATTTATCTTTTTCAAAGTTAACTTGATGGACATTATCCATTAATTGACTAATACTAATTAAATTGAATTCAAGACCATTAACAAGGTGCACATTATTTATACTTACCTTGTCATTTCTAATTTTACCTTTTTCAATTATCTCGCATGTTTTATTGTCTCTAAACGTGACCGTTCCATTCTTCTTCTTGATATTTAGTTCTACAAATTTTGATTTATCACATGTCATATGCCGAGAACATCCCCTATCAAGAATCCATTTTTGAGATGGAACTCTTGCCTTTAAACATACATGTCAAGAAAGAATAATTTATCCTTTTGGTACCCATATCTTGTTGGGTCCACTTATATTAGTAGCAAGTAAATCATTCTTTTTAATCCATACTTTTTTAACCTTGTTTCGTTTCTTAAAACAATTTATATCTAAATGACCTTTAATACCACAATGTTTACAAGTTGTGAAAGGAGAGCAATAATTTAAACTAAACCATGATTTTGATTTTAGCATTTTCATAATATTCTTTTTATGCATAGGATCATAACCAATTCCTTGTCTTTCAAAACTAGGCCTTTGTTTACCTAATATGACATTTAAATTTTCTTCGCCTTGGACAAATTTAGTAAGAGATAATTTTAACGAAGCTATTTCTTTTTGAAGTTCATTATTAGGAAAGGTTTTAACGGGAGATTTATCACTAAATGCATCAATACACACATCTCTCATTTTTAGCTCATTAGCCAATTTTTGGACTTCATTATTCAAGAAATTTACCTTATTGAAAAGTATTTTGTTATAATTGTCTAAATAATCAATCTTAGCAATCAAAACCTTTTCTTCTTTACATATAGATTCCTTTTCAATTTCTTTCTTTTCATCTATTAGTGAATCCACTTCACTCATTAAAGGATTAACTAAACCTTTTAAGCATGCATTCTTTTCATTTAACTTCTTATTTTCTTGTTCTAATGAGTTTAGTTCATTAAAAGATACCTGATTAGATTCACCTTCAATTTCAACGAAGCATACTTGTGCTATCTCATCTTTAGCATCGAACTCCACTTCGGATTCCTCATCACTCCAAGTCACAAGGGCCTTGTTCTTCTTGTTGTCTTTGTTGTTTGTCTTCCCTTTGTTCTTTAATTGTAAACAATCTTTCTTGAAATGACCAGGACGTCCACATTCAAAGCATGTCTCTTCAGTTTGCTTTCCTTTGGACTTGTTTGAATTGAAAGTATTTCTTCTCTTATTCTTCCTTTGTAGTAGCCCCTTGAGTCTTCTTGACATCATGGCTATTTCTTCATCTGAGTCATCATCTAGCTCCTCTTCATTATCTACAGTAAGAGCTAAGACCTTTCTTCGAGGAGTTTCCTCCTCATCATCTTATCTCTTTAATTGATGTTCATATTCTTCTAATTCACCAAACAAAGTTAAATTATCCATGGAAGAAATAGTTGTAGAATCTTGAAGAGTAGTGATTTTAGAAGAAAACCTTTTGGGCATAGCCCGAAGCAACTTACGGTTGATCTCACTTTGAGGAATAGTCTTGTCCAATAATTTCAAGGAATTTATAAGGACTAGAAACCTTGCTTGAGCTAGCTTAATGGTTTCATCTTTTTTGAGCTTGAACATTTCATAATCGTGCATAAGCATGCTTAGCTTGACTTCTCATACTTTGGAAGTACCTTCATGACTTACCACTAGAATATCCCAAATTTCCTTAGCTGTGTTGCATGAGGAAACTTTGTCTATCTCGGATTGTACCATGCCGCTGAGAAGCGTGTTCATTGCCTTTGTATCATATGAGACCATGTAGATTTCGGTTGAGTCCATTTCTAGTAAAATCGTTGGTGTCTCATCATCTCTTCGTGGAATAATTAATTGGTCCGTTCTCCACAACCCACCATTCCCAAGGATCTCTTTTAATATAGATCCTCATTTTGAACTTCCAGAAGTTGTAATTTTTCGTTCCAACAGCAAAGGAGGTCTATTGGTTGATTGTCCTTCTTGATTGTTGTTCCCGAACTGTGCCATGTCAGAATCTTTCCCTACAAGTTACCTTTAAGACCAAGATAAGTAGAGCCAAGCACTGATACCAAATGAAATTTATCTAGGAACACTTAGAAGGGGGGTTGAATAAGTGTGGGAGCAATCTATGACCAACTTTTAAACTTTAAATTAAACTACTAATTTCAGGCTACTATAATGATTGAAATCAGCTTACTGAATTAATATAGCCTATTAAATTGACTGATTATTTTAAAAAATATCCTGCTAAATTTATATCTTAAATAAAATACTTGATGTTAAAGAATTATCTTAATATAATGCAAGTATTCAAATTTTAATTATTAAGATAATTAAATAGCTTATGTGATTTTAAAGTAAAGCAAATAATAAAATCAACACCAAGATTTTTTACGTGGTTCAGTTATTATCCTCTATAATAATAGCCTAGTCCACGTCCAATACCAACTAGTATTGGAGACTCACTTTATTTATTTCTTTATAAATAAATACAAATTACAAAATAGATTCTTACGAAAATTAATTAACAATTAATTTCTCTTGAGCTCTCTTGCTCCTTATGCACTTATGAACTTTTCAAGCACCTTTGCTTCATTGAACCTGTTTGTAAGCCTTTTCTCTAATCCAATAGGATTAACACCTTTAGACTACACTCAGTCTAAATAGAAGATTAATTACAAATATAGAAGTCTATGATCAATGCAAGAATAATTAATTTAACAATTAAAGGCTTAACTATATGCAATGATCAATTAGCACAACAGAATAAACAATTTAAATCTTACCAAATATCAGCTCAAAGAATACCAGAAATTTAATTACTCAACTGACCAAGAGTTACACTAATTAAACAAGTTTGATCGATATAATCAATAATTGATGCAGAAAATAATTTCGTGAGTTGTGTAGATTCAAGCATGAAAAATACTGATTTATAGCCCAAAATATATTACCGTTAATTAAGATATATCTTGTTTAGTCAAATAATCCAACGGAAGAAATTCTCAACAACAAAGAAGGTGATCGTTTGTTTTAATGTTTATCCAAGTAACAGAACCAAGCTTCTTCAATATAGTTGAGATAACTACAAGAGCAACTTTAAGAGATAACTTATTACTTAATAACATTGACTCTTCCACTCCATAAAAGTAAACTTGTAGCTAATAAAGTGGACCGTATATCATCAAAACTCTTTTTCCAAAGATCTTTTAGAGTTCTAATATATTACCACTCCTTGAAAACCGCATACACAACAAATCTCAATAAAGTATAGATGTCATCTTTAAATATCCATGTGTAGCATTATTCAATTAACCACACACATATCACCTTCCAAAGATGTATAGCTATCATGCTCATACTATGATCGGATATTTAATGCATGTGAAATCATTACTCCTCCAAAAATCGCACATGCAACAAATAATAAATATATATATATATATATATATATATATATATATATATATATATATATATATATATATATATATATATAGCTTCCATCTTCTAGGCAATCTTAAATATATAAAACTCCACGTGTAGCTAAAGAAAGAATTTACCCAAGGATATTAATGTACACTTAACCCATGTCGTAAAGTAGCAATTCTTTTTATACCCGTAACATGTCTAAGTTTATATTTAGAAAAACCTTTTCCATTATGATTTATTAAGACAAGTAATAATTTGCAAATAATATGTCCGAGAGCCTTTAAATGAAAAATCAATTATTATGCAATTGACCTTACATTTGTCTTCCTAGAAAGAAAACTTTCTTCGCCCATTTGAAAATCCCATCATTTGTTCTTTTATCAACAAATATCTGAAAAACCATAAAACAATTTAGTTTTTGAATATTTCATCATCAAAACATAAAGATGGAATATAACTAAGTCAACAAGTACCCCGTGAATAGTATTTCATGAATAGTACCTCGTGAATAGTAACCCGACATGAAAAGATTAGAATTTAACAAGTATGTTCAGAAAAATTTTCCCATAAAAAGATACTCGAAGAAGCGTAAATTTTAAGGATATTCTACTAATTTCAAGGAGTATAGAAGTAATACTTAACAAAATGAGTGTAAAATTAGGAATACGAAATGAAATAATATTACTTAAATACTACAGAGTATGGAAGAAAATATTATTTCTTACGAGTACTGAACAAAAATAATATTCCTTACCTTAAAAGGAGAGTACTTCTGACTGGTATGGTAGGGATATTCTTGAAGAAAACTTATACTAATTTCTACGCTCAAAGATTCCTTAAACTCAAAAGAAATACACTCATTATTATAGAAGAAGAATTCTCTAATCCTGGTGTAATTTTCATTTCTAAACTAAGCATCCTATTTATAGGAGAATGGTAGGATACTATTTAAGAAAAATCACGGACTACACAGTAGGAGAATTCACGGGCGAATTCACAGACAAATTCACTGAAATAATTTTGATTTTACTATACTACACTATGCACACACTATGCAGTACTATGTATAATAAAATATAATATATTCTATTTTTCATAAAAAAATAAAACTTATAATATATATATAACAAAACTGAGATAACTTTCTACCGATACTTTTGAAAAATGGAAAAGTGAGGGTCCATATATTAAGCAAAATTTCAACAGATATTTCATAAAATACCCCTCTATTTATCTCAATTCACTTGGCTTCGCAAAACACTTTTTTAATAATATTTATTCATCATTTATAACTCACAATATTAACAACCAGATTATTTCCAAGAAAGATGGGGCTTTCCGATAAGGACTTCTCCTTATTGGCGCGCAATTATGTGACCAAACCTCTTTCCTCGATAAAACTTTCTAAACATCATCAATAATGCAAATAATAATATGAATAATTATTGATATAATAATATAAAATATTATGACAATAACTGAATCACTAATGTGAGATACTATGCAACAATTATTGTGGTAATAATTAAACAAAACTAAGTGACTTCTCACGTAAGCATCAATAATCAAAGATATTGTACAATATTGTGTGCTACTATGAAATTACACGTATTATCGTACTTTTATCACCGAATATTTCAACAGTTAACTGTAAAACTTTTATCGTTATTTTAATAAAAAGTTATTTCTGTCGTTTTCTAACTCCGACAGTAATTCTGTTGTGGGGTCCACCAATGATTGTGTCGTCGTACGAATATTCTCTGATAAAATAAATATTCCCCAACCAAACGAATATTTTATGATAACTTTCTTACTTTGCAAAATTTATAAATATTACCCACAACTATAACATTATATCAAATCTACACCATAATATTCAAAATGATATTTAGAGAAAATTAATCTTTATTCATAAAATTTAGGGTCTTACATTAATTTAGGGCTTAATACTTACAGGTTTCGTAATTTGGAAGGCTTGACCAGTATAAAGTCGGTAAAAATTGGTATTGATCTAGTACCAGGCCGGCTAGTCGGTACGATATATCGGTTTAATCGGTACCTAATTTATGTAGATTCGGTAATCGATCTGAACCGATTCGGTAATCGATCTGAACTGGTTCGGTACAGTAAATTATCGATGAATACCACTACTCTAAAGTTCATTTGTCATCAATTAGGACATTTTTGTCGATTCTGTTCCTTTTACCCTATTTGATTATAACCCGACCCATTTATATTTTACCCAATTTGACATTGTTTGTACTTCTGTCCCTCCAAGTTACCCAATTTTATTTTTTTTATTTTCAAAAAAATAGAAAATTTTATTTATTTCAAAAAATGAGTAAAGTTTCATAAAATATATATTCAAAACAATTAAACATTATTTTTAGAAAAATTAGAATTTTTTATTTTAAAAATGAGTAAAGTTTCATAAAATAGTTTCAAAAAAATAAACTTTATATTTTAAAAAAAATTAATTTTTAAAATGAGTAAAGTTTCATAAAATATGGATTCAAAAAATAAAATAAAATAAAATAAAAAATTTATTTTTGCAGAAAAAATAGAATTTTTAATTTTTTTTAAAAAAGAGTAAAGATTCATGTAATATAGATTTTTAAAAAATAAAACTATATTTTCAAAAAAAATAGAAATATTTTTTTTAAAAAAATGAATAAAGTTTAATAAAATATAGATTCAAAAAAAATAAAACTTTATTTTTAGAAAAAAATAGAAAATTTTATTTTTTTAAAAATGAGTAAAGTTTCATAAAATATAGATTAAAAAATAAAACAAAAAATAAATTTTATTTTCAGGAAAAAAAATAGAAATATTTTATTGTTTTAATACGAGTAAAGTTTCATAAAATACAGATTCAAAAAAATAAAACAGAAAAAATAAAATTTTTGTTAGAGTTTGCATATTTAAATTTGACGATGAATGTGTTTAATATATATTTGTATCAATATAATTTGTAAAGTTCTTATTAATGATTTGATTCACTGTACAAGGACTTAGATTAATAATATCAAATAATGTTAGTTTGATCTTGTAAAAGCTGATCTGATGTATAGTTGATAGGATTCTCAATATTCGCAAAGTTACTCTACTATTTTATAATGAGAAGATGGATCACAGAGTAAGCGCATGATCGAAATACATCAAATGGATCGCAGAGTTATTTGCAGTTATTGTAAAGTTCACTACAAATCGTAAAGTATACTTCAATTCGTAAAGTGGACAAACGAATCACATAACCAAGCAAAGCTTGTTGAAAAGAATTTGATCGTAGAATAGTCAAGCCTGACAAATTGGCTGGCATTAGAGCGTTGAAAATTAAAGGTCCTGATGCATTCACTAAACATTCATAATTGAAATTGAAGATCAAAATATGTGTCTACCAGTTAAGTTGGTGAAAGTGACACGTCAAGGGTGTTAGGTGAGAAAGCAGACTGATGTAACAAACAAGCTAAAAAAGAGATGACACCTAGGTTTAAAACGTTCACATCAAGTATCCTAGAATATCTGAGTATTAAATGCACAAACATGCATTCAACAATAGAAAGATTTTCAGCAGATTATAAAAGGCTACAAGGATTCAAACTAAAATAGAGACGAACACTTATCAAAAAGCCAAAACTCTGCAAAAGAAATAAAACGAACTCAACGATCCTGAATATCTAGTTTAAGCTACTAAGTACTTGAAAAGAAAAATTTAACGCCATCTTAGCAGCACCTCTCAACAAGAATCAATCATCAGATCATCATACGGTTGAGAGTCCTTGTCTTAGTGACTAAATATCCAAGTCTGTTGGGCTTGAAAAGGTCTTAGTGTCTTTATCTTTGTGACTAAGTATCCAAGTATGTTGGGTTTAAAGAGGTCTTAGTGTCCTTGTCTTTGTAATTAAATATCCAAGTCTGTGGGGCTTGAAGAGGACAGAGTGTTCTTGTCTGTGTGACTAAATCCTTAGTGGAATTCCTACTCGTGGAGTAGAAAAGTAGATTAGGAGTTATTCAGTCTCCGAACCACTTAAAAATTGCATATGTTTTTACTTTACTATTCTTACCTTCCATCTGCTTGTTTATATTATTTATCTTGCAAAATTCAGAACTGAGATTCTTTCTAAATCTACAAGAGAATTTGCAAAATACATATTTCATTGTGCTTAATCAATCTGATTAACAACTATTTGGATTTAGTCACACAGACAAGGATATCAATCTACAACAGAATACTATCCATACACAGTGTAACGATTTATTGGAGCAAAAAATTACAAGCAATAACATAGTCAACAAGAAATCACTTGGTGGAAACCCTTATTTGAAGCCAATTTAGGGCGAAAAAGCAATTTAGGTGAGAATAGGAAAGTGCTATTACCCAAATTGAACTCCCAAAAACCAAGATTCCGCAGCTAGGGCACGCCTCTCGCCTCCCTTTTGCGATTATAGGGCTCTCTTCTCAAGATGATATGTGGTAGATTACTTAATCATATTTCTAGCTCGATCTTCGGATTTGGAGAAGCAACGAAAAGTTGGAGAAGCCCCAAATTGCTCGGTCAAAACACAGAATTCGTTATTAATTAATTCCCAAAATCCTTTAGGAATTAAATAATAATAATAATAGTAATAGTAATAATAATAATAATAATAATAAGACTCCTCTTATTAATTTATATTTAATATTTCCAAAATATTAAATAATAAATATTAAGCTATTTAATTTATTCTATCACCATAGATTAAATTAAATATACTTAACTTATTATTACGATTATGCCATTAAATTCTTAAATAATTATTCTTCCTTTTATGGTGTGACCCTTTAGGTTCTCCATATTAAACCAGTTGTGAATAAATCAATTAGAACAATTCTAATCTTATTTAAATAAATAAATTAAAATATTAATTTATTTAAATAAATAATATTAATTCTACAATAGAGATAAGTCTCCCTAGCGATCAACGACTTTCTAGATAATATAGATTTTAACATTAATCATAAAAGAACCTTTGAATAAATAGTTACCGTACAATTCAATCCTTCCACAATACAATGTCCCAATTAAATATAAGACATGGAATTACTATCAAGTCTTATTTTATTTAATTATATGTATTTCGACTCTTAAATGTACAACTCCAAATAATGCAAATTAGAAACTCCTTTTCTAATTTCATTCTGCCTTGGCCAAGGACTACTGGGATGTCATTTATCGAATCACATAGGATATTTCTCTTCTTTTACTAGAAGCGGTAGATTCTTTATTGATCATACATTATCTCAATGTACAAATTATTATACCCAAGCATACCCTTTGATATACCCTAAGGGTCTTAAGGAATAAGTTAAAGTATAACTCATCATACACAAGATACTATGATCATCTCAAGTCCAAGGATCACTTGTACTACTATCACTACAGGAATTCCTATTGACAGGCAAGTAAAACTCCATTAGGTATTCCTTAGCGAGCCACGTTCAGTAAACTTATTCTCTAATAAGCACCTGCATACTTGTTTTAGTGTCTCCATACAAATGACCATGAGATCAAGCATCCTCATCTAATGAGCAAGTAACGTATGTACCAATCTATCCGGATTCACTAATCCCCAATTTAGTAATCCAATGATTGGGAACTATTTTAGTTTTAAGCTTTCTAAGAATTTAGATCTCATTAGAATGATCATCATCATTATTCTAAAAGCGTTGCTTAAAACTATGGGTTTATCAGATATTATAAAACAGCATCATGTAGATAATTAAAAGCCTTTAATAAATTAATACTTTTTATTAATAAATGAATAAGATTATTACAAAGTATATGCTTTATCATCAAACATGATTGGCTTGTGTGCATACTACTTTCAATCTCCCACTTGCACTAAAGCCAATCACCATGGTATGTCATACCCTTCTTCTCTAAGTGACGATTATCCTGCTGTTGGATAAGCTTTAGTTAATGGATATGTTGTTCTTGAGAGTCCACTATCTCTATAGTGATTTCCCATCTTTCAATGATTCCTATAATCAAGTGAAAGTGCCACAACACATGTTTAGATCCAAGATAAGACTTATGAACTATTCCTAGTTCTGTAATGAACTTTTCATCCAAACAATCAACTTGCAGCTTCATTTATAGCTATATACTTTGTCTTTATCACTAAACCAACAACTCTTTGCTGTTTGGAACCTTTCCAATTCACAGCACCACCGTTCAAGGTAACGCTTTACCTTAAAGTGGATTTTCTGTCATCTTGGTCTGTCTGAAAAACTTGAGTTTGTTAAGCCCTCTGGTTTTAATTTAGACGCACCATGAATATGATCACATCCTTAGTGCTGGTTAAGTACTTTAAGATGTTTTTCACTGACTCACAGTGAACTTCTCCAGAATATGACTGATCAACATCAGGTCCCATACATTTCATTACATAAATGATAGTTACTCATGTGATCTCTCTTTTTGGAGTCTTTGAGGACTATTTAGAGAGATACACTCCATGACTCATCAACATGAGATATCCCATAGAGTTTGCCATGCTAAACGACTTTAGCATCAAATGAATATACGTTCCTTGGGCTTAGTCGAGCATCCTATTAAATCTATCTATATAGATTTTTATCCCCAATTAAGATACTTTTCCCAAATCATTCATGGAGGAATATTTAGACAACTTTATCTTTACTGATTGTAGCATTGGTATGTCATTCCTTATCTATAGTATATCAACATATAATACTAGGATTGTCACGACGCTCCCACTGACCCTTTTGTATGCACTAGGTTCATTCTTATTTGTGATAAAATCAAACTCTTTTAATATATTTCATCAAAGCGAATGTTCCATTTTTGAGAAGCTTGCTTCAATCCATTTCTTTGAGTGTCTATAACTCTTACCTCATCATATGTAACTGGATCATCATCTTCTATAATACGTACCTCATCATCATCATCCATGATGAATCCATACCTCCCAGGTATCTTCAATATTATTCCAGATTTACGATTCGGTTGTGGTACAATAGGTCTATCTACAAGTTCCTCTTATTTGACTTATAGTGTTTGTGGTTCTTGAACTCTTCAAGATCTATTATCCTCTCACTAGCCCCTTCAATGATAAACATCTTTATCTTAGATGGCAATGTGTTTCGTAACAAACAGCTTTTGCTAAGTAGGATTATAGAACATATACCCTAAATTTACTTTAGGATGTCCCACAAATTTGTACTTGTCAAATCTTTTCCCAAGCTTATCCTTTGAAACCTTTTCACATAAGTTGGACAACCCCTTATCTTAACATACTTAAGATTAGGAATATTCCATGTCCATAACTTTTATGGAGTCTTGGGGCCGGATTTTGATGTTACCTTTTTCGTAAATATACAGCCATTTCTAGAACATTATCCCAGAAGGATACTGGAATGTCGAAAAAATCATTATGGACTGCACCATGTCCAACAAGGTACGATTTTTCCTTTCAGATACACCAATCAATTATTGCGTATCAGGAAGCATCCATTATGAGAAAACCATTTGAGATGATCTAGAAACTTATTATACAAATATTTATTCCTTGATCTAATCAAAGAATCTTAATACTTTTCCAATTTGTTTCACTTTAGAATTCTTTGAGCCTTTCAAATAATTCACACTTGTATTTCAGCAAATACATACATTCAACTTTTTGAATAATCATCTCCTTTTCTTATACTAGTTTGTTCAATTTGCAAAATTATTTTTCACGTAGGTCAAGTATACAAAATCTATTAAGTAATATTCCAGTTCTATAAAAAACATTATTATTATAAAATAGAACAATAATTGTTCTTAAATATAATACCAAAGATTTCATTGTCCAACAATAAAATAAAAATAATGTTTCTAATGAGAACTGGAATACAATAACATCTTATTAACTTAATAGATTTTCCAGTAGGCAATGCTAAACAATAAGTTCATATGGCTAATGCAACAACCTTTTCTTCATTTTCCATACATAGGATTACTTATCTTTGTTTAGCTTTCTACTTCTGCTTGGTCCCTTCATAAATCTATATTTATGATAACCAAAGTCGGTATCCAATACCCAAGTAGAACCTTGACTTAAAGAAAAATTTATTTAATCATGAACAAAAACTATATTTGTTACCGAAACTTCACTAAGCTTCTTTGGTTAGCCTCTACAAGATGCTTCTCGCAGTTTCTTTCCAGTGTCCAGACTTATTGCAATGGAAGCAAACTCCTTTGCTATCCGTATCAATTTTGTTCTTATTATCCTTTGTTTTGCCTTTCTATTTACCTTCTTTGATTCGTTCTTCTTTTTAGAAGATCCTTTGGCCCCTACCAGTAAGACATAGTCTTTCTTGGTTGAAAAGTGACTCAATATTTTTCAACATGTTAAGAAAATCAGCGACGCTGATATCTAGCTTGTTCATATGAAAAATTCACAACAATTGTGAAAGGAGTCCAGGAGGGAGTGCAAGATCAATTCTTGGCACAACTCCCCATCCATGACAAAACCTATTGTCCTAACTGTTCAATCAAATCGATCATCATTAGGACTTTTATTTGTATTGTAGTGTTATCGGTCATTCTAGATCAGAAGAGCTCCTTAGATATCTGATATCTATCAGTCCTACTTTCCTCACCATCAAGTACTTGATGTACAGGAATATAGTAGGAGCATCCATAGTTTCATGCTGACGCTGAAGCTCGTTACTCATGAATGAGAGCATGATGCATTGAGCCAACTGTGCATCATCTTGCCACTTTCTAAAAGTAGTAATCTCTTCCTCAGAGGCATTGTCTGCAACCATTGCAGGGATAGGCGTATTAAAGACATAAGATAGCTTTTAAGCCGTGAGAACTTTTCTCAAATTCCTTAACCAATCCATTTGATTCGGTCCGGTTAAATAGCATCTAATATGTTTCGCAGTGATAGTAATTTAGACATTGTAAAATTCTGTAAATGAATTTTTAATTAACAACATTTTAGCATACATTCTTTTATTAATTACCAAAATAAATTAGGTCTTGTTTTAAATTGGTATCTCCCACCATTTTCTTCAAACTATATTACCCTCACTTATATAGTTCGACAAAATCTAATTAAAGATTTGCTAGTGAGAATAAGGATCCCATTTCAAATGTATATAGCCTTGTGGTCACACAACAAACTATATAGAAATAAATAGGTAGACAACTCTTGTCAATTACATCAACTATGCAACTCCTTCAATTTTGCCTCTTAGATTATTTTGATCAAGTGGTGGCACATCCGAATCAAAATTATCCAAGTTAAGTCCAACCTAGCACTCCATATATTCAAAAAAAATATTGTCCTTGTGGTGACACAACAAAATAATATTGTTCAATTTTCTTTATAAGCATCAAATGTGATAAATTAACATCTTAAATACTTAATATTTGCCTTCTGGTGACACAACAAACTCATATTAAATATTTAATATTCTATTAATTTTTATCATGCTAGAAGGTGACGTTCAATATTCCAAATATCTTTGAGCGCTTAGGACTTAATATAAAAAAAATTGAGGAATTTTTTTATTAATTTGTCTCATCTTGTTTAGTGTGCATGCACATATATATATATAAAATACGCATTATATTAATGAACATGTGAAGCATGTTTGCATAATATATAATATATATAGTATAAGCATGCATATATAGTATACTATATTCTACCCGGATTGATTATGGACTTTTATTCTAGTTTGGTTCACTAGAGCCACCAAGTGAACCAAAAGGTCAAACCCTAGGGGTACAAGAATTAATATTTAAATATAACTATTACATTTAAACCTGGGCTCCATTATAAACGGGTCTTCAAGCGCTCCTTGCCCCTTGATCTCCAATTTTTTAAAATTAAGTCTAATTATTCCTATTACAAAACTATTTAAAATAAATAGAAACCTTGATCAGCAGTCAAGGGGAAGTACATAGGAGGGAGATAGAATTTACATTAAGAAAAATTAGAGAAGATGAGGTACGCAAACCCTATTTAATAAAACTCATACATTCATGCATCCAACTAAAATAAAATCTAATCACATTGATCAATAGTGCATAATCAATCTCATTTATTATCATACACATCACCATATGCATCAATAAATAGCATTTATCTCATGAATAATAAACATTCAATATATATATTGATATCATTTAACGGGCAAATTTAGTTAGTATAAAATCTAATTTTGAATCAAAATAAACTCCTTTATTTTAATTCAAATTTAAATCAAAATAAACCTCTTTATTTTAATTTATCCAATTTTGAATAAAATAAACTATTTTATTTTAATCAAAATCTTTAATCAAAATAAATTCTTTTATTTTAATTAATTATGGAATCCAATTTCAAGTAAAAAAAACTCCTTTATTAAAGAAAACGCGGATTCTCTTTCCTATTCACAAATAAACTCTTTTATTTAGAATAATATGAAATCTTATTTCATATCTAAATAAACTCCTTTATTTAAGAAAATTAGAATTCTCTTTTCTATTCACAAATAAACTCCTTTATTTTAAATAATATGAAATTTTATTTCATATCTAAATAAACTCCTTTATTTAAGGAAATTAGGATTCTCTTTCCTATTCACAAATAAACTCTTTTATTTAAGGAAACATGGAATCCAATTTCAACTTTAATTAGTTATCATGGAATACAATTCCAACTCTAATTAGTTAGCATGAAATTTAATTTTAAAATTAAAATAAACTTTTTATTTCAAGATTAAAATAAACTTTTTTTTTAAATTATAAAATTATAAAAAATATTATATATATATATATAAGTGATTAAAGTAAATGCAATCCTGTTAAATCCCATAACAAGTTGCAGGATTATATACCAACACTTCCATTACCTGTTAAGATAAAGTGGCAATACGGAAAAAAAAGAAAGAAAGAAAGAAAACCACTAAATCACGGTTAATATCATAATACATAACCACGTGATTTTGATTTTTTTTTTAAATAAATTTTATACAATAAAATTATGCCCAATTAAATTGTTCTAAACACATATCAATATACATATCAAATATGAACAATTAATAATTTGTCATAAAAGTTTGGCTCTGATGTCACTGTTAGGTTTGTAATATTCATGAACGCAATCAAATTGCATAAAATAAGCGGAAGCGTGAAAAATTAGAGTTTAAAATTTTACAAACCATATACTCGGATCACCCTTTATGCACAATTATTAATTAAATAAAAATATGAAGGACAAAAATCATACCCTTGAAGATCCGAGTTTCCTCAGGTACAAGTTCACCTCCAAATCATTTTCGCGTTCAACTTGAATCCACCGGGTTTGGTTTCTTCCTTTGATCAACGTGAGCCACCCAAGTGTTTGGCCTCTAGATGTGAAAGAATAAAGATTCAAGAAGATGGGTATTTGGCAAAACCCTAATTTTCTATCTCTCATAGAAAAGGAGCGTACTCTCCCAACTAATTATTCTTCCTTTTATGGTGTGACCCTTTAGGTTCTCCATATTAAATCAATTGTGAATAAATCAATTAGAACAATTCTAATCTTATTTAAATAAATAAATTAAAATATTAATTTATTTAAATAAATAATATTTATTCTACAATAGGGATAAGCCTCCCTAGCGATCAACGACTTTCCAGATAATATAGATTTCAACATTAATCATAAAAGAATCTTTGAATAAATAGTTACCGTACAATTCAATCATTCCACTATACAATGTCTCAATTAAATATAAGACATGGAATTACTGTCAAGTCTTATTTTATTTAATTATATGTATTTCGACTCTTAAATGCACAACTCCAAATAATACAAATTAGAAACTCCTTTCTAATTTTATTCTGTCATGGCCAAGGACTACTGGGATGTCATTTATCGAATCACATATGATATTTCTCTTCTTTTACTAGAAGCGGTAGATTCTTTATTGATCATACATTATCTTCATGTACAACTTATTATACCCAAGCATACCCTTTGATATACTCTAAGGGTCTTAAGGAATAAGTCAAAGTATAACTCATCATACTCAAGATACTATGATGATCTCAAGTCCAAGGATCACTTGTACTACTATCACTACAGGAATTCCTATTGACAAGCAAGTAAAACACCATTAGGTATTCCTTAGCGAGCCACGTTCGGTGAACTTATTCTCTAATAAGCACCTGCATACTTGCTTTAGTGTCTCCACATAAATGATTATGAGATCAATCATCCTCGTCTAATGAGCAAGCAACGTATGTACCAATCTATCCGGATTCACTAATCCCCAATTTAGTAATCCAATGATTGGGAACTATTTTAGTTTTAAGCTTTCTAAGAATTTAGATCTCATTAGAATGATCATCATCATTATTCTAAAAGCATTGCTTAAAACTATGGGTTTATCACATATTATAAAACAACATCATGTAGAAAATTAAATGCCTTTAATAAATTAATACTTTTTATTAATAAATGAATAAGATTGTTATAAAGTATATGCTTTATCATCAAACATGATTGGCTTGTGTGCATACTACTTTCTTATACCTGAGCTATTGTAACAACCCGACATTTTTTATATAAATGAATCATAAATTTTGCGTACAATTTTTTTTTTTTATTAAAAAAATATGAATGATATGTGTAAGGGTAATGTGTAAAATATATATTTATATGTGTGATAAATAAAATTTATTTATTACATTAAGTATTGCAAATAAATTTATTTTAGAATTATTGATTATTATCAATTATATTTTTATACTAATTAATTCCTTATTGGAAATGTTTTATTAATTATTTTTCAAGGAAAATATAATCTTATATTATTTAAATAATATATGAAATGATTTTAGAATAATTATTTATTTTAAAGGTAAGAATGCGTGAAAGGTATTATGTATGTATTTATGTGATGAATATAAAATATATTTATTACATGAATGGTTATGAATCATTTTATTTTAGAATTATTGCTCTTTATAAATTATATTCTAATAATAATTAGTTTTATAGTAAAAATGTTTTTAATATTTATTTTCCATGAAAATATGATAATTATATTATTTAAATAATATATGATATGATTATAGAATTTTTATAATACTTATTTTATTATATGAATTTATTTCAGAATAATTTAGTTAATTATTTTACTTAATTATTAATGTTAAATATGAAAGATAAATTAGATATGGAATTCAAACCCTAATTTTGGATTTTGATCAAGGAATGAGAATAATAATATTATATTATTATTTGTCAGTATTATAATTATGTATGTTATGTGTGTAATGTTAATGTGTGGAACAATTTTATTATATTACGATCGAACCCTAGTAATATTTTGATAAACCCTAATTCTGGTTCTGGAATAAGGAAAGATGATAATAATATAATAATATTAATTATATTTTAATTTTTCAGTGCTATAAATATGTATGTTATGCTTGTAAGGTTAATCTGGAAATCAATTTCCTTATGATCTGATAAAACCCTAATTTAAAACTCAAGTTGAGTTCGACACTGTTATATAACTGTGTGCATGCATGTTATGTATTATATAATTTTATATTGATTAGGTAAACCCTAATTAATAATTTAGAAATACTAATTTCTAGAAACCCTACCCTAATTGTTGATTTGGAAAACATAATGTTAATTAGTGTATCTTAACCCTAATTAGTAAGGTGTTAATTAATTAGAAACCTAATTAATTAGAAACCTTTATTTTGTATTTTAGAAACTAAAATTTTATTATTTTTTTATTATTATTATTATTTTTCCAAACCCTAGATTAGAAATTCTAGAATTATTTTTAAACCCTAAAATGGCTCAAACCCTAAACCCTAAATCAAACCCTAAACCCTAAGGGTTTGTCAAGTTCCAATTTTCCATTAAAATCAATTACCAAATGTCCATTTTACCCTTTTGTCACATTTTTATTAGATTGCTTGAAAATCTAGACAAAATGGGAATTGTTTACCTAACCAACCACTCTCTTGTACTAAATGACCAGTACATCAACCCTTATCAGCCACCTAGCAACCAAATACAATGCATACAAGTCATATATATAGATTTGAGAGAGAGAAAATGTTAGTTGCTAGCCCATTTTTGCTCAAACCCTTAACCTATCTCTCTCAACTTATAACCCACGAAAATACATAGTATATCAGTCCTATATACAAGCCCCCTGATCAACAATAACAAATCAGAAACATAGAATCAAGATTTGTCCAAGGAAGGTATAAAATCCCAAAAATTAGAAATTATTCGATTCTATGTTAATTGATGCAATTGATTGTTTTAAGTTGTGTAATAGGGAGTCTATTAAGGTTCTAAATTGATAAATCAAAGACCCATAACATCAAAGTGCACGAAATTGAATATTTGAGCAAGTTGGAAAAACCGAAACTGTGGTCTGACAGTCACATGTCAGTGGCCATAGATCTTTGCTCGATCATGATTTTTGATGTTTAAAGGTTGTAACATGTAGCCTGATATGTGATATTTAATATGCAAAACGAATCAAGGCCATATCAATTGTATATCGGAAGTTATAGCCAGTCAAAACCCGTTGACCAAATCTGTCAAATTACCGAACCCAGATTTTTGATGAACAAATTCTGTGTTGCACTTTGACCAGCGATTTTCGGTTGGATATATTATTTTTATGATGATGTTAAGTTTTATAGTTGTAGTCCTACATGTTTTCTACACATTGGAGTTGATAGATCACATAAACGTTACACGATCATCAAGTTATAGAGGTCCAAAGTAGGCACCTCGAACTGTTTTTCATGAAGAACAACGTTGTCAGATAGTTTAGAGGCTTATATCTCCCAGATATGATGTTTTTTAAACGTTATGATTATTGTTAATTGTATTCTGGTAATTCCTCTACAAGACCCAAGTCATAGATTTCCCAGATTCATTAAGAAGAGAAAGTTATTCACGGTCAAAGTAGTGCATTCGCTCACTGCCTTATGATTTCTGGGTTTGGCCAAGAACATGAAGAACACCTATAGCGACGGTTCTGTCGCTGTAGGTGGTCTTTAGCGACAGATAATATATTATTTTCTGGAAATTAATTAATAAATAGAAAAAAATAGTTTTTAATTATTAAAAATACAAAATAAATTATTAAAAATTATTTTAAATTGCAAAAATTAGTTTTTAATTATTTTAAATATATTTCATAAATATTTAATATTTTTGGAATATTAAAAGTATTTAATTTATTTAATTATAATATTAAATAAATTATTTAATAATGATTTTAATTCATGAAAAATCATTTAAAATTATATTATGATATAAGAAAATAATTTAAGTTATTTTTGATAACTTTTAATATTATGTGAAAATTTTCATTAATAAATTAATATTAATGATAATTAAGTTATTTATTAAATGAATTAAATAATTAAATTAAAAATCATTTTATTATTTTAAAAATCATTTTAAATAATAATAAGGTATTTAAGAATATTTTAAGTTATAAAATATAACTTTTAATATTTAAAGGTAAATTTTATTAATTAATTATTATTAATGATATTAAAGTTATTTAATAATTATATTAAATAATTTAGTTTAAAACTGATTTTTAATATTATAATAATCATTTTAAATGAAAATAAAGTATTTACAAATATTTTAAGTTATAAAATATAACTTTTAATATTTAAAGGATAATTTTATTAATAATTTAATATTAATGATATTAAATTTATTTAATAGTTATATTAAATAAATAGTTTTAAAATGGTTTTATTTATTTAAAAATCATTTAAAATGGATATAAATGAATTTAAAAATATTTTAAGTTATAATTAATAACTTTTAATAATTAGATAATAGTTCATTAATATTTAAATATTAATGGTAATTATTTAATAATAATTTTAAATGTTTTAAAAATCATTTAAGGGTAATGTTAATACTTTAAAAGTATTTTTAGTTATTATAAATAACTTTAACCTTTTGGTAATGGTTTCATTAATCTATTAATATTTACTAAATGTTAATGATAATAGAATTGATTAGTATTTAAATCATTTAATAATGATTCTGATATTTCAAAAATTATGGTAAATGGTAATAAATATTTTATAATTATTATAAGGCCATGAAAAATAGTATGACTGATGTTTAAGTTAACTATTTGGATATTGAACTTCGGGATAGAGTCTTAGACTCGATTTTTACCCGATAAAGTTGTCGGTAGACCGACATATTTCGAAAATTGATCTGGACTTAGATAATTTAGTTAGGTAACTGTTTATTGGTGATTCAATGGTTGTTAAGGTTATGTGACTATGTGATTAGGAATGTGCTGACTGCAATAGGCAGTGTTATGTGTTACCTTATGTTATACTAATCAGTAAAATGATCTAATTAATGATAGGTGATCTCATAAAAGATAAAACTAAGTTGAGATTAGTAAGCAGTGCATTAGGCAAGTATCCTAACTTTGCATTTTCTTTATGCAATGGACAAGTGTAAGAATGTTTTAGAATTATATTATTATTATACATATTGTTAAACCTATATTATATAAGCCCATTGATTATCAACATGTTAGTATATGATAATTCAGATATATATTCTGTTCGTTAATTTTTATAAATGATTATACAAGTGTCCCCACTTGGATAATTATTGTATTTAATCACATGTTGATACACCTTTGATATACATATATGTTGAATTATATAAGACCTTTGTTATGAAAACCCGACAGGTATGAACAACCTGATAATGGGAAATTTTTTATGCGCTACGGCGGACAAAGGATGAACGATAATATCGTTCTAGCAATGTAGTATTGATCAATACAGGGCCCATGGACTGTACACCCTCAAGCCCGTAAGCAATGGCCGGTTTACAGATGAATTTCTGTTTAAACCCTTTCGAAAATGAAAACAATGTTCATAATGTGTCACAGAAACCCCATGTATAGACAATACATAGTTTCAAAAATTTGAAAGAGGATTGTTATGTTATTGTTATTGGTACAGATTACTTCACAACTATTAACCGGTTGTAGAAGAATATTATAAAGAAAATATTTAAATTCTTTCAACTTATATATATATATATATATATATATATATATATATATATATATATAATACTTGCTGGGCACTCAAATGCTCATCCTTGCATAATTTAAATATTTTCAGCTAAGTGTGAACAGCTAGAAGGCTCGGCCAGGATCAAGTGAAAATGAAAGCAAACAGAATATGTTATTGGTATCATTTGTAATAGATAGACTGTATTAAGTTAATGATATGTATTATATATCATGTAAAGAATGTAGTAAAGGTTGTGTGCTTGGGATTAAACTCTGATAAATGTAAGTTAAATTTAAAATTTATATTATTGTTATTATTTTTAGTAATATTTCCGCTCATAGAAATGGTATCGTGAAGTACCGAGTTCGGGTTTCAAGTATCCGGGTTCGGGGACTTTACAGCTATAACCACCTGTGGGGGTACCACAAGTATGTCCTCTTGGCACCAAGGCATAACACCTTCCGTAGCGGTGTGATCAGTCCATGGCGTCTCCGTTTAGTGCTTTGGTGGGAGTTGGCCATTTGGTGTTTTTTATGGGAGGCGTATGGGTCGACCCTAGTTTTCTGTTCTATTCTGTTCTGCTGATTGGTGATGTTTGTGCCAAACACACCTTCCAATTTTTTATACATTTGGATTCGCAATCCAATGTATGTGACCTGCCTGTGTAGCATTATTTGATTTGTATGTGTGGCAATATTTGACTTGCATGTGTGGCAAGATATATTTCTATTTTTTTTTTGAGCTCGGTATGAAAAAACCCCAACCATTTGCTTCAGCCTATTATTTTATTGTATTAGTTTTGTTAGTTATAATTCAGTTCATTAAATTGAGTTAGTTATCTCAGTTCTTTAGTTTGTACTTTATATCCGTACTGGGCATATGGCTCATGCTGAGTTTTTCTTCTTGCAGGTAATCAGGGGGATTAAAGGCAAGTGTGATGAGAGCTCCCTTCATTCCAATGGTTTAGAAATATTTTGTTTAGTCTTGATATGTCAGTTTATTTGGAATTGTAATAATTATTTTAGATTGTGGTTTGAGCCATTGTGGTATTTATTATGGTTTATCTTATGACATTTAATTATTATAAGATTATTCTTTTGTGGTTTAGAGCCTTGTTATATATTCATCAGTTCTGTTGTGTTTTGAGTAACCTCTCTTTCTATTTCGGAAAGGGGATGTTACAGAGTTAGTATTAGAGCTTAGGTTCTTTCTTGTAGAAAACCTATTTAGATTTGACCTGTGAATTATGGGTAGACTTCTAGGTTAGGTCTCTATTTCGTTTGATTTTTTGTTCAGCTATTATATCAACTATATCCAAATTATTTCTAATTTGTTTGTTATCTATTCGTTGACTTCTTTCTTAAATGGCTCGTAGATCCGCCAGAGTTGCTGGGAGACGAGGTAACAATAGGAGAAGAAGTGAGGGTCAGCCCAATGAGCAACCTAATGATCAGATTAATGCTCAATTGGCTATTTTGGTGAATCACGCTTTACCTCAGTTTGTGGCACAAGTTGTACATGCAATGCAGCAGCCGCCACCAGAAATTCCTGAGCAAGGGAATCCGAGAAATAATGTTCAGCATGCAAATGTTGAGGAAGGGAATGCGAATGGTCATAATTAGCCGGTGGTTCCGATGTATGTATTGTTAGAGAGGTTCAAGAAGCAGAAACCACAGTCATTCAGTTCAGCTCTGACTCCAATTGATGCAGAGAATTGGATCGCTCACTTAGAGAAGATCTTTGATGTTTTGGGGTGCTCGGATAATCAGAGAGTATTGCTTGCAGCTTAAAAGCTAGAGGGGGATGCACAGAGGTGGTGGAAAGCGATGAAAACAACAAATGACCATGATTATATTGAGACACTTGGTTCTGTGGAGTTTTGTGAGGTCTTTTATCAGCAGTACTTCCCAGTTGCAGATAAAGAGGTCTATGCTAGAGAATATCTGTGACGCCCCCAAAACAGTTATGCATCACCCATCTTGAGTCGCCAAATACATGGTACATAAATCAAATACAAACTTAATTATACAACTGTCAGGTAATATATGACAAAACATAGCTGAGAGTTTAAATAAGAATATTTCCTTCTAGACAATTGTTAGGTTTGTAATATTCAAGAACGCAATCAAATTGCATAAAATTAGCGGAAGCGTGTAAAATCAGAGTTTAAAAATTTTACAAACCATATACCCGGATCACCCTTTATGCACAATTATTAATTAAACAAAAAAGAAAGAACATGAACCATACCCTTGAAGATCCGAGCTTCCTCAGGTACAAGTTCACCTCCAATCCTTTTCGCGTTCAACTTGAATCCACCGGGTTTGGTTCCTTCTTTTGATCAACGTTAGCCACCCAAGTGTTTGGCCTCTAGAGGTGATCCACCAAGGAAGGAGAAGAATTCAAGAAGATGGGTGGTTGGCTAAACCCTAGTTTTTCTATCTTTATAGAAAAAGGGGCGTACTCTCCCAACTATTGGAATTACGTATTCTAATAATACGTCAACCTTTTTATCACCCATAATAAGACTCCTCTTATTTATAGATGTGGGCAACCCATCCTTAACAATTAAGGAATTGGGTTTTATTTTAATTAATTAAACTCTTTTAATTAATTAGGCTCCTAATCTTATTAGGAATAATTAATTAACCTTTTAATTAATTAAGTTCCCTAATCTTATTAGGGATAATTAATTAAACTCTTTTAATTAATTTACCTCCTAATCCTATTAGGATATTTGAGAGTACTTTTATTAATTAATTCCCAAACTCCTTTAGGAATTAAATAATAATAATAGTAATAATAATAATAATAAGACTCCTCTTCTTAATTTATATTTAATATTTCTAAAATATTAAATAATAAATATTAAGCTATTTAATTTATTCTATCACCATAGATTAAATTAAATATACTTAACTTATTATTACGATTATGCCATTAACTTCTTAAATAATTATTCTTCATTTTATGGTGTGACCCTTTAGGTTCTCCATATTAAACCGGTTGTGAATAAATTAATTAGAACAATTCTAATCTTATTTAAATAAATAAATTAAACTAATAATTTATTTAAATAAATAATATTTATTCTACAATAGGGATAAGCCTCCCTAGCGATCAACGACTTTCCAGATAATATAGATTTCAACATTAATCATTAAAGAACCTTTGAGTAAATAGTTACCGTACAATTCAATCCTTTCACCATACAATGTCCCAATTAAATATAAGACATGGAATTTCTGTCAAGCCTTATTTTATTTAATTATATGTATTTCGACTCTTAAATGCACAACTCTAAATAATGCAAATTAGAAACTCCTTTCTAATTTCATTCTGCCTTGGCCAAGGACTACTGAGTTGTCATTTATCGAATCACATAGGACATTTCTCTTCTTTTACTAGAAGTGGTAGATTCTTTATTGATCATACATTATCTCCATGTACAACTTATTATACCCAAGCATACCCTTTGATATACCCTAAGGGTCTTAAGGAATAAGTCAAAGCATAACTCATCATACACAAGATACTATAATGATCTCAAGTCCAAGGATCACTTGTACTACTATCACTACAGGAATTCCTCTTGACATGCAAGTAAAACTCCATTAGGTATTCCTTAGCGAGTCACGTTCAGTGAACTTATTCTCTAATAAGCACCTACACACTTGCTTTAGTGTCTCCACACAAATGATCATGAGATCAATCATCCTCATCCAATGAGCAAGCAACGTATGTACCAATCTATCCGGATTCACTAATCCCCAATTTAGTAATCCAATGATTGGGAACTATTTTAGTTTTAAGCTTTCTAAGAATTTAGATCTCATTAGAATGATTATCATCATTATTCTAAAAGCATTGCTTAAAACTATGGGTTTATCACATATTATTAAACAGCATCATGTAGATAATTTAAAAGCCTTTAATAAATTAATACTTTTTATTAATAAATGAATAAGATTGTTACAAAGTATATGCTTTATCATCAAACATGATTGGCTTGTGTGCATACTACTTTCAATCTCCCACTTGCACTAAAGCCAATCGCCATGGTATCTTATACCCTTCTTCTCTAAGTGACGATTATCCTGCTGTTGGATAAGCTTTAGTTAATGGATATGTAATATTGTTCTTGAGAGTTCACTATCTCTATAGTGATTTCCCATCTTTCAATGATTCTTATAATCAAATGAAAGTGCCACAACACATGTTTAGATCCAAGATGAGACTTAGGAACAATTCCTAGTTCTGTAATGAACTTTTAATCCAAACAATCAACTTGCAGCATCATTTATAGCTATATACTTTTGTCTTTATCACTAAACCAACAACTCTTTGCTGTTTGGAACCTTTCCAATTCACTGCACCACCGTTCAAGGTAACGATTTACCTTAAAGTGGATTTTCTGTTGTCTTGGTTCGTCTGAAAAACTTGAGTCTGTTAAGCCCTCTAGTTTTAATTTAGACCCGCCATGAATTATATCACATCCTTAGTGCTGGTTAAGTACTTTAAAATGTTTTTCACTATCTCACAGTGAACTTCTCCAGAATATGACTGATAAACATCAGGTCGCGTATATTTCATTGCATACATGATTGTCACTCATGCGATCTCTCTTTTAGGAGTCTATGGGGACTATTAAGAGAGATACACTCCATGGCTCATCAACATGAGACATCTCTTGGATTTTGCCATGCTAAACAACTTTAACATCAAATGAATATACGTTCATTGGGTTAAGTCGAGAATTCTTTTAAATCTATCTATATAGATTTGCATCCCAATTAAGATACTCTTCCCAAATCATTCATGGAGGAATGTTTAGACAACTTTATCTTTATTGATTTTAGCATTGGCATGTCATTCCTTATCCGTATTATATCAACATATAATACCAGAAATGTCACGACGCTCCCACTGACCCTTTTGTACACACTAGGTTCATTCTTGTTTTTGATAAAATCAAATTCTTTTGATTATCATATCAAAATGAATGTTCCAGTTTTGAGAAGATTGCTTCAATCCATTTCTCTGAGTATCTACAACTCTTACCTTATCGTATGTAACTGGATCATCATCTTCTATGATACGTACCTCATCATCATCATCAATGATGAATCCATACCTCCTAGGTATCTTCGGTATTATTCCAGATTTACGATTCGGTTGTGGTACAATAGGTCTATATATAGGTTCCTCTTATTTGACTTGTAGTGTTTTGTGGTTCTTGAACTTTTCAAGATCTATTATCCTCCCACTAGCCCTTCAATGATAAACACCTTTATCTTAGAAGGTAGCGTGTTTCACAACAAACACCTTTTGCTAAGTAGGATTATAGAACATATAACCAAAACTTACTTTAGGATGTCCCACAAATCTATACTTGTCAAATCTTGTCCCAAGCTTATCCTTTGAAACCTTTTCATATAAGTTGGACAACCCCTTATCTTAACATACTTAAGATTATGAATCCTCCATGTCCATAACTTTTATAGAGTCTTGGTGCCGAATTTTGAGGTTACCTTTTCCGTAGATATGCAGCCATTTCTAGGACATGATCCTAGAAGGATACTGGAATGTCGGTAAAATCATTATGGACCGCACCATGTCCAACAAGGTACGATTTTTCCATTCAGATACATCAATCAATTATTGCGTATCAGGATGTGTCCATTATGAGAAAACCATTTGAGATGATCTAGAAACTTATTGCACAAGTATTTATTCCTTAATCTAATCAAAGAATCTTAATACTTTGTCAATTTGTTTCATTTCTGAATTCTTTGAACCTTTCAAATAATTAACACTTGTATTACAACAAATACATACATTCAACTCTTTGAATGATCATCTCCTTTTCTTATACTAGTTTTTTCAATTTGCAAAATATATTTTTCACGTAAGTCAAGTATACAAAATCCATTAAGTAATATTCCAGTTCTATACAAAACATTATTATTATAAATAGAACAACAATTGTTCTTAATTATAATACCAAAGATTTCATTGTCCAACAATAAAATAGAAATAATGTTTCTAACAAGAACAGGAATACAATAACAACTTATTGACTTAATAGATTTTCCCGTAGGCAATGCTAAACAATAAATTCCTATGGCTAATGCAGCAACCTTTGCTTCATTTCCCACACATAGGTTTACTTATATTTGTTTAGCTTTCTACTTCTGCTTGGTCCTTCATAAATCTATATTTATGATAAACAAAGCCGGTATCCAATACCTAAGTAGAACCTTGACTTAAAGAAAAATTTATTTCAATCATGAACAAAAACTGTATTGTAACCGAAACTTCACTAAGTTTCTTTGGTTAGCCTCTACAAGATGCTTCTTGCAGTTTCCTTCCAGTGTCCAGGCTTATTGCAGTGGAAGCAAACTCCTTTGCTATCCATATCAGTTTTGTTCTTATTATCCTTTGTTTTTGCCCTTTCTATTTACCTTCTTAGAATCGTTCTTCTTTTCAGAAGATCCTTTGGCCCCTACCAGTAAGACTTGGTCTTTCTTTGTTGGAGAGTGACTCTCAACATTTTTCAACATGTTAAGCAAATCAGCAAGGCTGATATCTAGCTTGTTCATATGAAAAATTCACAACAATTGTGAAAGGAGTCCGGAAGTGAGTGCAAGATCAAATCTTGGCTCAACTCTCCATCCATGAAAAAACCTATTGTCCTAATTAATCAATCAAATTGATTATGTTAAGAACATGTGTCTGTACTATAGTGTCATTGATCATTCTAGATTGGAAGAGCTCCTTAGATATCTGATATCTATTAGTCCTACTTTCCTCACCATCAACTAATTGATGTGCAGGAATATAATAGGAGCATACATAGTTTCATGCTGACGCTGAAGCTCGTTACTCATGGATGCGAGCATGATGCATTGAGCCAACTATGCATCATCTAGCCACTTTCTAAAAGTAGAAATATCTTCCTCAGAGGCATTGTCTGCAACCATTGCAGGGATAGGCGTATTAAGGACATAAGATAGCTTTTCAGCCATGAGAACTATTCTCAAATTCCTTAACCAATCCGTTTAATTTGGTCCGGTTAAATAAGCATCTAAAATGCTATGCAGTGATAGTAATTTAGACATTGTAAAAATCTATAAATGAATTTGAAATTTACAACATTTTAACATACATTCTTTTATTAATTACCAAAATAAATTAGGTCTTGTTTTAAATTGGTATCTCCCACTATTTTCTTCAAACTATATTACCCTCACTTATATAGTTCGGCAAAATCCAATTAAAGATATGCTAGTGAGAATAAGGATCTCATTTCAAATGTATATAGCCTTGTGTGTGTACAACAAACTATATATAAATAAATAGGAAGACAACTCTTGTCAATTACATCAACTATGTAACTCCTTGTATTTTGCCTCTTAAATCGTAATGGTCAAGTGTGTGCACATCCGAACTAAAATGATTTAAGTTAAGTCAGACCCAGCATTTCCATATAAGTGAAGAGAAAACTACAGCCCTTGTGTGTGCATAACAAAGCAGTAATGTTCAATTCCTTATAAACATCAGATGTAATAAAAATAACATCTTAAATATTTAATACTTGCCTTGTGTGTGCACAACAAACTCATATTAAATATTTAATACTCTATTGTTTCTATCATGCTAGAAGGCGACGTTCGATATTCCAAATATCTTTGAACGTTACAACTTAATATAAAAATTGAGGGGTTTGCTATTAATTTGTCTCATCTTGTTTAGCGCGCATGCACATATATATATAAAATACGCGTCATATTAATGAACATGCGAAGCATGTTTGCATAATATATAATATATATATATATATATATATATGTATATCATAAGCATGCACATATAGAATACTATATTCTACCTGCATTGATTATGGACTTTTATTCTAGTTTGGTTCACTAGAGTCACCAAGTGAACTAAAAGGTCAAACCCTAGAGGTGCAAGAATTAATATTTAAAATATAACTATTACATTTAAACCCGGGCTCCATTACAAATGGGTCTTCAAGCGCTCCTTGTTCCTTGATCTCCAATTCTTCAAAATTAATTCTAACTATTCCTATTACAAAACTATTTAAAATAAATAGAAACCTTGATCAGCAGTCAAGGGAAAATACATAGGAGGGAGTTAGAATTTACATTAAGAAAAAAATTAGAGAAGACGAGGTACGCAGACCCCATTTAATAAAACTCATGCATTCATGCATCCAACTAAAATAAAATCCAATCGCATTGGTCAATAGTCCATAATCAATCCCATTTATTATCATACACATCACCATACGCATCAATAAATAACATTCATCTCATGAATAGTAAACATTTAATATATATATTGATATCATTTAATGGGCAAATTTAGTTAGTATAAAATCTAATTTTGAGTCAAAATAAACTCCTTTATTTTAATCCAAATTTAAATCAAAATAAAGGAGTTTATTTTGATTAAAATTTTGATTAAAATAAACTATTTTATTTTAATCAAAATTTTAATCAAAATAAACTCCTTTATTTTAATTAATTATGGAATCCAATTCCATATATATATAAAAAAAAATTATTAAAGGAAACACGGATTATCTTTCCTATTCACAAATAAACTCCTTTATGTTGAATAATATGAAATCTTATTTCATATCTAAATAAACTCCTTTATTTAAGGAAAGATAGATTCTTTTTCCTATTCACAAATAAACTTCTTTATTTTGAATAATATGAAATCTTATTTCATATCTAAATAAACTCCTTTATTTAAGGAAATTAGGCAATCCAATTTCAACTCCAATTAGTTATCATGGAATCAAATTCCAACTCTAATTAGTTAGCATGAAATTTAATTTTAAAATTAAAATAAATCTTTTATTTTAAAATTAAAATAAACCTTTTATTTTAAGATTAAAATAAACTTTTATTTTAATAATAAAATAATAAAATATTATATATACCGTTATATATATATATATATAATATAACTATTATATATAATATATATATATATATAACCGAATATATATATAATATAGTCTCCTTGATTTCCATCCAAAACAAAATCCTGATCTTGGCAATCTTTAATATATATATAATTATATATATAATATAGCACCTGGGCATGTTATAACATATACTCCCTCCGTCCCAAATTAACTGCTCAATTTTGACTTTTTTAAGTCAAATTGACTATTTTTAGAATTAATAATTAAGCATATATAAATATATTTCTAAAATTATAAAAATTAGGATTAATAATAAATTGTATATACTTTCTTTTGGTTATAATCTCTTCACCTATATTTTAGCAAAAATAGTAAAAAGATTAGTTTTAAAAATGGTCAATTTGACTTTAAAAAGTCAAAACTGAGCAGTTAATTTGGGACGGAGGGAGTATTATATATATAATATATAACCATGTGAATCATGCAATAATTGAATAAGAATCCTGCAACTCTGATCATGCAAACAGGTGACCCACGAATTCGGTAAAAAAAAAAATAACGGAAATCGCGATTTTTTTTTAAAATAAATTTTATACAACAAAATTATGCCCAATTAAATTGTTCTAAACACATATCAATATACATATCAAATCTGAATAATTAATAATTTGCATAAAGGTTTGGCTCTGATGCCACTGTTAGGTTTGTAATATTCAAGAACGCAATCAAATTGCATAAAATTAGCGGAAGCGTGTAAAATCAGAGTTTAAAAATTTTACAAACCATATACCCGGATCACCCTTTATGCATAATTATTAATTAAACGAAAAAGAAAGAACAAAAACCATACCCTTGAAGATCCGAGCTTCCTCAGGTACAAGTTCATCTCCAATCCTTTTCGCGTTCAACTTGAATCCACCGGGTTTGGTTCCTTCTTTTGATCAACGTTAGCCACTCAAGTGTTTGGCCTCTAGAGGTGATCCACCAAGGAAGGAGAAGAATTCAAGAAGATGGGTGGTTGGCTAAACCCTAGTTTTTCTATCTCTATAGAAAAAGGGGCGTACTCTCCCAACTATTGGAATTACGTATTCTAATAATACGTCAACCTTTTTATCACCCATAATAAGACTCCTCTTATTTATAGATGTGGGCAACCCATCCTTAAAAATTAAGAAATTGGGTTTTATTTTAATTAATTAAACTCTTTTAATTAATTAGGCTCCTAATCTTATTAGGAATAATTAATTAACCTTTTAATTAATTAAGCTCCCTAATCTTATTAGGGATAATTAATTAAACTCTTTTAATTAATTTGCCTCCTAATCCTATTAGGATATTTGAGAGTACTTTTATTAATTAATTCCCAAACTCCTTTAGGAATTAAATAATAATAATAGTAATAATAATAATAAGACTCCTCTTATTAATTTATATTTAATATTTCTAAAATATTAAATAATAAATATTAAGCTATTTAATTTATTCTATCACCATAGATTAAATTAAATATACTTAACTTATTATTACGATTATGCCACTAACTTCTTAAATAATTATTCTTCCTTTTATGGTGTGACCCTTTAGGTTCTCCATATTAAACCGGTTGTGAATAAATTAATTAGAACAATTCTAATCTTATTTAAATAAATAAATTAAACTAATAATTTATTTAAATAAATAATATTTATTCTACAATAGGGATAAGCCTCCCTAGCGATCAACGACTTTCCAGATAATATAGATTTCAACATTAATTATAAAAGAACCTTTGAGTAAATAGTTACCGTACAATTCAATCCTTCCACCATACAATGTCCCAATTAAATATAAGACATGGAATTTCTGTCAAGTCTTATTTTATTTAATTATATGTATTTCGACTCTTAAATGCACAACTCTAAATAATGCAAATTAGAAACTCCTTTCTAATTTCATTTTGCCTTGGCCAAGGACTACTGAGTTGTCATTTATCGAATCACATAGGACATTTCTCTTCTTTTACTAGAAGTGGTAGATTCTTTATTGATCATACATTATCTCCATGTACAACTTATTATACCCAAGCATACCCTTTGATATACCCTAAGGGTCTTAAGGAATAAGTCAAAGTATAACTCATCATACACAAGATACTATAATGATCTCAAGTCCAAGGATCACTTGTACTACTATCACTACAGGAATTCCTATTGACATGCAAGTAAAACTCCATTAGGTATTCCTTAGCGAGTCACGTTCAGTGAACTTATTCTCTAATAAACACCTACACACTTGCTTTAGTGTCTCCACACAAATGATCATGAGATCAATCATCCTCATCCAATGAGCAAGCAACGTATGTACCAATCTATCCGGATTCACTAATCCCCAATTTAGTAATCCAATGATTGGGAACTATTTTAGTTTTAAGTTTTCTAAGAATTTAGATCTCATTAGAATGATCATCATCATTATTCTAAAAGCATTGCTTAAAACTATGGGTTTATCACATATTATTAAACAGCATCATGTAGATAATTTAAAAGCCTTTAATAAATTAATACTTTTTATTAATAAATGAATAAGATTGTTACAAAGTATATGCTTTATCATCAAAATCCACTCTCAATGAAGTCCTCATTACAATTATTATCACACTATTTCATAGAATAGTGAGGTCTACTAAAGCCACTTATCCTAGACCATCACTCCATTCCCCGACTCGTCCCAACTATATTCTCATTTCCTGAAGAGAACAATGAAAGCAAAAGGGTGAGCTTAACTAGCCCAGTAAGAAATATTATGACTAAGATAATGCAGAATAAATTATCATTAGCCTTCAACAGTATAACAACTGATAGAATATAATAGACAACAAGTTTTAGATCAACAACTGCAACGGAACAAGCAATCCATTAGAAGAGTCAAGTAGAGCATGATATCTACTACCTTATATGATTTAAAAAGTTTTTCACCAAATTTATCACTGAGACTCAGCTTAATAAATAAACCACACCATTGAATCATCCCTGCATTATGGGCCAAGGATATTCATGTAATCATCAATGGTCATGATTATACCGAATAATCCCTAGTCATAATCATACCAACAACTGTCCATCAATGCATTAAGCGCCAATGAGGACGTTTACCCCATCATCTGTAACATTACGGGTCATGATTATACCGAATGATCCCTGGTCATAATCATACCAATCAATAGTTCATCTATGAACGTAAGCCAAAGATGCTTTTATCATAATATAAACATGAGGATGATGACAATGATATAAGCATTAATCAAATGAAATCAAATCAAACGAATTCAAGGATAAATATTAAAGAATTTAAATTTATCCAGAGTTTAAAAATAACCAAATTGTCAATATGATACTTCTTTGTAGGGTAAAATTCAAGAATAATATTCATGTACCAAAAATAATTTGGACAGAAAAGAAATATATTTTTCGGATAAATAGTACCCCGTAAATAGTAGCCTGTGAATAGTACAATTGGAATAGTACCCCGTGAATAGTACCTCGACATGAAAAGTACCCCAAATACCTGAGTGAATAATATTCGGGTGAATAGTAACCCGTGAATAGTAATTCGTGAATAGTACTCTGGCATGAAAAGTGCCATGAATACCCGAGTGAATAATATTTGAGTGAATAGTAACTGGGTGAATAATAACCCGTAAATAGTAACTCATGAATAGTATTCTGTCATAAAAAGATCAATAATTATCAAAAAATCTCAGAATAATATTTTCATGAAAAGATACTGGATGAAACGCAAATATCAAGGATATTCTACTAATTTCATGGAGTATAGAAGCCAAAACTTCAACAAAATGAGTATAGAATTCAAAATTTGAAACGAAATAATATTACTAACATACTATACAGTATGGAAGAAAATATTATTTCAAGCGAATATTAAACAAAAATAACATCTCTTGAACGGAACTAATATTCCAACGAATATTTAACTAAGATAATATTCCTACGAATATTGAATGAAGATAATATTCTTTATGAATATTAAACGAAAATAATATTCATACGAATGCGAAAAATAATATCTCTTCAGAATATGAAATAAATAATACCCCTTACCTCAGAAGAAGACTGGATACTGGAATAGTGAAGTAGCAGACTTCTCTTTTTCTTTCTCTCTATAGCTTCTCTCTCTATAATTGCTCTTGTGAGACTTAGTAAATTGGTGAGAATGAAAGAAGAATGAGCTTCTATTTATAGCAAAATATAGTTTCAATAATTGCACGTTTTGGGGCTCAAAATATTACAATACAATACCTTCATCTTTTCCTTTATTTTTAATTTAGCCCTGCAAGTATTATCACACTTGTACCACATCCCCTAATAGTAAATCATGTGAATTAATAGTACATTCATGTGAATCAATAGTTCTATACATGTGAAAAAATAATTACAGGATAGTACCTTCATCTATACCTCCATTTTTAATTTAGTCTTGCAAGTATTATCAATCTTGAACCACCTACCCTAATAGTACATACATGTGAATCAATAGTACACACATGTGAACACATAGTTATAAGCATGTGAATTAAAAATAATTAATTTCCCCTTTATCCAATTAATTACCCGATTGGTCAATATAACATCCAGACATCAATTATTATCGAAATAAATGTTGATTTCCACTTACACTAATAATCCCAACATAATGGAACTATCAATTTTATCTTTAATCAACACAAACTTATTCATTATTAATATTATAACTCACAATATTTAAAAACCAGGTTGTTCCCAAGAAAGAGGGGGCTTTCCGATAAAGATTTCTCCTTATTGGCGCGTAATTAGGTGACTAAACATCCTCTTGACAGAACTTCTAGACATTATTAATATTGCAAATAATAATATGAATAACTTTTTCATCTCAATTATTGATTTAATAATATAACATATTATGCAGATGATATTGTGACGATAATTGAATCAATAATATGAGAGATATGATGCAGTAATTACTATAGCAATAATTGGGTATAACTGAGTGACTTCTTACGTAAGCATCAATAATCAATACCGTGTATTACTATGCAACCACGCGTATTACTGTACTTTTACTACCGGGTAGTTCAACAGTTTAATGGTAAAACTTCCGCCGTTATTTTTATAAAAAGATAATTCTGTCGTTTTCTAACTAAGACAATACTTCCGTTGTGGGGTCCACCAATGATTGTACCGTCGTACAAATATTTCCAGTTAAAATGAATATTCCCCGACCAATCAAATATTATATAACCACTTGCTTACTTTGCCAAATTTGTAAATATCACCCACAACTATAACATTATATCAAATCCACACCATAATATTCAAAAATATATTTCGAGAAAAAATTATTCTTTATTCATAAAAGTTGGGTTCTTACAACCTCCCCTTCTTATGAAATTTTATCCTCGAAATTAGGGTGTGTACCTGGTATGTCGAAGAGGTGAGGATACCTTGACTTCATTTCAGATTCTAACTCTTGCGGCATAACCTTTGAGTGTTGAATATGATCCTTCTTATCTAAGATTTTAACACGTATCTCCTCATATGTTAAATCTTCTGCTATCTCATCTAGTTCCAATTTAATAATGTGGCTCAGGTCATCCACATAATTACATAACATCGATACATGAAAAATATTATGAACACGCGACATATTTGGCTGTAAAACGAGTCTATAGGCCACAGTTCCTACTCCATCGAGGATTTCAAATGGGCCAATTAAATCGAGGGTTGAGATTTCCTCTCCTTGTCGATTCTTGCTTCTAAAATAACGCCCTATTGAACCTTCTTCTTCATATTCATCAGCTCTGAGTATGTAGCATGAGCGGCTTTAACTTTATCGATTAAAGTCGATTCTACTCGTATATTTGATATCACCACATGGGTCCTTAGAGTCTTTAAATCTATCATTATCATTTGTAATTCATATGAAATGGGTCTTTGTGTTAACACCGTTACAATCGTAAACGCATACGATCTTCTACTTAATGCATCAGCTACCACATTCGCTCTTCCATGATGATATTAAATGGTATAATCATAATCTTCAACAGCTCGAGCCAACGTCTTTGGCTCATTATACGTTCGTTTTGGTTGAAGAAATATTTAAGGGTTTTAGAAATGGGTTTTGTACTGGGGTCAATACAAAATTTGATTTCACGATCTGGGGTAAGTCAAGAAGTCTTCAGGGAATACATCAGGAAATTTATTAATAATAGAAATATTATTCAAAACTGTGACCCTCATCCAAAACTTGGATAGCACGTCACATTGATACCTATCAACTTGCCATCTCGCCTAAAGAAAGTCTGGCTTCGGTGCATTCCACACAAGGAAGTCACCAACGAAAGGCTCAGGGCTCTTTACTTATGGCTTGATATGATAGTGATTGACTTTAGTGGTTTGGTTGCTTGAATTCGCATAACAGGTTGGTTAGGAATATGAAAGCTAACAACCTTACCAAAAGTATGATGAGTAGTTAACCAATCGATTCCTAAAATCACATCAAAGGAAAGTATTTTCAAATAGATAAGATCGATAGGTAACGTGAGGGTTTCGATATGAATTGAACAAGATTTATAAACAGTGGAGGTAACGAAGGTTTCTCCTAACGGAGTTTCAATAGATAAGTCAATGTCTAATTTCTCCGGAATCAAATTTAAACGTTGAGCGCAAGTAGGAAAAATAAAAGAGTGGGTAGAACCGGTAGCGAATAAGGTATAGACTTCGCAAGAGTTTATGATTAAATTACCCGTGATAACATCGTTCGGGTTCTTCGATAATACTCTCACTTAAACTACCGGCTTTGACTTGTCTGGGACTGCCTTTGGTTCCTCCATCCCAGCTGAACTTGACTTCACTACACGACAAAATTGAACTAGGTGACCTTCTCTTCCATAATTGAAACACACTTTGGACTACTGCATACAGTTTGGACTGATGTGTCCCTCCCCTCTGCATTTATAACATACGACTGACGGTTGTTCTCCTTCCTTAACAACAGGTGCTTATGCTGCTGTCTTTTCATCATTATTCAACCTTCTCTTCTTGAAATTTCCACTTCTATTATCTTGGACATGATTACCACCGAAGTGGTTACCATTCCTGGCATGATAATTTCCTCCACGATGGTTATCATTGTTCCGATGGCCGTTGCCACTGGTACGATTATTATCGTGTTGTTAGTCGTTGCCTTTTGGTTGTGCTGACTCATTATCACGCTCCAATAACTGAGCCATATTCACAACATCTAAATATAAACAAAGTTTGTGAGAACTGAGGTATTGACGTATTTCGGGTTTCAAACCTCTTAGAAACATTCACGTCATTCGCTCCTCATTATCGACCAAATGGGATGTCATTTTCAAACACTGTCACAAAATAAGGGTTAATTGACATATCACATATTATCCCTATACTCTGACCGACCAATTAAATACCACACAAACTTAGGTAGGTCATACTATAAGCATGAGGATGATGACAATGATATAAGCATTAATCAAACGAAATCAAATCAAACGAATTCAAGGATGAATATTAAAGACTTTAAATTTATCCAGAGTTTAAAAATATCCAAATTGTCAATATGATACTGCTTTGTAGGGTAAAATTCAAAAATAATATTCATGTACCAAAAATAATTTGGACAGAAAAGAAATATATTTTTCGGGTAAATAGTACCCCGTGAATAGTACCCCGACATGAAAAGTACCCCAAATACCTGAGTGAATAATATTCGGGTGAATAGTAACCCGTGAATAATAACTCATGAATAGTACTCTGGCATGAAAAGTGCCCCGAATACCCGAGTGAATAATATTTGAGTGAATAGTAACCGGATGAATAGTAACCTGTAAATAGTAATTCATGAATAGTATTCCGTCATGAAAAGATCAATAATTATCAAGAAATCTCAGAATAATATTTCCATGAAAAGATATTGGATGAAGCGCAAAAATCAAGGATATTATACTAATTTCATGGAGTATAGAAACCAAATCTTCAACAAAATGAGTATAGAATTCAAAATTTGAAACAAAATAATATTACTTACATACTACAGAGTATGGAAGAAAATATTATTTCAAGCGAATATTGAATAAAAATAACATCCCTTGAACGGAACTAATATTCCAACGAATATTTAGCAAAGATAATATTCCTACAAATATTGAACGAAGATAATATTCTTTATGAATATTGAACGAAAAATAATATTCATACGAATACGAAAAATAATATCTCTTCAAAATATGAAATAAATAATACCCTTTACCTCAGAAGAAGACTGGATACTGAAATAGTGAAGTAGCAGACTTCTCTTCTTCTTTCTCTCTATAGCTTCTCTATCTATAATTGCTCTTATGCGACTTAGTGAATTGGTGAGAATGAAAGAATAATGAGCTTCTATTTATAGGAAAATATAGTTTTGATAATTGCATGTTTTGGGGCTCGAAATATTACAGTACAATACCTTCATATTTTCCTTTATTTTTAATTTAGTCCTGCAAGTATTATCAAACTTGCACCACCTCTCCTAATAGTAAATCATGTGAATTAATAGTGCATTCATGTGAATCAATAGTTCTATACATCTGGAAAAAAATTGTGAGATCCCAAATTTTATGAATAAAGATTTAAATTTCTCAAAATATTTTTTTTAATATTATGGTGTGAATTTGATATAATGTTATAGTTGTGGGTAATTTTTATAAATTTTGCAAAGTATGCAAGTTGTTATATAATATTCGATTGGTCGGAGAATATTCTTTTTGTCGGAGAATATCCGTACGACGGCACAATCATTAGTGGACCCCACAACAAAAGTATTGTCGTAGTAAGAAAACGACATAATTATCTTTTTATAAAAATAACGGCGAAAGTGTTACCATTAAAACTGTTGAACTACTCGGTAGTAAAAGTACAGTAATACGCGTGGTTGGATAGTAGCACATAGTACTGATTATTGATGCTTACGTAAAAAGTCACTCAGTTATACTCAATTATTGCTACAGTAATTGCTGCATCATATCTCTCATATTATTGATTCAATTATGGTCAAAGTATCATCTGTATAATATGTTATATTATTAAATCAATAATTGAGACGACACAGTTATTCATATTATTATTTTCAATATTGACAATTTCTAGAAGTTCTGTCAAGGAGAGGTTTGGTCACCTAATTGCGTGCCAATAAGGAAATATCCTTATCGGAAAGCCCCCTCTTTCCTGGGAACGACCTGATTGTTAAATATTGTAAATTATAATATTAATGATGAATAAGATTGTGTTGATTAAAGATGAAATTGATAGTTTTATTGTGTTAGAATTATTAGTGTTAGTGAAAATTGACATTTATTCTGATGATAATTGATGTCTGAGGGTTATATTTATAAATCGGGTAATTAATCGGATAAATGAGCAATTAATTGATACTAATTCACATTCTTATATAACTATTTATTCACATGTGTGTACTATTGAATCACATTCTTGTACTATTAGGGGAGTTGGTGCAAGATTGATAATACTTAAATGACTAAGTCAAAAATGGAGGTATAGATGGAGGTATTATACTCTAATTCGTATTTTCACATGATTATAACTATTGATTCACATGATTTAACTATTGATTCATATTGTTTACTATTAGGGGAGGTGGTGCAAGTTTGATAATACTTGCAGGACTAAATAAAAATGAAAGAAAAGTTGAAGGTATTGTACTCTAATATTTCGAGCCCCAAAACGTGTAATTATCAAAACTATATTTTCCTATAAATAGAAGCTCATTCTTACTTTATTTCTCACCAATTCACTAAAGCTATAGAACAATTATTATAGAGATAAATTATAGAGAGAAAGAAGAAGAGAAATCTGTTACTTCTCTATTCCAGTATCCAGCTTTATTCTAAGGTAATGGGTATTATTTTTTTCGTATTCATGAAGAGAGCTTATGTTATTCCATTTCTTATTATTATGTTGGAATAAGTTGTTTATGCGAAGTACCGCATACATGGTGAAATTCTTCTATTATTTCATTATATATTATTCTGTCAAAATATCCTGTCTGTACGGATTACGCATGACCTAGTTCCATTCTTTATTATTCTTTCGAAATATCCTGTCTGTGCGTATTATGCATGACCTGGTTCCATTCTTTATTATTCTGTTGGAATATCCTGTCTGTGCGAATTACGCATGTCCTGGTTCCATTCTTTATTAATCTGTTGGGAATAACTTGTCTGTGCTGTCTATAACATGCATGGTGAATTCTTCTATTATTCCATTCTTTATTATTCTGTTGCAATAACCTGTCTATGTGGATTACCACATGCATGGTGAATGATCCTTTGTATTCATTCCTTATTAAATTGTGAAAATGATCTGTCTACGTGGATTACCGCATGGCGGGTGAAAATCCATTCGCAGTTTCGTAATTTTTCTGACCCTCAAAAATTCTGGAAAATTTTAAAATGATAATTTGATGAGTTTTCTATATTGTGTCCAAAGATGGCGATTTTTGGATGTATAGATTAAGAGTTATCGATTTTATGGAAAAAAACTATTTTAAAAGTAAACCCTTATAACTCATTGTGGTTAACTCCAAAATTGATGAAATTTTTATTGGGAGTACATATATATAATAGGAGTATACTCTGTAAATTTCAAAATTTTTGGACAAAAGTATAATTTATGATAAATGTCTAAATATTCAGCAGTTTTGGCCATATGAAAAATAGTAAATGAATTTTAAAAATTTTGAGAAAAATATATGTTCAATATGGGACTATATTATGCTAAATCCCAGAAAAGAAATATTTTTGGGACTGATTTGGTATTTTTCATGAAAATGAACTAGTTATGAGTAAATGAATTAAATATGTTATTTGAAGTAACAAAATTAGAAAATAGGATTTTAGTGCTTGAAAATCCTATATAAGGTATATGCATATTTTTGATGAGTGATTTGATCATTAGTGATGAAATCTTATAAGTATGGCATTTTTGAATGATTAAATGCATTATTTGGTAAAGTGTAAACAATTAAATTAAATTATTTATAAGTTTAAGAAGTGATTAAAATATTGTTATAATATTAAAAATATTAGATTATGAGTTATTTAAGTGATGGATAATATTTGGATAAATTTAAAGTCTTTAATATTTATCCTTATTTTCGTTTGATTAATACTTATATTATTGTCATCATCCTCATGCTTATATTGTGATGAAAGTCATCTTTGGCTTACGTGCAGAGATGGACTTGGTATGATTATGACCAGGGATTATTTGGTATAATCATCACCATAATGTAACGAATGATGTGGTAAAAGTCCTCATTGGCCTGTAGTTCATTGGTGGACAGTTGTTGGTATGATTATGACCAGGGATTATTCAGTATAATTATGACCATTGATGATTATATGAATATCATTGACCGTGGTGCAGGGATGATGTGGTTTATTTATTAAGCTGAGTCTCAACGATAAAGTTGATGAAAATCTTTTTAAATCATAGAAGATAGTAGATTTTATGCTCTACTTAACTCTTCTAATGGATTGCTTATTTCGCTGCAGTTGTTGATCTAAAACCTGTTGTCTATTATATTCTGTCAGTTGTTATATTGTTGAAGGCTAAGGATAATTTATTCTGCATTATCTTAGTCATAATATTTCTTACTGGGCTAGTTGAGTTCACCCTTTCTTTCACTATTCTCTTCAAGAAATGAGAATATAGATGGGACGAGTCGGGAAACGGAGTAACGGTCCAAATGATAGCATTAGTAGTCCTCACTATTCTGTTAAATAGTGTGACAATAAATATAATGAGGACTCCATTGAGTGTGGATATTGTTTAGATGACAATATTCTTATTAAAACTCTCAGTTTATGTTTTTTCGTATTTTACACGAGTGTTGTATAATTAAGTTTTATTTGAATTTTGTACCATGTAAGCGGTGACCCAAGATGGGTGATGTATACCTGTTTTGGGGGCGTCACAGTTGGTATCAAAGCTTAGGGATATGATCCCTGGCTGAGATGTGAGACAAGAACTAAGAGGGGAGAGACGAGGAATTCCTTCGTTAGTATGACCTATCTTAGTTTATGTGTTATTTAATTGGTCGGTCAGAGTATAGGGATAATATGTGATATGTGACGCCCCCAAAACAGGTATACATCACCCATCTTGGTTCGCCAGATACATGGTACATAAATTAAATACAAAATTAATTATACAATAGTCGTGTAAAATACGACAAAACATAGCTGAGAGTTTAAACAAGAATATTGTCATCTAGACAATATCCACACTCAATGGTGTCCTCATTACAATTATTATCACACTATTTCATATAATAGTGAGGACTGCTAAAGCCATTTATCCTGGACCATCACTCTATTTCCCGACTCGTCTCAGCTATATTCTCATTTCCTGAAGAGAACAGAGAAAGAAAGGGTGAACTCAACTAGCTCAGTAAGAAATATTATGACTAAGATAATGCAGAATAAATTATCCTTAGACTTCAACAATATAACAACTGATAGAATACAATAGACAATAAGTTTAACTGCAGCAGAATAAGCAATTCATTAGAAGAGTCAAGTAGAACATAATGTCTACTATCTCTTCAAGATTAAAAGTCCATCGTTAATATTTCATTCATGTAATACTCAACAACAGTTCTTTGTTATACGCAAGACAAAAAGAACTATCATCACCTGTCTTCACCTAAATCACCAAAGATTATAGTTAAAACCACAATTCATATTTATAATCATGTAAATCAATAGTTTCTCCTTTCCATAAAGTCTTAATAGAATGTTTACTCAATATCTTTACCCCAAAGGCTAAAGATATTCAAATGTAATAACAATGATCATACCAATCAGTTGTCTACCTTTGCACTACGGGATAAATATATTCAACTATAAAAACCAATGGTCATGATCATACCAATCAATTGTCTGTCAGTGCACTACGTCCAAAGACATTCAACTATTAACTAATGGTCATGATCCTGCCAATCACATCATCGAATTATCCATGCACTACGTCCAAGGATATTCGTTATTATCACCAGTGGTTATGATCATGTCATACACATGTCCATCTTTGCACGTAAGCAAAAGATATACAACCATAAAACTAATAATCAATAATCCATCTATGCACGTAAGCCAAAGATGACTTTTATCATAATATAAGCATGAGGATGATGACAATTATATAAGCATTAATCAAACGCAATCAAGGATAAATATTAAAAACTTTAAATTTTATCCAGAGTTTAAAAATATCCAAATTGTCAACATGATACTGCTTTGTAGAGTAAAATTCAAGAATAATATTTCTGTATCAAAAATAATTTGGACATAAAAGAAATATATTTTTTGGATAAATAGTACCCCGTGAATAGTACCCTATAAATAGTACTTCTCGTGAATAATACCCTGACATGAAAAGTACCCCAAATACCCGAGTGAATAATACTAGAGTGAATAGTAATTTGGGTGAATAGTAACCCGTGACTAGTATCTCGACACAAAAAGTGCCCTGAATACCCGAGTGAATAATACTAGAGTGAATAGTAACCCATGAATAGTAACTCATAAATAGTACTCCAACACAAAAAGTGCCCCGAATACGCGAGTATAATAGAATATACGAAACTGCAAATAGATTTTCACCCGTCATGCGGTAATCCACGTAGACAGATCATTTCTATAATTTAATAAAGAATGAATACAAAGGATCATTCACCATGCATGCAGTAATCCACATAGACAGGTTATTCCAACAGAATAATAAAGAATAGAATAATAGAAGAATTCACCATGCATGCGATAGACTGCACAGACAGGTTATTCCCAACAGAATAATAAATAATAGAACCAGGTCATGCGTAAACGTACAGACATGATATTCTAACATAATAATAAATAATGGAACTAGGTCCGACATAAACGTACAGACAGGATATTCCGATAAAATAATAAATAATGGAACCAATTCCGACGTAAATTCACAGACAGGATATTCCGATAGAATAATAAAGAACAGAATAATAGAAGAATTTCACCATGTATACGGTACTTCGCATAAACAGGTTATTCCAACAGAATAATAAGGGATGGAATAATAATAGCTCTCTTCATGAATACAAAAGAAATAATACCCCTTACCTTAGAAAAAATTAGATACTGGAATAGTGAGGTAGCAGACTAATCTTCTTCTTTCTCTCTATAATTTCTCTATATAATAATTGCTCTAAAGCTTTTGTGAATTGGTGAGAAATGAAGGAAGAATGAGCTTCTATTTATAGGAAAATATAGTTTTGATAATTACACGTTTTAGGGCTTGAAATAATACAATACAATACCTCCAACTTTTTTTTCATTTTTAATTTAGTCCTGCAAGTATTATCAATCTTTCACCAACTCTCCTAATAGTAAATCATGTGAATCAATAGTAAATCATGTGACTCAATAGTTCTAAACATGTAAAAAATTAATTATAGTATAGTACCTTCAACTATACCTCTATTTTTAACTTAGTCATGTAAGTATTATCAATCTTCCACCACGTCCCCTAATAGTACCAGAATATGAATCAATAGTACACACATGTGAACAAATAGTTAATAGCATGTGAATTAATAGCAATTAATTACTCATTTACCCGATTAATTACCCGGTTAGTCAATATAACTTCCAGACATCAATTACTATCAAAATAAATGTCGATTTCCACTAACACCAATAATCCCAACACAATGGAAATATTTTTCTCAATAATTTCATTTTTTAAAATTTTGAAGTTTGACTTTTTCCAAAAAAGTCAACTGTAGACTTTTTGACCAAAAAGTTAACCCCGAAAAATTTTGTGTTTATAGTCTATTCTTACTAATTTCATTGCTCTGAACTCAAATATCATGACCGCGTCTCCAAATTCAACTCCGAACTCAAATTTGATTTTTAATAACATTTATTCACTATTATTATAACTCGCAATATTAACAACCAGTTCGTTCTCAGGAAAGAGGGGGCTTTGGCGCGCAATTAGGTAACCAAACCTCTTTTTGACAGAACTTCTAGACATTGTTAATTATGCAAATAATAATATGAATAATTGTATCGTCTCAATTATTGATTTAATAATATATATAATATCGACAATAATTGAATCAACTGAGTGACTTCTCGCGTAAGCATTAATAATCAATACCGTGTGCTACTGTGCAACCACGCGTATTTTACCACCGATTATTTTATGACAACTTATTTACTTTGAAAAATTTTCAAATGTCACCCTTAACTTTAAACTTTTATCAATTTAACCATTTACTAAATAGAATAATTATAAGAAAATTGAATACTTTCATTTCATAAAATTCGGGGTCTCACATGATATGTCAATTAACCCTTTTTTGTGACAGTGTTTGAAAATGGCATCCCATTTGGTCGATAATGAAGAGCGAATGTCGCGAATATTTCTAAGAGGTTTGAAACCCGATATATGTCAATATCTCATTTCTCACAAACTTTATTTATATTCAGATGGTGTGAACAGGGCTCAATTATTGGAGCGCGATAATGAGTCAGCACAATCAAAAGGCAACGACTAACAACACGATAATAATCATACCGGTGGCAACGACCATCGAAACAATGATAATCATCATGAGGGAAATTATCATGCCAAGAATAGTAACTACTTCAGTGGTAATCATGGCCAAGATAATAGAAGTGGAAAATTCAAGAAGAGAAAATTTAACGATGATGGGAAGACATCGGCAGCAGCACCAACACCAGTAACAAATTTTAGGGGAGGAGAACGACCGCCAGTTAGATGCTATAGATGCGGAGAGGAGGGACACATAAGACCAAACAGTCCACAGCCTTCCAAGGTATGTTTTAGTTGTGGAAAAGACGATCACATAGCTCAATTTTTTCCTGTAGCGAAGTCAATTCCAGCTGGGACGGTGGCACCAAAGGCAGATACGGACAAAACAAAGTCGGTGGTTTCAGGGAGAGCATTTTTTATGACTTCTCAAAAAGCGAGTAACCCGAACAAAGTTAGCACGAATTTGTTAATTATAAATTCTTGCGAAGTCTATACCTTATTAGATACCGGTTCTACCCATTCTTTTATCTCTCTTGCTTGCGCTCAACATTTAAATTTGACCCCAGAGAAGTTAGACTTTCACTTATTGGTTGAAACTTCGTTAGTAGAAACCTTCATTTCATGTGTTATCCAAGTCTTGGATGAGAGTCACAGTTTTTAAATGATATTTCTATCATTAATAAATTTCCTTACGTATTCTCGAAGAACTTCCTGGCCTACCCCAGAGTGTGAAATCGAATTTTGTATTGACCCCAGTACAAATCCCATTTCTAAAACCCTTAAATATTTCTTCACCTAGAACGAACGTATTATGCGCCAAATACGTTGGCTCGATCTGTTGAAGATTACGATTATACCATTCAATATCGTTATGGAAGAGCGAACGTGGTAGCTAACGCGTTGAGTAGAAGATCATATGCATTTACGAGTGCGATGTTGTTAACACAAAAACCCATTTCGTATAACTTACAAATGATGAAGATAGAGTTAAAGACTCTAAGGACCCATGTGATGATGTCAAATAATACGAGTAGAATCGACGTTAACTAATGAAGTTAAAACCGCTCAAGCTACATACCTGTAGCTGATGAATGTGATGAAGAAGGTTCAAGAGGGTGTTATTATAGAAGCTAGAATCGAAGAAGAGAGGAAATCTCAACCCTCGATTTTATTGGCCCATTTGAAATCCTCGATTTAGTAGGAACTGTGACCTATAGACTCGTTTTAACGCCAAGTATGTCGCGTGTTTATAACATTTTTCATGTATCGATGTTACGTAAATATGTGGATGACCCGAACCATATTATTAAATTAGAACTAGACGATATAGCAAAAGATTTAACATATGAGGAGATGCGTGTTAAAATCTTGGATACGAAGGATCGTATTCAACACTCAAAGGTTATACCTCAAGAGTTAGAATCTGAAATGAAGTCAAGGTATCCTCACCTCTTCGGCATACCAGGTACGTACGTAAATTTCGAGGGAAAAATTTCATAAGGAGGGGAGATTGTGAGATCCCAAATTTTATGAATAAAGATTTAAATTTCTCAAAATATTTTTTTAATATTATGGTGTGGATTTGATATAATGCTATAGTTGTGGGTAATATTTATAAATTTTGCAAAGTATGCAAGTTGTTATATAATATTCGATTGGTCGGGGAATATTCTTTTTATCGGGGAATATCCGTACAACGGCAAAATCATTGGTGGACCCCACAACGGAAGTATTGTCGTAGTAAGAAAATGACAGAATTATCTTTTTATAAAAATAACGACGAAAGTGTTACCATTAAAACTATTGACCTACTCGGTAGTAAAAGTACAATAATACGCGTGGTTGTATAGTAGCACACGGTATTGATTATTGATGCTTACGTAAGAAGTCACTCAGTTATACTCAATTATTGCTACAGTAATTGTTCCATCATATCTCTCATATTATTTATTCAATTATGGTCACAGTATCATCTGTATAATATGTTATATTATTAAATCAATAATTGAGATGGCAAAGTTATTCATATTATTATTTTCAATATTGACAATGTCTAGAAGTTTTTTCAATGAGAGGTTTGGTCACCTAATTGCTCGCCAATAAGGAGAAATCCTTATCGGAAAGCCCCCTCTTTCCTGGGAACGACCTAGTTGTTAAATATTGTGAATTATAATATTAATGATGAATAAGACTGTGTTGATTAAAGATGAAATTGATAGTTCCATTGTGTTGGAATTATTAGTGTTAGTGAAAATTGACATTTATTCCGATGATAATTAATTTCTGGGGGTTATATTGATAAATCGGGTAATTAATCGGATAAATGAGCAATTAATTGCTACTAATTTACATATTTATATAACTATTTGTTCACATTTGTGTACTATTGAATCACATTCTTGTACTATTAGGGGAGTTGGTGCAAGATTGATAATACTTGCATGACTAAGTTAAAAATGGAGGTATAGATGGAGGTACTATAATGTACTTCATATTTTCACATGATTATAACTATTGATTCAATGATTGAACTATTGATTCACATTATTTACTATTAGGGGAGGTGGTGCAAGTTTGATAATACTTGCAGGACTAAATTAAAAATGAAAGAAAAGTTAAAGGTATTGTACTCTAATATTTTGAGCCCCAAAACGTGCAATTATCAAAACTATATTTTCTTATAAATAAAAGCTCATTCTTCCTTCATTTCTCACCAATTCACTAAAGCTATAGAGCAATTATTATAGAGAGAAAATATAGAGAGAAAGAAGAAGAGAAGTCTGTTACCTCTCTATTCAAGTATCCAGCTTTATTCTAAGGTAAGGGATATTATTTCTTTCGTATTTATGAAGACAGCTTATGTTATTCCATTTCTTATTATTATGTTTGAATAACTTATCTATGCGAAGTACCGCATACATGGTGAAATTCTTCTATTATTCCATTCTTTATTATTCTGTCAGAATATCCTGGTTGTGCGGATTACGCATGACCTGGTTCCATTATTTATTATTCTATCGGAATATCATGTCTGTGCGTATTACGTATGACCTGGTTCCATTCTTTATTATTCTGTTTGAATAACCTGTCTGTGCGGTCTATCGCATGCATGGTGAATTCTGTTGTTATTCCATTCTTTATTATTTTGTTGGAATATCCTGTCTGTGCGGATTACGTATGACCTGGTTCCATTCTTTATTATTCTGTTGGGAATAACCTGTCTGTGTGGTCTATCGCATGCATGGTGAATTCTTATGTTATTCCATTCTTTATTATTCTATTGCAATAACCTGTCTATGTGGATTACCACGTGCATGGTGAATGATCCTTTGTATTCATTCCTTTTTAAATTGTGGAAATGATCTGTCTACGTGGATTACCACATGACGGGTGAAAATCTATTTGCAGTTTCGTAATTTTTCTGACCCTCAAAAATTATGGAAAAATTTGAAATGATAATTTGATGAGTTTTCTATATTGTGTCCAAAGATGGCGATTTTTGGATGTATAGATTAAGAGTTATGGATTTTATGGGAAAAGACTATTTTAAAACTAAACCCTTATAACTCTTTGTGATTAACTCCAAAATTGGTGAAATTTATATTGGGATTAAATATATATAACAAGAGTATACCCTGTAAATTTCGGAATTTTTGGACAAAAGTACAATTTATGATAAATGTCTACATATTCGACAGTTTTAGCCATATGAAAAATAGTAAATGAATTTTAAAAATTCCGAGAAAAATATACGTTCAATATGGGACTATATTCTACTAAATCCTAGAAAAGAAATATTTTTGGGATTGATTTGGTATTTTTCATGAAAATGAACTAGTTATGAGTAAATAAATTAAATATCTTATGTGAAGTAGCAAAATTGGAAAATAGGATTTTAAGGCATGAAAATCATATATAAGGTATATGCAGATTTGTGATGAGTGATTTGATCATTAGTGATGAAATCTTATGAGTATGGTATTTTTGAATGATTAAATGCATTATTTGGTAAAGTTTAAACAATTAAATTAAATTGTTTATAAGTTTAAGAAGTGATTAAAATATTATTATAATATTAACAATATTAGATTATGAGTTATTTAAGTGATGGATAATAATATTTGGATAAATTTAAAGTCTTTAATATTTATTCTTATTTTTGTTTGATTAATGCTTATATTATTGTCATCATCCTCATGCTTATATTGTAATGAAAGTCATCTTTGGCTTACATGTAGAGATGGACTTGGTATGATTATGACCAGGGATTATTCGATATAATCATGACCATAATGTAACGAATGATGTGGTAAAAGTCCTCATTGGCCTGTAGTTCATTGGTGGACAGTTGTTGACATGATTATGACCAGGAATTATTCGGTATAATCATGACCATTGATGATTATATGAATATCCTTGGTCGTGTTGCAGGGATGATGTGGTTTATTTATTAAGCTGAGTCTCAGCGATAAAGTTGATGAAATTTTTTTAAATCATAGAAGATAGTAGATTTTATGCTCTACTTGACTCTTTTAATGGATTGCTTATTCCGCTGCAGTTGTTGATCTAAAACTTGTTGTCTATTATATTTTGTCAGTTGTTATACTGTTGAGGGATAAGGATAATTTATTCTGCATTATCATAGTCATAATATTTCTTACAAGGCTAGTTGACCTCACCCTTTCTTTCACTGTTCTCTTCAGGAAATGAGAATATAGCTGGGACGAGTCGGGAAACGGAGTGACGGTCCAAATGATAGCATTAGTAGTACTCACTATTCTATTAAATAATGTGACAATAAATGTAATGAGGACTGCATTTAGTGTAGATATTGTCAAGATGACAATATTCTTATTAAAACTCTCAGTTTGTGTTTTGTCGTATTTTACACGAGTGTTGTATAATTAAGTTTTATTTGAATTTTGTACCATTTAAGTGGCGACACAAGATGGGTGATGTATACATGTTTTGGGGGCGTCACAAAAATAATTACAGTATAATACCTTCATCTATACCTCCATTTTTAATTTAGTCAAGCAAGTATTATCAATCTTGCACCACCTACCCTAATTGTATATACATGTGAACCAATATTACACACATGTGAACACAAAGTTATAAGCATGTGAATTA